>JANAVB010008400.1:3245312-3677812 GCA_029216955.1 Iris pallida
CACTAAGCATGGATCTAGATTGAGCCGATGTGGATTCATACTTAGGGTACACGTACTATGGTACGACATATAGGAGGATGACCATGTGACCACGATATGTAATTCCAATATCGAGATAGGGTTAATCTAAGCAACTTAAATTGGTAGAAGCATTGGGAGGGAACAGAATCTCGAGATCGTACGTCACCAGCCGCCCTGGGTCCCGTCCTGGCGCGTCGGGTTGGCTGCCTCAGATACTGTATAGTCATCCGCACTAGTGGAGTGCAGTATCTGATTTGTGACTACCGAGCCAGCTCTTCCTATAGGAGAGCTGGAACCGTTACTGCTTATTCTAGCACGGTGGCCTTTCGAGGGACCGGTGCATTTCGTGTTTGCTTGTATATAATGGTTTATCTAGCCCTGCTGGAATGCGATACGATCTGAGGATTCCTATATATATTGCATTATTGGGATAATCCAGACAAATCATAGAAAGCCGTAGGATTGATTGGCCGATTGTAAGCTGACTTGTTTGTGATATGTTTTCTTCTGTTAGCTACCGAGGAACATGGACTATCGTGGTGCGTGGTCCAACCCATGTCCTTGTTTGGTTGTTGGGTTGGACTATTGTGCTGCGATAGGCTATGGACCGAAGTCGCGATCAGAAGCCATTTTTACCTGCCCACGGTTATAGGATATATCTTATCTCGGCACGATATTGGCACCGCTTGTCCTTGTTTGGTTGTAAGGGTGTCGTATTGTCTCGATGATATGGTATAAGCCTATAACTCGTGAATCAGGTCTTATTTAACTCGTTATATTTATCTCACTCTTTTGTGCTCCCTTGTGGTACTTGCTATTCGGGGCCTGACCCCGCTGGTTTTGTTTGGCCAGATCTCGTAGCAGCTCCAGAGGATCCAGCCTTCCACCCGAACAATGGTGCACACCAGGAGTATGGGCGCCAGGGACCATGAGTGGGTTTCTTCTTCACCGCTCTGATATCTTCTATTTTGTACTTGGCGTTTAGCCACCGGCACTTGTTTAGCCGGCAGTTCTGGACACTAGTTTTCTTTGCATAATTGTAATTAAATCAGACTGCAGCTGACTATAGTTATGTACTGTTGACTCTCGGAACTAGCTTATCATTTTGTATAGCTAGACTCATGAATCATTCTGATGAAGCGTCGGGGACGCCTTACTGCTTTGTCTTATATGATCATTATTTACTGCTTCTTGTTTTGATTGATTGAGACATAGATGCTCTATGGGACCATAGGAGACCTGATTGTAGCATGCACCCCCTAGTCTCTTGACAGCCACGATCGCCGTATGACGTTTATATACCTCATACGGTGTAGCTGGCCTAGTCCGTATCAGTATTCCGGTACTGGGGCATGACAAGGTTTTAGTGGTGGCCCATACAAGGTCTGTTTTTCAGACTTGTGGGGTATTGCGATTATAGGAGTCTCAATCAAAACATGTTCCCCTTGATCTCTTGATTCGTTTTTTTCTTTCTTCCACCTTGATTGCTAACTTGATTGTCATCCTCGATTCCTTCTCGTCCTGTCTTTTGATACCTTGTATCCTTTCCTTTAGGGTAACATCATTCTCGGCTATTGGAGGAGCCGACATGGAAGAGAATCCAGTAGATCAGGGACCAGTTGGAGATCAACAAGGGGTAGCCCCTCTACCTGGACAGATTCCCATCGAGAACGTTACCGAGCATGAGCCAGTTGAGCCACAGAGGCCAGAGGTTCCCGTGCCTCCAGTGATGCCGGTAGTACCAGTAGCACTAGACGCACCTGCACTATTACAGATCATCAGAGGGTTGTTGGCATCCCAGCAGCGTCAGCAGGAACATAATCTTTTGCTCAACCGGAGACTTCAGTTAGCTTTAGAAAGAGAGATGCGAATCCAACAAGGACTTCACTTGGAGATGATGCGGCTTGTGGGGAGGCATGAACGTTGTGGCTCTGATACAATGACAATGACTCAAGCTCTACAGCAGCAACCGAGGCATCAGCAATAGTGCCGGAGGGCGCCAAATGGTTGTTCTTATTGTGGCAAGAGAGGACACTCTAGGGATGTGTGTAGGGTAGCGAATGGCCTGTGCATGAGGTGCAGTAGTTCAGACCATAGACTAGCTACCTGCCCGTTGATGCGGAGGCCAGGAGCGTCGGTTCGACAGTTCTCATCACCACCATCCCTTGTGGCAACACCTTATGGAAGACCAATGTCGACAGTAAGGCTGTTAGCCCAGCGTCCATTACCGACACAAGCTCAGATGTATCGACAAGCACAACATCAGGCATGACAGCAGAGGCCACAACAGCAGGGCCAGGGAAGGCAGCAGCAGAGAGTCCAGCAGGGGCAAAGGCAAGAAGAATTTGGAGTATTAGAGCAGAGATTGGCTGAAGGCGGTTAGATTTTAGGTAAGTTTTGAGTATTATTTATTATAATTCCTTGAGTTCTATATTCGAAGAGTGAAGGCGACTTTCTCGTCTCACTCATCTGCTCTCGTATCATGTGATACGTGATATTCATCATGTGTCTTGATTACGAGAGTACGTCCTGGGCAGAGTCTCGTTCTTGATTTAGTTATTGGTACCGATTTATCTCAAGCGTTGACCCTTGTCCACTTTGGGAGTCAGTGTAGGACCTCGAGGACGAATTCCTACCTGACTTGAGAGGCATATTTCATTCGTATGTCTCCGATCATTTTCTTCTAGGGTATGATTATTGTTTGTGCTGTTACTTAATTATTCTTGCTTTCTTAAACTGTTCATGTGCCATATGTTGTTTAATAATTGTGCTTGCTATATGTCATGAGTGTATTTCGTGATCTGAGAGCGTGCTCAACTAGCCTTATCGAAATTCCGAGGACGGAATTTTTCTAAGGAGGGTAGAGATGTCACTCCCCGTTTTCGAAATACGTAAATTTTTGATTTTTCAGGTATATGGTATCTGGCACCTGTATCTTTATTGTATTTATCCTGTATTTGTAACTGGCCATGGCATGGAACAGTATCTCGTCGCGGATTAGTGTGCCACCCCTTGTCCTTGTCTGGTTGTAGGCGTGGTTTACTGTTTCGATGATAAGATTTCTGAACTGTGTTGTGGTTAGGATTTTTATTTAATTAATTTAATTAGTTGTATCATGTAGCATTTAACATGTCATTGGTCATGTGGTTAAGAGCATACTTAAGCTTAGGGTTTCTTTGAGTCAACCAAACCCCTATATATATTCTCTTCCACACTCTCTCTCCTCATTCACTCTTTCATTTATTTTTTTCAAGCAAACTTTTAGGCAAGTACATCTTGCACCAAATGGAGAGATTATTGCATTTTCATTTCTTGATTCTTCTTTGATATTATTTGTCTATATTGTTCTTCTCTTCATTCTCTACAAGTTTAGTTCTTGGAGTTTTTGATTTTAATGGCTAGTTTGGTGTAGATCTAAGTTTCTAAAACTAGGGTTCTATGGATTTCCATGGTTTTGATCTATCAAACTTGGTTGTTTTCGAAAACTAATGGTCCTATGTTGTAGGAAATTCAATTCTATCCAATTTTGACCTTTGAAAAGTTAGATTTCGATTTGTTTTGAGGAAGTTATGGCCAAAATAATTTTGGTCAAACTTCTATGTTCATCTGTCTTGATTCTGGCAGGGACGATGAATAGTGCCGAGCCGCATAAGAATGATGCATAGTGCTGCATAGTGCCGAGCCGCATAAGGATGATGCATAGTGCTGCATAGTGTCGAGCCGCATAAGAATGCTACATAGTGTCGCATAGTGCCCAGCCGCATAAGAATGCTGCATAGTGCTGCATAGTACCCAGCCGCATAAGAATGCTGCATAGTGCCGCATAAGGATGCTGCATAGTGCCGTATAGTACCCAGCCTCATAAGAATGCTGCAGAATGCTGCATAGTGCCGCATAGTGCCCAGCCGCATAACAATGCTGCATAGTGCCCAACCGCATAAGAATGCTGCATAGTACCCAGCCGCATAAGAATGCTGCATAGTGCCGCATAGTGCTCAGCCGCATAAGGATGCCGCATAGTACCCAGCCGCATAAGAATACTGCAGAATGCTGCATAGTGCCGCATAGTGCCCAGCCGCATAAGAATGCTGCATAGTGCTGCATAGTGCCCAGCCGCATAAGAATGCTGTATAGTGCCGCATAGTGCCCATCCGCATAAGAATGATGCATAGTGCCGCATAGTGCCCAGCCGTATAAGAATGATGCATAGTGCCGCATAGTGCCCAGCCGCATAAGAATGCTGTATAGTGCCGCATAGTGCCCAGCCGCATAAGAATACTGCATAGTGCCGTATAGTGCCTATTTTGGCTGTTTTTGGCTATTTTAAGTCCTATTTGGCTGAATTATGGCCAGAATTTCTCCAAACTTCCAACATAAAAGTTGTAGATCTTTGTATTGGCTTCAAGGACCTTCATGTCTCACTTTAACCAGAATTTACATGTGACTTTTATGTCACGAGGGGTCCACGTGACTTCCTGACTTGACCATGTTCCTGACCTGATTACCTGTATACGTGCTGGTACCTATAATAAGTGTGTATTGAGATACAATATTAGTATGCACTGCGGTGCCATTTAATGAGTGCACTGAGGTGTGACTCTACATGCTAAGTTGTCACTCCCCATTCCCGAAATACGTAAATTTTTGATTTTTCCTGTATATGGTATCTGGCACCTGTATCTTGAATGTATGTATCCTGTATTTGTAACTGGCCATGGCATGGAACAGTATCTCGTCGCGGATTAGTGTGCCACCCTTGTCCTTGTCTGGTTGTAGGCGTGGTTCACTGTTTCGATGATAAGATTTCTGAACCGTGTTGTGGTTAGGATTTTATTTAATTAATTTAATTAGTTGTATTATGTAGCATTTAACATGTCATTGGTCATGTGGTTAAGAGCATGCTTAAGCTTAGGGTTTCTTTGAGTCAACCCAACCCCTATATATATTCTCTTCCACACTCTCTCTCCTCATTCACTCTTTTATTTATTTTTCTCAAGCAAACTTTTAGGCAAGTACATCTTGTACCAAATGGAGAGATTATTGCATTTTCATTTCTTGATTTTTCTTTGATATTATTTGTCTATATTGTTCTTCTCTTCATTCTCTACAAGTTTAGTTCTTTGAGTTTTTGATTTTAATGGCTAGTTTGGTGTAGATCTAAGTTTCTAAAACTAGGGTTCTATGGGTTTTCATGGTTTTGATCTATTAAACTTGGTTATTTTCAAAAACTAATGGTCCTATGTTGTAGGAAATTTGATTCTACACAATTTTGACCTTTGAAAAGTTAGATTTCGACTTATTTTGAGGAAGTTATGGCCAAAACAATATTTGGATATTTTCTATGTCATCAGTCCTGGTTTTGGCAGGGACGATGAATAGTGCCGCATGCATAGTGCCTAGCCGCATGAGGATGCTGCATAGTGCCGCATAGTGCCGAGCCGCATAAGGATGCTGCATAGTGTCGAGCCGCATAAGGATGATGCATAGTGCTGCATAGTACCGAGCCGTATAAGGATGATGCATAGTGCTGCATAGTGCCGAGCCGCATAAGGATGATACATAGTGCTGCATAGTGCCGAGCCGCATAAGGATGCTGCATAGTGATGCATAGTGCTGCATAGTGCCGAGCCGCATAAGGATGATGTATAGTGCCGCATAGTGCCGAGCCGCATAAGGGTGATGCATAGTGCCGCATAGTGCCGAGCCGCATAAGGATGCTGCATAGTGCCGTATAGTGCCCAGCCGCATAAGGATGCTGAATAGTGCCGCATAGTGCTGAATAGTGCCGCATAGTGCCTATTTTGGCTGTTTTTGGCTATTTTAAGTCCTATTTGGCTGAATTGTGGCCAGAATTTCTCCTAACTCCCAACATGAAAGTTGTAGATCTTTGTCTTGGCTTCAAGGACCTTCATGTCTCACTTTAACCAGAATTCATATGTGACTTTTATGTCACGAGGGGTCCACGTGACTTCCTGACTTGACCTTGTTCCTGACCTGATTACCTGTATACGTGCTGGTACCTATTCCAAGTGTGTATTGAGATACAATATTAGTATGCACTGTGGTGCCATTTAATGAGTACACTGAGGTGTGACTCTACATGCTAAGTGATCATTCATGTTATATGTCAATACATGTGTACCTTCCAGCAAGTCATGGTAATTGGTCAGTAATAGCGTCGTGGTAAATGGCTGTTGTTTGATGCATTACACTAAGCATGGATCTAGATTGAGCCGATGTGGATTCATACTTAGGATACACGTACTATGGTACGACATATAGGAGGATGACCATGTGACCACGACATGTAATTCCAATATCGAGATAGGGTTAATCTAAGCAACTTAAATTGGTAGAAGCATTGGGAGGGAACAGAATCTCGAGATCGTACGTCACCAGCCGCCCTGGGTCCCGTCCTGGCGCGTCGGGTTGGCTGTCTCGGATACTGTATAGTCATCCGTACTAGTGGAGTGCAGTATCTGATTTGTGACTGCCGAGCCAGCTCTTCCTATAGGAGAGCTGGAACCGTTACTGCTTATTCTAGCACGGTAGCCTTTCGAGGGACCGGTGCATTTCGTGCTTGCTTGTATATAATGGTTTGGCTAGCCCTGCTGGAATGCGATATGATCTGAGGATTCCTATATATATTGCATTACTGGGATAATCCAGACAAATCATAGAAAGCCGTAGGATTGATTGGCCGATTGTAAGCTGACTTGTTTGTGATATGTTTTCTTCTGTTAGCTACCGAGGAACATGGACTATCGTGGTGCGTGGTCCAACCCATGTCCTTGTTTGGTTGTTGGGTTGGGCTATTGTGCTGCGATAGGCTATGGACCGAAGTCGCGATCAGAAGCCATTTTTACCTGCCCATGGTTATAGGATATATCTTATCTCGGCACGATATTGGCACCGTTTGTCCTTGTTTGGTTGTAAGGGTGTCGTATTGTCTCGATGATATGGTATAAGCCTATAACTCGTGAATCAGGTCTTATTTAACTTATTGGATTTATCTCACTCTTTTGTGCTCCCTTGTGGTACTTGCTATTCGGGGCCTGACCCCGCTGGTTTTGTTTGGCCAGATCTCGTAGCAGCTCCAGAGGATCCAGTCTTTCACCCGAACAATGGTGCACACCAGGAGTATGGGCGCCAGGGACCATGAGTGGGTTTCTTCTTCACTACTCTGATATCTTCTATTTTGTACTTGGCGTTTAGCCACCGGCACCTGTTTAGCCGGCAGTTCTGGACCTTAGTTTCCTTTTACATAATTGTAATTAAATCAGACTGCAACTGACTATAGTTATGTACTATTGACTCTCGGAACTAGCTCATCATTTTGTATAGCTAGACTCATGAATCATTCTGATGAAGCGTCGGGGACGCCTTACTGCTTTGTCTTATATGATCATTATTTACTGCTTCTTGTTTTGATTGATTGAGACATAGATGCTCTGTGGGTCCATAGGAGACCTGATTGTAGCATGCACCCCCTAGTCTCTCGACAGCCACGATCGCCGTATGACGTTTATATACCTCATACGGTGTAGCTGGCCTAGTCCGTCTCAGTATTCCGGTACTGGGGCGTGACAAGGTTTTAGTGGTGGCCCATGCAAGGTCTGTTTTTCAGACTTGTGGGGTGTTACGATTATAGGAGTCTCAATCAAAACATGTTCCCTTTGATCTCCTGATTCGTTTTCTCTTTCTTCCACCTTGATTGCCAACTTGATTGTCATCCTCGATTCTTTCCCGTCCTGTCTTTTGATACCTTGTATCCTTTTCTTTAGGGGCACATCATTCTCGGCTATTGGAGGAGCCGGCATGGGAGAGAATCCAGTAAATCAGGGACCAGTTAGAGATTAGCAAGGGGTAGCCCCTCTACCTGGACAGATTCACATCGAGAATGTTATCGAGCATGAGCCAGTTGAGCCGCAGAGGCCAGAGGATCCCGTACCTCCAGTGATGCCGGTAGTACCAGTAGCACTAGATGCACCGGCACTATTGCAGATTATTAGAGGGTTATTGGAGATCCAGCAACGCCAAACGGCAGCCCAACAGCAACAACAAACCCGACAACAAGAATAAAATGTGCTACAGAATCAGGGGTTGCAATTAGCCCTTGAGAGAAGTGTCAGAAATGACTCAGGAGCGTCCGGAAGGTTTTGTCGACTTAACCCGAGATATTTTGACGGCACGGAGGATGCCATCACGGTGAATGCTTGGCTTCAGGATACAGAGGCCATATTGACTGCAGCAATGGTTCCAGCAGAAGAGAAGGTTGACCAGGTCAGACTTTTACTTCAGGATCTCGCCCGCGATTGGTGGGCATCGAAAGAGGTTGGAATGAGGCGTCATGTTCCCTGGGATAGCTTCAGTACCAGATTCAAGGCTAAGTACTTTGGCGTGGTAGCGCGGTATGAGCTACAACAGAGGTTTATCAGTCTCAAGCAGGCTGGTAAGACGGTGGATGGTTATGCAGCAGAGTTCTGCAGGTTAAGTAGGTTTGCTCGGATGATGGTGGCGACAGAGCCAGAGAGAGCAATGAGGTTCCAGCAGGGACTTCACCTAGAGATTTTGCAGCTGGTCGAGGGGCACGACTACCAGACATTCGATGCAGTATTGACGGCGGCTCGGAGGCACGAGCTTACTATTCAAAGGTTATCAGCAAGGAATGGGGGCCAGAAGAGGTCTCATACGTAGAGTACTGGGGAAGGAGCAGTACCTCGGACGTCAGCACCAGCTCCTGGCGTCCGTATTCGTGATGCAGCACCAGTCACGACAATTGTGACTGCACCAGTTCGACAGCAGCAACAGAGGAACCAGCAGCAGCGTCAGGAAGCACCAGTAGGTTGCACTTACTGTGGTAAGGGAGGGCACACGAGGGATGTGTGTCGTTCAGCTAATGGATTATGCTTGAGGTATGGCAGTCCAGATCATAGGATTGCCAATTGTCCTATGATGCAGAGGCTAGGAGGGCCAGCTCAACGGTTTTTGGTGCATTTCGTGCTTGCTTGTATATAATGGTTTGGCTAGCCCTGCTGGAATGCGATATGATCTGAGGATTCCTATATATATTGCATTACTGGGATAATCCAGACAAATCATAGAAAGCCGTAGGATTGATTGGCCGATTGTAAGCTGACTTGTTTGTGATATGTTTTCTTCTGTTAGCTACCGAGGAACATGGACTATCGTGGTGCGTGGTCCAACCCATGTCCTTGTTTGGTTGTTGGGTTGGACTATTGTGCTGCGATAGGCTATGGACCGAAGTCGCGATCAGAAGCCATTTTTACCTGCCCACGGTTATAGGATATATCTTATCTCGGCACGATATTGGCACCGTTTGTCCTTGTTTGGTTGTAAGGGTGTCGTATTGTCTCGATGATATGGTATAAGCCTATAACTCGTGAATCAGGTCTTATTAAACTCATTGGATTTATCTCACTCTTTTGTGCTCCCTTGTGGTACTTGCTATTCGGGGCCTGACCCCGCTGGTTTTGTTTGGCCAGATCTCGTAGCAGCTCCAGAGGATCCAGCCTTCCACCCGAACAATGGTGCACACCAGGAGTATGGGCGCCAGGGACCATGAGTGGGTTTCTTCTTCACCGCTCTGATATCTTCTATTTTGTACTTGGCGTTTAGCCACCGGCACTTGTTTAGCCGGCAGTTCTGGACACTAGTTTCCTTTGCGTAATTGTAATTAAATCAGACTGCAGCTGACTATAGTTATGTACTATTGACACTCGGAACTAGCTCATCATTTTGTATAGCTAGACTCATGAATCATTCTGATGAAGCGTCGGGGACGCCTTACTGCTTTGTCTTATATGATCATTATTTACTGCTTCTTGTTTTGATTGATTGAGACATAGATGCTCTGTGGGACCATAGGAGACCTGATTGTAGCATGCACCCCCTAGTCTCTTGACAGCCACGATCGCCGTATGACGTTTATATACCTCATACGGTGTAACTGGCCTAGTCCGTATCAGTATTCCGGTACTGGGGCATGACAATAATGCAGCAAGAATCAAATATAAGACAAAATCTAATTACGGAAGAGAAAGATAAAACATCAACTAAATAAACCTGCAATCTTGGTGTTGCAATCATCCTCCATCAGTGTCCCATACCATTATCTAATATCTGGAGAGATCACCAGGTCCTCAGAGGACTAGCAAGACACATAATATACATGCCTATCGTACAGTAAATAACATGCAAGAAAAATAGAAATAACAAGTAGAGGAAAGGATAACACATAAATGAACTCTACAGATGGTGACATGTCATGAGAATATAATATTAATCATGGCTATAGGTGCATGTGATAAAAACCGCAGCCTGGTGAGGCACTAACAGTCCTATAACAGGTGCTCTATCGTAGCCCGGGGAGGCACTAACAATAGAGGTATAGCCACGACTAATAAAATATTCTCTCCTAAGGTACTAGGAACTCAAGTCTATCTAGTCATGTCCAAGTCAAGTACGGGTCAAACAGGTCAGGGGAAACATGGTACAGGCATATCAATACTATCACTAGACACGAACAAGATAGAAAAGATAGAACAAGTAAATATGGAGAAAAAAAAAGTAACAATCTACGTGCATGTGAAACTAGAAAGTAACCACAAATGAAGCAAGAGAAATATATAACCAAGCAAGAAGGAATGGAACTATAGAAAAGTATGTAAATACTGTATAGTTTGGCAAGGTGTACTTGCCTGGAGTTTTGTCCAATCTGTGCGGAGAGTGCAGAACCAAAATCTACTAGAACCATCCATGAACGAATGTATCATACTCCGTGCAATATCTACTAACCCAAATCATAAATAAATATGCATTATTTACTAAATACAATTATGCCTAACCACTCCTGCCTAGAAAGCTTGGGTAGTTCTAAGTCGTGTAATACCTACATAAACCATTGTATTAATCATACCACCTAGAGCTAGGTTATACTAATCTCTATGATCACCATACGTTAATATTATGGATTATAAACTCTAGATTCAAATATTACGTTTGTATCTCGTAATTCATACAATGAAACCTAGGCCACACGAATCGAGACAAGACAATTAACCACAAGGTTAACAATCTTGTCTTGGCGATCCATACGTTCGTTTTGTTAATTTCAGCGATGTAAGATCACTGAAATTGACGGATCTCAATTTCGACACTCGAATTCCAAAATATGAACATAATATACATTAATAACTTACTATATATGTACTTACCATATATAGACCTTAATAATATATTTATACCAAAACTAGTCATATTGACTACTCTACTTAATATAACATGTATAGTGTTAAATCTACATATACAAGTAATATATTATTAACATAAAATATCACTTTTTATTCTAGAAAATATTTATAAATATTATATAATAATAAACAATATATTTTATACATAGAAAAATCTCTGTACAAGATTTGTATTGATTCTATAACATTATTCCTAGATTTGGTTTGCGATTTGAGGCCCAAAATAATAAATTTTTAAAAATATTAAATTCGATAAAAATTCAAAAAATTGTTTAAAATAGTATTTATAATGTTAAAACTTGCACAACATAAATTTCAATATAGTTTCATGGAGTTTTGACACTTTTGGACACAAGGAAAGCAGAATTTTTCGGAGTTCGGTGACACGGCAAATGTCATAAAGTTTTAAAAATAGCAAACAGATGCGAAATCTATCCTACAGATATGCGTCAGAAACGTATCGACGTATAGATTTTGAATAAAAATATAAAAAGATTAGAAACTGAACTTAAATAGGTGAAAAATGGCTCGCAACCAGATTCGTCAATTCTGGACACCCTGTCGTAGAATCGATGCCACGGACAAACCGCTTGGAACTGGAGGATCCGGCGATCAGAGGTTGGAGTAGACACACAAAGGAACTCTGAGATTTTGTTTGAAGTAAAATGGATGAGAAAAAGTTGATGAAATCTCGTCTACAAGTTGACTAACCTGCTGTGACAAATTCAGCACTAATTCAGTCGACTTCGGGTGCCTTCCCTGCCTCGTATCGATCAAATTAGGGGCAAAGGCTCCTTAGGAAGGTGCCAGGGTGTTAGGGGGGTATCTTAGGATCAAGATGAAGGTGGTAGGAGGGTTGGAAGAGGTCGGGGTCATGAGTTTCTGTGGGGTGAAAAGAAAAGTGCAAAAATAGAAAAAAAAATTTGGAGGGTTTTAATAGAGAAATATATAAAAATTGTACGTAAATCCTAGATGGGAGAGATTCACGTAAGGGAAAAGAAGTTGGGGTAGAGTAGGATTTGGTTTGGTGGGATTTGATTGCATATTCTAAAAGATACACCAATTCTATCTCCTAGGATTTAAATTGGTTCCAAAATAGGAAAGTTGTTATAGGATTTGATTAATGTGGCTGCATATTAATCCCAAAAAAATAATCCAAGATATGTCTAATAGGTTAGGATACCCTAGGATAGGCTCCACGGCTCCCTAGTTGGACTAGTTTTGGGTCGGTAGAATTTTTGTGAACGATTTGAGTCCAGTATGTCTATAGTTTCGACTTGTGTGCCACTTAAAATAAACTAGCTCATGGGAACTCAATTGAGTGGCACACCAATGACATGTGTGTAGTAGGCTCGAAATGGGTCAAAATCATATATTGGGTCAAATGATTTGGATCGAAGTTGGGCCTTAATTGCTAATTGGAAAGCTAGTCAAATTTTACGGTAGAGACTAAAATGACTATTTTACCCCTAAAGCTGCACATGAAAAAATATAGCACAAGGGAACAGGTTTGGATGGGACATGATATATCAAACTGAATGTGGACTCTTCTAGAATACAATGATGGGGATAGATTTAAGAAATTGATAATTATTGTGCTTCAAAAATCAAAACTATGAAAAAGTACATCTATAGTCATAATTAAAAATAAAAATCTAATTTAATAAATAGAAAACATATAAAATAGATTAAAAATAATTCTAAAAAAATCAGGATCCTTACAATGAGAATCCTATATAGCTCACCACGTGGCTTGAGACATGCTGCACGAAACATTGCCATATAAGCACACGATCTCTTCATGGGGAGTATCTATGCATCTGTTCGCCATCGTGGGAAAGATGATGCTAATATGTACCTTTCAGAGGAATAAGGGAAGAAGAGATAAGTTGAGATAAGAATCCTTTCCTTTCCTTTCCTTTATATATTATGATTTGAACAGTACAACAGAGCCCTAACAGTAAGGATTTGCTAGTACAAATATAGATTATGGGAAAGTGTACCGATGGAGATCGGGTACTATAATGACCTCTTTACTCCGTTAACGATCTGATACTTAATATCTTCTCGAAGTGCTCTCTATGACTCTATCCTGTGTATTTGGTACCCTCAACGATGAGGTTGATTTGATGGATTTGATCAGTTGATGATTTGATATTTCTTTTGATTAATCTATGGTTCATTGGTGATCTACACCTCCTTCATATTTGCCTTTTAGCGGGAAAGCTATGAAGGGTGTAATGATGAGGGAGGATATCAGAAGATTCCACCTGGGTTGTCACAGTTGTTTATGCAGGCCTTTTAACCGCTCGGCTTGGTCGAGTCGCCGATTGGGCGGCCAAGGTGGCAGGAGCACCGAGTGAGGACTTAAGGATCCTCGGGTGTAATTGTTGGTGGTTATGACTGTTTGTTCGTACGACTTAATTGTAGTTGACCTTGCACGCACAAATGTTTAGGACAACATGTTGTTTGAATGGTGCAGTTATGTCACGACCCGCACCCGAATATTCGGACACGAGTACGTGGGCCACGCCTAGCTTACGCCGCAGTATCGGCGGTAAAAAGCTGTCAAGTACCCAATAAATATCTACAACATCTGAACGATCCATTATAAAAATGTACTCCAATCACATCACAAACAACTAAGAAAGATATGAAATAGGAAAGATATCAATAACTCTAAAATAACTAAAGTCTACAAATGAATATACAAGACCAGAAAGTATCGGAGACAAATCCGATAACGAAGCATAAATAAAAAATACAATGGCCTAGAGCTCTTCAGAGGTCAACTCGCAGTCTAAAAATATGTCAAGATCTGTCATCATGAAGTCCATGGTGTGGAGCATAACATTACCTAAAAAATAGTTATCCAGTCAGAATTGGAACGAGCACATCACTAATAACAGTTTTCGGTAAATATAAATGCTATGTAACAGTAAATAGAGAGAATATATGAGAATAAGTAAAGTGTACATGAAAGTAGCATGGCGTGGTAAAACTGTAAACTAGAGCAAGGAAGAGTAAAGCAGGTTATATCATATACAAGTGTCAAGAATCTATACTATCTATGTGAGTAAGTACTAGCTTCTATATGTGGCCGGCTTGGGAAATTGCACAAGGTCTACTGGCCCGGTTAATCATCCGAGAGGTATATGATTAACACTCACAAGGAACTAAACATGCACAATGAGGGTATTGACCACATATCTACACTACTACTCCCCATCCCCGACTGATACAGTGGATCCAATCATGACGCATTATGTCACGGTATTCTCTGAAAAGGTCGCGAGCCTTCACAGGAATCGTGTCTATACAATGCACAAGAACAAGGACAAGACTTGCATCAGATATACCACGAAATACAAGGAATAACATCTCATGACGGGATCCAGACAATCTCAATCCGTGTGAACAATGTGTCAAGAAGTCAAGGATATCTACACTAAATACACAAAACATAGAAAATACCATAAATGGAAAATTATCAGAGAATGTACTCGCCTGAATTGGTTGGAGTCGACGTGCGCGACACGAACGTGTCAACATGGGATAGGTACAATGCTATGCTCCATAAGATGATCCCAAACGAGGCACAGGCAGTTCCATTGAGTCCAAAATATTCCAAATAGCCTAGTTTGGTATATAGAAGTCCAAAATTAGGGTTCGGCACGATAATCAGATCAAGGAATAGAAAACGACTATAATATTTGCGATTATGAATTTAGAGAGACGTAACTAAAACGTTAATAACTATCTACGAATTTATTTATAATATTTGGAAAGTATATCAAGATATTCTTAGATATTGTTTTGAAACATAGGAAAACATTCTAGGGTCAAATATATTTATAGTTAGTAACGTATTAGCAAAACTTACTTTTTAGGAAAATATCAATATTATTAAAAAAATAAATTATCAATTAGAACTCAGTTGTTCTAATGTTATACTATCTATTTACAACTAAAAATATGTAAATATAAGCCCAATACGATCTAATGAGAATTCTTGATAAAATAGATTAGGGCCCAATTCACATATCAATTTAATTAAATAAAACATGGTGTATAGGGCTCAAGGCCCAATTTCAAATAAATGTTTTGGAACTCAACGAGTGAGTCCAACCCATCCAGATCATTATGCATCATGTAGGACAAGAGGTCCAATAACTTGGTCCAAAATCTTGCGTAAAATGTAGGGTCAGCTCATATCATAAAAATATAATTTATTTAGGCATATAGTAAAGGTACAAATGTATTTAGATTAGATAAAATATTATAATACTATTTTAGATTTCTAAATCAAATTCGAAGATAGAAGTAGGGCTCAAAACCCTATGATACCTTGTTACAAATTGGTTTTTAGGAAACTATTTATCATATATATATATATACATATATATATATATACATATATATATATATATATATATATATATATATATATATATATATATATATATATAGGGTCGTTCTACAATACATCCGCTGGAAATGGATGTATCGATACATCCGAAATCTGGACCGTTGGATGTTGATTCAATGGATCGGATTGAATAATAGTGTAGAAACATCATTTAATGCTGATTTAGACTTTTGACCTGTTGGTAACTTGCTTTAGCAGGTCATTCTTCACTTTAATTTTTTCAATGAACACCCTAAATTAACTCATATTTACTCTCTCAAAAGTCCTTCCAATTTAATATTTCGTATTTTATTGTTTGGTTACAGGCCGTCGTGGTGGTGGTGTTGGTGGTTGTGGTGGAAAGAGAAACGGAGATGAAGATGGAAATAATAATCGTTCCGGATCGCGTCGAACGTCGTCGAGTCCTCCTAGAACAACGAGGAGTACCAGCTGCGCTGTGAAGAATCGGTCCGCTTCGCGTAGGACGTAATCGAAACCTCCTCGAACAAGAAGAAGTACCAGCGGCGCCGCTCTAATTTTACTGTCCATGCCATTGTCAGAAATGTTATTTTTCATCTAATAATTTTATATTTTGTTAATAAAGCTACATGTCACGGTGGCGGTGGTGAACTGAGGAAACCTGCTTCTGAGGTCGGGCGGATCATCTGCTCACATATTTAAAAAAAAAAATCTGTATTGATCGGACGAAATATTTTTTACTTTTCTAATGATAATATTTTCGAAGAGAATATTTTATTTGGACGGTGAATGACCATTCTCTTTGCTTTTAACACGGAGAATGGCCATTCTCTTTGCTTTTAACACGGCGAATGGACGGAGAATGGCCATTCTCTTTGCTTTTAACACGACGAATTGACGGAGAATGGCCATTCTCTTTGCTTTTCACACGGCGAATGGACGGAGAATGGCCGTTATCTTTGCTTTTAACACGGAGAATGGCCATTCTCTTTGCTTTTAACACGGCGAATTGACGGAGAATGACCATTCTCTTTGCTTTTCACACGGCGAATGGACGGAGAATGGCCGTTATCTTTGCTTTTAACACGGAGAATGGCCATTCTCAAGGAGAATGGCCATTCTACAATCCTTTAACATGGAGAATGGCCATTCTCCGTTCTTTGGAAACGAAGAACGGACACTCTCTGTGCTTTTAACAAAGTATGGTACATTTAGGACTGGAAATGTTCAAGTATCTCATATTTTCTTCACCAAATATTTACAGTATTTTTAATATCATTTACCATAGTACATTCATCTAATATTAAATCATTTTCAAGATAATCCGAATATCATTTTATCAGGCTTCCACTGTATTGCTGAACAAAATTTCTTGCGAATGTTTGAATATAATTAACCTACTATCAAAGAGAATTTTTCTTACATTACATTATGCATTACACTGGCATCGACTTCATACTGATGGCATCGATGTACTGATGGCAATAACAAAGAATGAACAGGCAGAATTACATTTATGTTTCTGCAATAACAAGGGATGAACAGGCAGGATTACAATTTTGCTTCAGCAATAACAAGGGATGAACAGGCACTGGCATCGAATTCATACTGATGGCATCAATGTAATGATTTTTTACAGAAAGCAAAACACATTACAATCAAATAAAGTTTCAGTGATCCCAGGAATGCATCCGTAATGAGGCCACCTGTAAACCCTAGCAATGCACCCTGGACTCACGAAATCTGTGATGGGCATCTGCAAATCAAAGGAATACACCAAAATATCAATATCATCTATGAATGCCAACTGTTTTCCAAATAAACGCTTCAACAAAAAAATTATAATCAAATTAAGTATACTTCATTCCAAGTCCAATAAACTACATAATTCACGTTACAGTAATCTGCCCAATCCACGTTAGTAATTCAACATAGAACCTGCATAATTCACAATACAATAATCCAAATAAATACCAGACCTACTCTAAATTCAAGACCATATTACATTTTCAAAACAAATTACGAACTATGCAATGAGTACAAACGAAAAGTTTAGTCTTACAATATTTCAAACACATAATTTAGTTTGTCCGCCATGACCAACAAATATTCAGAACAATATTACAAGTCAAATATTACTTCCAAATTGAAATAAGAGACATTCAAAACTCAAAAGATGAATCTTCATAGCCGTCTCCATCTTCTTCTTCTTGTTTCTTTTTTTTTCCTACTTCTTCTTTCTCAAAATATCCTTCACCTACACCTTGAGGGACGGATGAAGAAAAATTATAGTCAGTATGGACTCACTTTATAGGTAGAAATGACATCCAGAAACATAAATAGAAGTATCAAAGTGATGGCTAGCATTAAAGTGTCAATGTGCACAATGTGTATTTTTACATAAGATTTTGGGCTAACCCCATTTACCTTCTTCACGAGGGAAGAAAAATCTTATTCTTGGTCAGCAAATTCAACCTCTATCTGGTTAATCTTATCCAGAATCAATTTCTGGTTGTCGGATATAGTCTTCATCTCTTTGAAGACATTCTCAAAGTTTGCAGCAACAAAATTGTATAGATCATCAACCCTGTCCTTAGTGTTTTTGATTCCATAAGTTGATGGTTTTCCAGATGTTGATGGTTTGCTTGCAGCTGCTGCCCGTTTTCCAAACATTCGAGTGAAGGTTAGTTTTCTCATGGGACCTTTGTTTTTAATATAAACATCCCCTGCTAAGATTGGGACAGAATGTTTATTAGCCATCGAGCATACAAATCCTCCGAAAGGGAGAGCTGTCCTTGCAGTTGGTTTTCCCACGAGATGCATCATTCTACTGAACATGTAGGAACCTATATCCATCCTTTGTTTCTTCCCCATATAATAAAGAAATTTTACTCTTTCGGGATGGATGGAAAACTCATGTCCAGTAGGGTTGAGTGTTTGAGATACGTAGGCATGCAACAATTTATACAAAGTTTTTAATTGATCTTTGTATACATTTTGAGGGGTCTTGGCACCCATGGAAACACCTGTAATCTCATGAATTGCATCCGTCATGGAAACATTATCAATATCTTTCATATCAAACTCAGGAACTGGATCAAATCCATAAAATTCGTTGATGACAGCAGCATTTACCCTAATCAGTTTCCCTCTCAGAAATACCAGTGGTTGATCCTCTTCTTTTTCTTTAATTTCAGCCGGAAGATTTGAGTAAAATTCTCTTACTATTGTTTGGGAGATTTTCTCAAGACAGGATTTGTTCAGTTTCTCCAATTGATAGAATTTCAATATATCCAGGAAAACTTCGTCTTCGACATCATCCATCTTAATTGATCTTTCAGGCATAACAGCCTTTTTCTTGAAATATTTAATGTAAATCTTCTTAGTTTTAGAGTCTTTAAATTTTTTTACCTCCTCTCCAGCCTGGGACTTATTTGATGATTGTTCTTCCTCTTCATTTTCCTCTTCTGATGAGGATTCAAAATCCACAGAGTACGCTGATGACTCTGTATCCGTTGCCACCTTAGCCTTCGCTTGAGTACGCCTTCGATCTTCATAAGTTGAGTCTTCCGACGACTCTGTATGGAAGATAGATTTTCTGGTCTTCGTCGAGCAATGAGTGTTTTTAGCCTTTTTTGCACGTGGCTTGGCTGCCGCCTCCGCTTTTATCTTAGCTGCCGCCGCCGCTGCTTCCGCCGCTGCCCTTTCGGCCTCTGCCCTAGCGACCATAATCTTGGTTTTCGCCGCCCTTGCAAGTTCTGCCCTTCTGGCCTGTATCGCATACCTTCGTGGATCCTTCCCCTTCGGCGACGGTCGTTGTTTCTTCGGCGACATTTTGATTAGAAGAGGGTTTAGGAGAGGGTTTGGGAGAAGAAAGAGGGTTTGAGAGAAGAAGATGGAAAATTCGACCGTCTTATATGACCTTGGGAAGTGGAAAAAATTAGAATAGTTTTGGGTCTTAAATTAAATTTATTACTATTATTACTAGTATAAGACGGTCGAATTTATTACTATTAAATTTAAAAAACTACTTTCCAAAATTAAATTTATTACTATTATTACTAGTATATATCCATGTGAAATCACTACATAAACCTTTGGGATTTTGAGACCTTAATTTTTAAAAATTCTCTTCCAAAATTAAATTTATTACTATTATTACTAGTATATATCCACGTGTTGGATAAATTATTGAAAAATTTGGCAGATAAAATGTGGTGGAAACATATTTATTTAAAAAAATTTGACAACATATTTAAGAATGTGAAGTTTAAGACTCAAAATTTCCGTTTTTTCGAATATTTGATTAATTTTTTGAAAATAAGAAGACTATGTACTTGAAAAGAGTAAAATTGAAACACTCAATGTTGTCCTCTATTTTACTTTGTAATCATATTTAAGATGGATTTGACGGCAAGATTGACGCTGGCAGCATAATCAATTCTATGACGTAACAAGTCATTGATGCGATATCGTCGCTGATATATTGATTTGACGTAACAAGATTTGTTAATTATAAAGAGCAATGCTATAGTTAGCAAATGGGTGTAAGTTGTAAGAAGGTTGTAAAAGTTTGATTCTAGCCGAAACCAAATTGAGTTAACAAAATATTATATTTCATTAAATCCCAGCACCGTCGCCGGAACATTCTCCAGAGAAGTATACAAGAGGAGGACAAAAAACTGTAAAAAAAAACGAAAAAAAAGGGTCTAGCCCTCACTGGCCTCCCGGAGGATCTCCGCAAAGTCCTGCAGGGTGCGCACACCCGCCCTATGGCACAGGCGGCAAAACGCTTCCCTCTTCTCCAGAGAATCCCGTTCCTCCGGAGTGATCGGCAACAGGTCAAAGTTTGGCGCCGGATGAAGAGGTCGAGCGATGACCTCCAGTGACAACCCGACGGAGGTCAGAAAGTTCGCAGCCGCTTCCAGCCAGTCATGGGCCGGAGGCGGCGCAGAGGGTGCTCCAGGCGAAGATGCTCGGCGACGACAGGAAGAAGGCTCTGGCAATGGTTCCCAACCAGATGTTCTTTTTGGAGCCATGTTAAATGTGCAACCTACTCAGATGAATGGGGACCCCTATGTATATATATACACGTTCCTAACCGACTCTTCGTTTTCCTTATTGGGAGTTGGGATATAATGCTAAAGTTACAACCAAATGCTTACAACACTCTTCCAACCTTCACCCATTGCTGACATGTGGGCCATGGCCCACATGTCAGCAATGGGTGAAGGTTGGAAGAGTGTTGTAAGCATTTGGTTGTAACTTTAGCATTATTTATGTCTTATTGCAGGCTTAGTTGGTTGTGCTGTTTGGCTTTTACATGGAATGCCTAGGTTCGAGTCAGGTGTTTGGGTTCTGTAGAATTTTTCTATTGTTAACAATTTTTGGGTGCTATTATATGCTTTCAACTTAGTAGGGAACAATTTTTGGGACTGTTAATGTCCATTCTCCGTTCCTCTAACACGGAGAATGGTACATTTAGGACGGAGGTAGGACGAAAAATTGTACATGTAGGACGGAGGTAGGACGGAGAATTATACATTTAGGACGGAGGTAGGACGGAGGTAGGACGGAGAATGATACATGTAGGACGGAGAATGGTCCATATAGGACGGAGAATTCATTTTGAATAAGGTAAAATCTGTGTTGGGAAATGGCGAAATCTCTTGAATATGATTACACTGAGATGTTGTATTTATGGTAAAATCTGTGTTGGAAAATGTCAAAATCTCAGAAGTGAGCCGTCTTTGGTAGTATACTTAGCATTATTGATGTCTTATTCCAGACTTAGTTGGTTGTGCTGTTTGGCTTTTACATGGAAGGCCTAGGTTCGAGTCAGGTGTTTGGGTTCTGTAGAATTTTTCTATTGTTAACAATTTTTGGGTGCTAATATATGCTTTTAACTTAGTAGGGAACAATTTTTGGGACTGTTAATGGCCATTCTCCGTTCCTCTAACACGGAGAATGGTACATTTAGGACAGAGGTAGGACGGAGAATTGTACATGTAGGACGGAGGTAGGACGGAGAATTATACATTTAGGACGGAGGTAGGACGGAGAATGATACATGTAGGACGGAGAATGGTCCATATAGGACGGAGAATTCATTTTGAATAAGGTAAAATCTGTGTTGGGAAATGGCGAAATCTCTTGGATGTGATTACACTGAGATGTTGTATTTATGGTAAAATCTGTGTTGGGAAATGTCAAAATCTCAGAAGTGAGCCGTCTTATTAGCCGTCTTATGGTCCATATAGGACGGAGAATTTTTTTTATATAATGGATGTTTGTGGAGTAATTTACAATTTTAGCCTTATTTAAACTGTAATTATATCAAGATAAACTCTACAATTCTCTATGCATTTAAGAGTTGTATTTTGAAAATATACTTGAGCTCTAATGATGGATACTGAAAAGACACTTTAGTATATATTGCCTCCAAAATTCAAACTAAAATTTACCAAAATATTGTCTCCAAAGTTTAATTTATATAGTAGAATGTGATATCATTAAATAAATCTAATTAGAGATTTAATGGGCATTCATTAACCCAATTAGAGATCACAATAAGTACAAAAGCAAAATTCGAGGGAGTATAAAGAAATGCATGCATGCATGCATGCTAATGTTTTCACCATTCCCTCCAGGAATGATAGAACATTTCTAAATCATTATACCAATCGTTCACAGGTTCTCCTGGTACTGGGATATGATCATCATAGGGTTTTTTAAACGTCTGTATTGAATAACAAAGTTTCAAGAGTTCGTCGTCGAAGAAGATCACGTTGAAGCACCCACGTATGTCGAGCACGCGAAGTCCCTTGCAGTTGCATATGATAGATCGCAGCGTGTCTCCATTGAACATGCCGAATCCCATATGTAGGTGCTCGAGACGCGGCATCGAATCAGCCACGGCCTTTCCCTCCGCCTCGTTTTTCGTGTTCAGCACGAACATGTTCCTGAGCATGAAACCCGGAGGGGGCATGTTCCTAATCAGCTTGACCAGACGGCGGCAATAATTTCCGGCGGAAATTATTCCAGTCGACGTGATGTAGAGGCAGTAGCTAATGTCGAGTTCTTCCAGCACAGGGAGAAACTCCAAGTGTCTCACGAAAGTTTCATCACTCACGTTGCACTTCGGAATGTGCATAACCCTTAGAAATTTCCCACTGTATTATAAAAATTGAAAAACATCAATAGAAATTAACAAAAGTATACGTAAAATTTTGCAATAGAAAAAATAAAGTATTAGAATAAGACCAAATAAAATTTTGCACTGGCCTTAAACATGCAAAAGAGAAGGCTGCTTCGTCGAGCTTGTACGCGGAGAGGGACCCTAGATGTCCCTCACTGCGAGCCACGAGCTTCATTACGGTCAAACTAATCTCAGCGGTTTGCTGGGTCCTCCGGCACCACTGTACCAAGTCGACGTTAGACCAATAGTCTAAGGGACCGTTGAGCGCCTTCCACCACGAACGGCAAACTGGGGCCACGTTGCACATTACCTCGTCCGCCGGCATCCCCGACAGTACCAGTATCATCGAGAGAATCTCGGTAGGGATGACGGCCCATCCGCTGCAGTTGATCTTGCTCCTCTCCATTGCCACTGTTCTTCTTCTTCTTTCCTTTGTTTCTCTCTAGTCGGATGGGTTCTCTTCTTTGGAAAAGGCTAACCCTCGTTTACGCCGTGTATGTAACCCGCTCGTGGAGGGGTGTGACCGAACAAGTCACGAATCTATTGGGAAATAACGGTAATGCCACTGTATTAATATTAGCAATTAGTCGTTTGGGCTCCCAAAAAATTTGGGTGATGGCATCTCCCATTATGTGGCATCTGACATGGCAGATGACATAACGTGTGACATGGCAAATTTTAACCCCAAAAATTAATTACCCAAATTTTTTTAATGTTAATGTTAATGCCAATATTAATATTAATGTTAATGTTAATGCCAATATTAATATTAATGTTAATACTAATGCAACTGTTAATGTTAATATTAATCAATGTTAATTTAATATTAAATTATTTATTTACTATTAATGTTCATTTTAATATTAATTTTATTGTTAAATTTTGCCATGTCAGCTGTCATGTTAGCAACCATGTCATATGCCACATAATGGAATATGGTATCTACCAAAAAATTTGGGAGCAAATAGCATTTTCGTAAAATTAGTTTTAATTATATTGTAAATTTTAAATTAACAGAAAAGCCAAGGTAGATTTAATATTAATGCTCTGAATAGCTCAACTCATCATGCCAATTGGCTACAACGCTCATGATCTCTCTAGCTCACAAAGGAGTACATTGTTCCATACATTATGCCTCTTTATAGCCAACAAGTAGTCTTCGGCTGAACGTCTCGCAAGTCCGAACGCCAATGCGGTAGCTCCTCTTGAACGCTAAGGACACCATGCATCTGGAAGTCCAAGCCGAGCCCTGCCTCGAGCCGAACCTATCCTGAACTTGTCCACCACCGTGTCCCTGCGGGAGATACAGTTAGACATAATCTTAACATAAACATTGTGATCGTGCTCATCTATGTCCCATTTCGCCTAGCCTGCAAGGTTAGAAGAAATCATATCATTTCACTCAACCAACCAACCGTAAACTTAAACATATGCATAAGGGTGGCAGGCCCTGCTCCTGCACCCAGCGCTAATCTCAGCCCACCGGCCCTATCTTTATGAAGGTCACGGTGTTTCTGTCACGACCCGCACCCTGATTAGGGGCACAAGTACGTGGTTACGTCCACCCTGATTAGGGGCACGAGTACGTGGTTACGCCCTATCTATATGAAGGTCACGGCGTTTCTGTCACGACCCGCACCCTGATTAGGGGCACGAGTACGTGGTTACGTGGTTATGTCCAGCCTCGGGCCGAACCTATCTTGAACTTGTCCACCACCGTGTCCCTGCGGCAGATACAGTTAGACATAATCTTAACATAAACATTGTGATCGTGCTCATCTATGTCCCATTTCACCTAGCCTGCAAGGTTAGAACTTTACATAATAAATCATATCATTTCACTCAACCAACCAACCGTAAACTTAAACATATGCATAAGTGTGGCAGGCCCTGCGCCTGCACCCAGCGCTAATCTCAGCCCACCGGCCCTATCTATATGAAGGTCACGGTGTTTCTGTCACGACCCGTACCCTGATTAGGGGCACGAGTACGTGGTTACGCCCTATCTATATGAAGGTCACGGTGTTTCTGTCACGACCCGCACCCTGATTAGGGGCACGAGTACGTGGTTACGTCCACCCTCGGGCCGAACCTATCTTGAACTTGTCCACCACCGTATCCCTGCGGCAGATACAGTTAGACATAATCTTAACATAAATATTGTGATCGTGCTCATCTATGTCCCATTTCGCCTAGCCTGCAAGGTTAGAACTTTACATAAGAAATCATATCATTTCACTCAACCAACCAACCGTAAACTTAAACATATGCATAAGTGTGGCAGGCCCTGCGCCTGCACCCAGCGCTAATCTCAGCCCACCGTCCCTATCTATATGAAGGTCACGGTGTTTCTGTCACGACCCGCACCCTGACTAGGGGCACGAGTACGTGGTTACGTGGTTACGTCCAGCCTCGGGCCGAACCTATCTTGAACTTGTCCACCACCGTGTCCCTGCGGCAGATACAGTTAGACATAATCTTAACATAAACATTGGGATCGTGCTCATCTATGTCCCATTTCGCCTAGCCTGCAAGGTTAGAACTTTACATAAGAAATCATATCATTTCACTCAACCAACCAACCGTAAACTTAAACATATGCATAAGTGTGGCAGGCCCTGCGCCTGCACCCAGCGCTAATCTCAGCCCACCGGCCCTATCTATATGAAGGTCACGGTGTTTCTGTCACGACCCGCACCCTGATTAGGGGCACGAGTACGTGGTTACGCCCTATCTATATGAAGGTCACGGTGTTTCTGTCACGACCAGCACCCTGACTAGGGGCACGAGTACGTGGTTACGTGGTTACGTCCAGCCTCGGGCCGAACCTATCTTGAACTTGTCCACCACCGTGTCCCTGCGGCAGATACAGTTAGACATAATCTTAACATAAACATTGAATTAAGATGATGTGCACCATAAATACCATACATAAATACGTACATTAGACGGTCGCAACAATATCATAGCTTATTGAGTATATTATATTGACATTGCTTGTCCTCCATTCGTAGTTGATCGTTCTTGTCAGGTTTTGATATTAAATATGTTGTTAAATAGTAGAACTAGACAGCGTTCTACGTCGTTTCTGCGGTGTAGGCTGGGACGCTGTCACGTTATGGAATGTCTTGACATTGCCAGTGGCCTTCACACCCTTTCACTGCTTAACAAATGCACGTGACACGGGACGGTGCTTGCTATACTTCGATAGCCCAACAAATCTCTTTTCTAATGTGTTTGTGCAACGACTTGACAAGCAAGGGCTACGACTAGCATCGAGGGAAATACGACTTAAACTATGGGACAAGCGAATGTTATTATTAATTGTAGTTCCAATTACATTTTAAATAAAAAAGAATTTAATTTTAACTTTAACTAGTTTGAAGTAAATGTTAAATCCAAAACTATTTTTAATTTTAGTAGTCATATTAGTTTCAATAATATTGTAAATGTTTAAATTAACATGAATGCCACGGTATTAGAAACCTAGCTAGCTGATGTCACGTTGCTCGGGGCTCGGTTAGTGTTCGTCTAAACTAGTACGTGCCAACTAGTTATTAGTAATGATAACCAAAAATTGGATTTTAAGTTTAAAATCTAGTCGAGCTCGATCCTTCCTCTTTATCCCATCTCCCACACTCTCTTTCTCTCTCTCTATCTCTTTCGGGTTCTTTCTCACATGTTGTGTTCCTTAACGCAACAGGTCCCGTAGCATTAAATGCTCTGCATGCGTTATTCTACACAATTTATTAATAAACACTGATACCATATCATTAGAAGAGCAAAGGTTGTCTTGGAAGTCGTAAAAAATTGCTTTATATTGTCTTCTCAATACTTTTTTTGCATTGGAGATGACTTTTTAAACTTCTTGTCATTTTTAAATATAGCCGCCTATGCAAGTTATTGTCTTCTGCGGCTCTGTCTCATGCCACATAGGATACACAATACATAACAAGACAATAGAGTTTCGTAGCATTAAATGCTGATGCATGTGTTATCCTACAAAAGAGGGCCACGTGGAGATTGCTGTTGCATGCTTCCTCATGCGTTATTAGCTACACATTTTAATAAGGCACGTACCCAGAATTATGCTTGCTCCTAGAATCACTCAAGATTTTTCATGAGCCATCAAAAGAGGGCCACGTGGCGGAGTTACAATGAAGACGAAAATGTTGTGTTGTTGCCTTGCTAGAAGTTGTTTCTTCCTGCATAATGTTTTTTGTACCTCCAAATTGCACTTTCAAACTGTCCATCCTTACGTGGCAGCTGACGTGACATGTTGATCTGGCAGCTGACGTGGCAAATTTTTTTGTAAATAAAACTAAAAATAAAAATTAACATTAAAGTTAATATTCCAGATTAACATTAACATTAATATTAATATTATCGTTAACATTAACAATAATATTAATATTAACATTAACCTTAACATTGATATTAACATAAATTAATATTAACACTAAAATAACTTTGATATTAACGTTAAATTATTATGGAGAAAATTGGGTTGTTAACTTTTTGGATTAAAATTTGCCATGTCATCAGTCATGTCAGATGACACACTATTAATTTAGGAAAATGCTAAGAAGCTCATTTATTTAACATGCCACATCAGATGGGAGGGCTATATATAGAGGGTCAATATGGAGGTACGATAATATCATTACTCTTTCTTCTTCTATTGTTTCTTGTCCTTCGTTTCTTCTGCTGGTTTCTAACACACACTATTTTCTTCAATGTCGACGTCACATGGAGAAAGTGATCGTCGTGTGGAAGATTTAGTCGATGAAGAAATCCTCCATTCAAGAGGACTGTCAGATGATTCGCCGCAAGATGAGCAAAGTTTGGAAGATGTTAGCTTAGGAGACAGTAAAGAACAAGATGAAGACATCAACTCAAACAACGAAATGTTATTTCGCATCACCCTTTCTAATGGATTTAAGAAATGCGTTATATTTTTACATATATTTCTCATGTTTATTTTGTTTTATTCTGTTCTTAGGGACGCCGATGAATCTCCATTGGATTTCGATGCAGCGACAATGAAAAAAAAATTGCAATCTGCCAACATTAATAAAGATCCAACCATGCTCTTAGAAGAAGATGTTGTTGGCCTACAGTTCAACTCTATTGAAGAAGCAGGGACATTCTACCGAATTTATTCAAAATCATATGGTTTCAGTATTAGAAAGAACGAGGTAAAGAAAAACAAATCTGGTATGGTGACGATCCGTAGTTGGTGTTGCTCGAATGCGGGATTCAGACACAAGAAATACAAGGAAGCTCCAAACAGGGTTCGTGAGCCAAGAAGTGAAAGCAGGACTGGTTGTAAAGCAATTTTCCGTATTGGGTACACCCATAAAACAAAGATGTGGTCCGTCAAAAAATTTCATGTACTTCACAACCATAACCTGGCGAGTAATTATGAATCAGCGTTCTTGAGATCCCATCGTAATATAACACCCGCAGAGTTGGAAGAAATTAAGCTTATGAAGCAATCAGGGATGGGGACTGGAGAGATATGGAATTTACTTGTCGAGAGGAAAGGTGGCTGGGATAATGTTGGATGGACGAGAAAGGATTTATACAACGTTCTAGCTCGAGATAGTAGAGCACTCGACGATGTTCATGCTTCGACAACACTTACATTTCTTCAATCAAAGGAGAATAGTGACCCAGATTTCTTCTACGACTACAAGGTAGACGAAGATTCCAGATTGACCCATCTCTTTTGGGCTGACGGTTCTTGTCGATTCGATTACGAACTATTTGGAGATTCACTAGCATTCGATTCGACATATAAAACAAATAGAAGTCAAATGCCGTTGGTGGTTCTAGTGGGTACAAACAATCATGCGATGACTTGTGTGTTTGGGTTTGCAATGATCCACAATGAGACTGCGGAGACTTATTCTTGGGTTCTGCAAAAATTCCTAGAGTGTATGAATGGCAAATTACCATTGACAGTTCTCACGGATGGTTGCAGATCCATGAATAAAGCAATTGAGGATTTAATGCCCAGCGTAGTTCATCGAACGTGCTCATGGCATATCCTTAACAATGCTGCCAAAAATGTACACCGAGAGGGTTTTCACAATAAACTGAGTCTTCTGATAAAAAGGTACATAGCACACTTGCTACTTTACTTTGAAGTATGTTGTTGTTACAATATGACAACTTTAGTTAATGTACATGTTTTCTAAACAGGTACTATTCAGTCGAAGAATTTGAAAACCGTTGGCAGCAGATGCTAACAGATTATAATTTAGAAAACAATGAGTGGACCACTGCATTGTACAGAACGAGGGAGCGATGGGCGGACACATTCCTACGTGGTAATTATTTTGGCGGTTCTACAGCAACAAATAGATGTGAATCTATGAACGCTTTTCTGAAAAGGTTTTTGAATGAGAAGCTGCCACTTTGGAAGGCCCTTCAAAATTGTGACCACGGTTTGGCGGCCTTACGTTACAGCCATGTGGGTAAGCATGTCAATGATAAATTCTCAACACCAGTTGTGAATCAAACTAGCATGGCCGTAATAGAAGGTAAATTTGCCGCAATTTACACTAAAATGGTGTTTATAGATGTAAGGAATGAAATCACACGTTCTGATGCATATATTGTTCCCCATCATCACATCGTAAGAGGGAGAGAAGTTTGCACTGTCCAAAAGTATTTGTCGCCAAACGGTGTCAACCGTAAGGTTACATTTCTTCGGGACGACAACATCATAACATGTGAATGCATGTGGATGGAGACCAAGGGGATTCCTTGTAGGCATATTTTTGCAGCAATGAAGAGATTACAAATTGGAGATATTCCAAATAACTTGATAAAATCTCGTTGGCTCAAGGATTGCAAAGAGAGTTATCTCTCCGGACCTGGCTCAGAAAGAAGATTCATCCACCCAGACATTATTGATAGCAGAAGGTATGGTGCTATTAATGAACAAGTTAATCTGTTTACATACTATTGTAAAAAATCAAGCAAAGTTCAAGAGAGGAGAACGGAGTTGATGTCGTCTGTTCTGATGGAGTTGAAAGGAATGGTGTCCGATATTGGCGAAGAAGAACAAATGGTAGCTGATGTAGTTGAAGGAGTGCATGAAGCTTTAAAAGAGCCAAATCCGGTAGCAACAAAAGGAAGGCCTTCTCAAGGGAAATCAAGCCAGCCTACAGAAAGTCAAACTATCCCGAAGGCTAGAATATGTAGATTTTGTAAAAAAATGGGTCACGATTATCGTAATTGTAAAGTACGAAAGCGAAATAGTGAAAAAGAGCAAATGGAATAAAATGAAACGTCGTTGACTTAAGATAATGTCTTTCTTATGTGGCAAGATGTCATTCACACGAGACAATTAGATAAAAAAATATGTTCTCCAATGCAAAAGTTTGAGAAGACAATTAGATAAAAATGGAGAACATTAAATTCCAATTTCAAAACGTAGTACATCAAAAATAGAGAAAATATGTTCTCCGTGCAGTTCAAAACGGAGAATAACATTCTCCGTTTCAAATGACACGGAGAATAACATTCTCCGTCTCAAATGACACGGAGAATGAACGTTCTAATTTGTTTTTAACACTTTTAATGTTATTCTCCGTTTAACTCAAAACGGAGAATGTTATTCTCCGTTTAATAAAACACGGAGAATGCTATTGTGGTGTCGTGGTTACACTGCTAGACTTGTATTCAAGAGGTCATTGGTTCAAATCTTGACTATAACAAAATTTTGTTTTATTTATACTTTTTTTGTAAGTTAATTATGGGGCCCATTTAAAAGGGAAAAAACTTTGATACAGGCACCTATGTATGACATGTGGGCCATCTCAAAAATTAATGTGTATATATATATGATTACACGTTTTACAAAGCAAGAGGGGACCACATGTCATACATCGGGGTATCAAAACTTTCAAAAGAGTTTTGTTAGAAAAGAGTTTTGTGGGCCCTATTAAAATTTATGTATATATATACTAGCATATGTGCACGTGCCTTGCACGTATTTTCGTATTTCTTAATTATGTTTAGGAAGACCAAAGGGTAGTCTTCCTAATTTACATTATGATACAGTAGGGGGTATCAAAGTTGGCAGAATTCGAAGGGGCAGATTCATTGGTATTAATGGCATATAGATGGTAGTTGGAAGGGTTTGTTCTAGTCTTACTTAGCTTTAATTGAGAAGGGGCAGATGCATTGGTATTGATGGAAATTAATTGAATTGAATTCGAAGTGGCTACCTTTTTGGCGCATGAGTCCGAGTTGTTCCATGCCTATAAATGCCAGTAGTGTAGAGAGAGTTTGTTCTCATCTCACTTAGCTTTTCTTGTGGCGATGGACTCTACCGATCCCCCGCCTTGGCAAGACTCTTTCCTCTTGGTTGTCTATCTCATCGTTCGAAGAAGCTTTGGTGGTGAAGTCCTTCAGAAGACTGACATGTGCCTGGGTTTGGATTTATTGCCAACCCACGCTCTGTCGAAGCGCCCGCACGTTGATTGGCTCGGACTATGCACGGTGTTCCTTTGCCGCCAGGAGTTCATATCTTCAACGTGTTCCATTGGTCCGACGATGCACGGTGGTGAAGTCCTTCAGAAGACTGAGATGTGCATGAGTTTGGAGTTTATTATCGTTCCACGCTCTGTCGAAGCGCCAGCCAGGAGTCTATCTCTTCCACATGTTCCTTGTTGAAGTAGGGTAGCCTTGCACGTGCTCTGCCTCAAGGAATTCCTTGAGGCAGTGGGTTCCTTTGCCTCAGTGAGTTCCTTTGCTCGGAGGATGCACGATGAAGTGGCTTGCCTCAAGGAGTCATCCAACGGTTCCTATACTCTGATGATGCACGATGAATAACATCTACCACACGGACAGGAACTAAAAGACGGCAGAGAACAACACTCCTTGACAGATGAAGCTTTCAATTGAATTCCTTGAGGAAAATCACTTCATCGTGCATCGTCAGAGCAATGGAACTCCCTGAACAAAGGAACTCCCTGCATAGTCAGAGCTATGGAACTCCATGAACAAAGGAACTCCGTGCATCGTCAGAGCGAATCAAAGTGCGAGCGTTCCGATAGAGTGTAGGTTTGGACTCTATCGGAATGCTCGCACTTTGATTCGCTCTGACGATGCACGGAGTTCCTTTGTTCATGGAGTTCCATAGCTCTGACTATGCAGGGAGTTCCTTTGTTCAGGGAGTTCCATTGCTCTGACGATGCACGATGAAGTGATTTGCCTCAAGGAATTCAATTGAAAGCTTCATCTGTCAAGGAGTGTTGTTCTCTGCCGTCTTTTAGTTCCTGTCCGTGTGGTAGATGTTATTCATCGTGCATCATCAGAGTATAGGAACCGTTGGATGACTCCTTGAGGCAAGCCACTTCATCGTGCATCCTCCGAGCAAAGGAACTCACTGAGGCAAAGGAACTCACCGCCTCAAGGAATTCCTTTTCCTCAAGGAGTTCCATTGCTCTGCGATGCCCTCACGCAGCTCACATTTGACTTTTTTCTTGATGTAGGATTTTATGTAGTATTTCAGACTTTCATAATGTACATGTAACTCAAAAAGTCAGACTTTTCGTGGTTATCACAATGATTTTATTATAAAAGACAGAAGAGCAGACATAAACGGTGAATGGAATACTCAAACAATTTAATTTAAACGATTTAATTCTGCTTTCTCAAATCCTCCAGTTCATGCACAGAGCCCTCCATCAGAACGTTGAATGCACGTTGTTGTGATTCTTGTGCCTCGAGCTCTTTCAAATTTTCTTTGAGTTCTTCATTCTGCGCAAGAATATCAGAATGATGTCTTCTCAAATCCTCCAGTTCATGCACAGAGCCCTCCATCACAACGTTGACTGCACGTTGTTGCTCTTCTTCTGCCTGGAGCACTTTCAGCTTTTCTTTGAGTATGTCATTCTCAAAGTTGTTTAATTCAAAACGGAGAATGTTATTCTCCGTTTAATATAACACGGAGAATGCTATTGTGGTGTCGTGGTTACACTGCTAGACTTGTATTCAAGAGGTCATTGGTTCAAATCTTGACTATAACAATATTTTGTTTTACATATTTACATTGTTGTTTTACAATGTCATTCTTAGGTGGCAAATGTCATTCTCCGTTTTTATTTAAAACGGAGAATGATATTTTCCGTTTTTTTTTAAACGGAGAATGTATTCTCCGTTTTAATTTAAAACGGAGAATGAACATTCTAATTTGTTTTTAACACTGTGAATCTATTCTCCGTTTAATTCAAAACGGAGAATGTTATTCTCCGTTTAATAAGACACGGAGAATGCTATTGTGGTGTCGTGGTTACACTGCTAGACTTGTATTCAAGAGGTCATTGGTTCAAATCTTGACTATAACAATATTTTGTTTTACATATTTACATTGTTGTTTTACAATGTCATTCTTATGTGGCAAATGTCATTCTCCGTTTTTATTTAAAACGGAGAATGATATTTTCCGTTTTTTTTAAAACGGAGAATTTATTCTCCGTTTTAATTTAAAACGGAGAATGAACGTTCTAATTTGTTTTTAACACTTTTAATGTTATTCTCCGTTTAACTCAAAACGGAGAATGTTATTCTCCGTTTAATAAAACACGGAGAATGCTATTGTGGTCTCGTGGTTACACTGCTAGACTTGTATTCAAGAGGTCATTGGTTCAAATCTTGACTATAACAATATTTTGTTTTATTTATACTTTTTTTGTAAGTTAATTATGGGTGCTATTTAAAAGGGAAAAAACTTTGATATAGGCACCTATGTATGACATGTGGGCCATCTCAAAAAATAATGTGTATATATATATGGTTACACGTTTTACAAAGCAAGAGGGGACCACATGTCATACAAAGCAGTAGGGGGTATCAAAGTTGGCAGAATTCGAAGGGGCATATTCATTGGTATTAATGGCATTGGTATTGATGGAAATTAATTGTTCCAGTCTTACTTAGCTTTAATTGAGCAGGGGCAGAATTCGAAGTGGCTGCCTTTTTTGGCGCATGAGTCCGAGTTGTTCCATGCCTATAAATGCCAGTAGTGTAGAGAGAGTTTGTTCTCATCTCACTTACCTTTTCTTGTGGCGATGGACTCTACCGATCCTCCACCTTCGCAAGACTCTTTCCTCTTGGTTGTCGATCTCCTCGTTCGAAGAAGCTTTGGTGGTGAAGTCCTTCAGAAGACTGACATGTGCGTGGGTTTGGAATTATTGCCAACCCACGCTCTGTCGAAGCGCCCGCACGTTGATTGGCTCGGACTATGCACGGTGTTCTTTTGCCGCCAGGAGTCTATTTGTTCGACATGTTCCTTGTTGAACAAGTATTGCTTTGCACGGTGCTCTGCCACAAGTTAACAAAATTCCTCGAGACAGGGGGTTCCTTTGCCTCAGGTGTCTATTCCTTCTACATGTTCCTTGTTGAAGAAGGATGGCTTTGCTGGGTGCTCTCCCTCAAAACAAAATTCTCAGTGAGTTCCTTTGCACGGAGGATGCACGATGAAGTGACTTGCCTCAAGGAGTCATGCAACGGTTTCTATGCTCTGACGATGCACGATGAATACGACGCGGACACGAACTGAAAGACGACAGAGAACAACACTCCTTGACAGTTGAAGCTTTCAATTGAATTCCTTGAGAACAACACTCCTCTGACGATGCACGATGAAGTGTTTTGCTTCAAGGAATCCAATTGAAAGCTTCGACTGTCAAGGAGTGTTGTTCTCTGTCGTCTTTCAGTTCGTGTCCGCGTGGTAGATGGTATTGATCGTGCATGGTCAGAGCATAGGAACCGTAGCATGACTCCTTGAGGCAAGTCACTTCATCGTGCATCCTCCGTGCAAAGAAACTCACTGAGGCAAAGGAACCCACTGCCTCAAGGAATTTTGTTTTGAGGGAGAGCACCCAGCAAAGCCATCCTTCTTCAACAAGGAACATGTAGAAGGAATAGACACCTGAGGCAAAGGAACCCCCTGCCCTTTTGGCGCATGAGTTCGAGTTGTTTCATATGTAAATAAAAGTCAAACTTTTCGTGGTTTTGACGATGTAAATGTAATTCAAAAATGATTATATTATAAAAGCAGAGCTTATAAAAGACAGAAGTTCCTTGCCCAATTACATCATAATTACATTGTTGTTTTACAATGTCATTGCTAGGATCGATTTACATATTTGCTTGAAAGCAACTCCTTAGCCCATGACAACCTCATCTTTGTAATCTTCTGGTGAGTTTCATTGTCATTTCCTCCCGGTATTTCGAAGGGAGGAGTCGTCAACCTATTCATATAATACGCCGTGTACAAGAGGCAGTTGGGTGCCCGTTGTTGTGGGCAATTTAGAGAACAATTCAGCACTTTGCTCTCATACTCCTTCTTCGCCGGGTATCTCTCCCTCATCATATCAACTTTTCTCCTGACGATAGGCTCTAAGGTTTTCTTCGTTAATTCTGCATCCACCTTGCACGTATCGTACGTGGTTTGCAACAAGGAGTTGTAGTGTGTCCAGTCGTAGGAGATAAAGTTGAATGTGAGCAGAGTATAGTGTTTGATGGTTGCATTAAAAAGTGGGATGAATAACAACTCTATGTCGTCCTCCAAACCCATGACGAAGTCTTCTACTATTTGGATGTCTTCACAGGCGCCTTGTTTTGCGTTTTCTTCATTGACACGTTGAATGACGGTCTGTTGTTTCCCAAAAACAATACACAATATTATGAGTAATTTTTTTCTGTTATTTTTCATCGGTGTACACATGAATATGGATTTTTCCACTTTGAATACTTACCAATGTGTGGGCCGTCATGAATGCAGACCACTTATGTGATTGGGCCGCCGGCTTTTTTTTCTGGATCAATGGTACCTCCTTCGAACTAGACGGGGCACACCTTTTACTGCCTTGAATTTCTTTCATCTTTCTTATTATTATGTCCAGTATGCCAGCCTCCATGTCTTCATAGTTGAGTATGTCTTGCATGTCTACTGCCGACAGCTGGACAACAACTTCATTTTCATCCTCTTCCGGAAAAAATTCGTATACGATATCACTGCACATAAATTTAGTTTACATTAAATTAATAAATATATATTCTCATTACATAATTGTGAAAAAAGTCTAGAAAAAACGAACGAAAAAAAGGGTTCAGAATACATACTCTGGAGAATTCTTTCTGGGAATTACGATGTCGATGTATTGTTTCTTCAGCTCTTCATCCGCATGTTTCCAAAGTAAGAGTTCATCGCATTCCCTTAGTATGACGTGGTTCTTCTTTAATTCAGCCATTTTGGCGTCTTCTCGGGATTTCGTAGCGTCATTAACCTTCCGCTTTTTATTAGCCTCTCCAACTGTATTGCTTTTTATTAACCTCTTTCCCACCGATCCTCCTCTTCTTCTGACTTCTCTTGGAGCAGCAGGTTCAGCAGCAGCTTGTAACTCCTCATTCTGAAGTACTTTAGCCATGGCTTCGAGATCTTTAATTTTGCAATCCTTTTCATTGGCCTCAATCTTAAATGATTCAACTTTATTCTGAAGTACTTTAGCCATGGCTTCGAGATCTTTAATTTTGCAATCCTTTTCATTGGCTTCAATTTTAAATGATTCAACTTCATTTTGAAGCTCCCTTTTCTCCTCAACGAGCCTTTCATTTGTTTCTCTGAGTTGTTTGGTTGTTCGCACTGAAATAAAACAAACAACAATGAAATGTATGATGTGAACCTAACACGGAGAATGACATTCTCCGTATAATATAATACGGAGAATAGAATTCTCCGTTTGGAATTACACGGCGAATAACCTTGTGCATGTAGATCTGATTTAAAATAGTCATTCTCCTGGAAGATTACAAATTAGAAATTTGAAATAGAAAAGATTTTACCTTGTGCATGTAGATCTGATTTAAGAACAGAATTCTGCTTTCTCAAATCCTGCAGTTCATGCACAGAGCCCTCCATCACAACGTTGACTGCACGTTGTTGTGATTCTTGTGCCTCGAGCTCTTTCAACTTTTCTTTGAGTTTCTCGTTCTCAAGGTTGGCTGCACGTAACTGCGCTCCTTGTGCCTCCATCTCTTTTAACTTTTCTTTGAGTTCTTCATTCTGCGCAAGAATATCAGAATGATGTCTTCTCAAATCCTCCAGTTCATGCACAGAGCCCTCCATCACAACGTTGACTGCACGTTGTTGCTCTTCTTCTGCCTGGAGCACTTTCAGCTTTTCTTTGAGTATGGCATTCTCAAAGTTGGCTGCACGTAACTGCGCTCCTTGTGCCTCCATCTCTTTCAACTTTTCTTTCAGTTCTTCATTCTGCGCAAGAATATCAGAATGATGTCTTCTCAAATCCTCCAATTCCTTTGCTGAGTCGTCCCTCACAGCGCCCATTTCATGATGCGGTGTTATCCGTTGTTCATCAAAATTATCCCCACCTGCTTCTTCGTGTTCTTCCTCTCCCTCCTTTTCAACTTCTTCTATAGGTGGCTCCTCTTCTTTGTGCCCTTCTTCTTCCCCAACAGGTATAACCAGATCTTCCAATATCATCTTCGATCTCATTTTTTGGTGATATTCGGCCTTGAGGAAGTTTGAGATATCGTACCCATTCCATGTGAAAAATCTTGGGTAATCAGGAATTGGGGCGAACTTCCTTTCCACAAATTTACTATGTTCTGCAAACCAATAGAGGAAGTATATTGTGCAACCTTCCAATTTGTGGAAAGCCATTGAGTAATCCCCCTGTTCAGTTTTGCTTCTACTCCTCTTTAAGCTATCCATTACATATGCCAGTATTAACATTGGCCAGCATATACTGTTGATCACGTCCACACTGTCTACCAAGGCCAAGAATCTGTACGGCAAATTTGAACCGCCAGACTTTGTGAAGAATACAGTTTGGCACAAGTGGAAGATTATTAGCTTGGCCAAATCATCTGGATTAACAGCGTTATCTCCGCCACGAAGCCGTCGTAACAATTCAAAGAACTTGTCCCTCACTTCCTTATTCGTGACTTCTGAGTGTTTGCCCTTAGTATTAGCCAGCAATCTTGTGAAATGATCTCTGCACAGGCTCAATGATGCTGGTGGTGTGGGCTGCTGTTGTTTTTCCTTTATCAATCTGATGTAAGAAACATCATCAACGCTTTCTTCATTCAGCGGTAGACCGAATATGACTGCCATATCCTTGACGCTTGGCGCGATTTTAACAGTGGTGCTCAATTCAAAGCACCCGACGCCATCTTCTTCTTCTGTGTAACTTGCAATTAAATTCTCAAGCCCTTCCGTTACCTTGGCCATTTCGGAGACGTGGACTCTGTTTTGGTAGAAAATCTCGACAAAATTCCAGAAACCGGTATTCTTCAAGGAACCAATAACTGGCTCAGGTAAACGGCCAGCATCTCGATTGACCTCCTCCATAAGATTTAGCATTGGCTTGAAGGTAGAACGGAAAAGTCTTGAATCCTTATTCCGGACAGATTTTCTTTCTGCAAAACAAAAAAAAAAAAACCAAAAATTAGGTCGGAGAATGGCCATTCTTATGGGTTTTAACACTGGGAACGGCATTCTCCGTTTCAAGTTAGACGGAGAATGACATTATCCGTTCCAAACTAAACGGCGAATAGAATTTAACATTCAAATGCGTTTTATGACGGAGAATGTCATTTTTCTTGAAATATATACAGAATTTGCGAACATAAAATCAAAGTTATACCTTCTGTTTGCACTTCTTCTTGCACTTCTTTTTGTTTAGCAACTTTTTCCTTTTTCTTTTTTGCAACTTTCTTAGAATAGGGTTTCCGTTGTTCTCCGTCTGTCGCTTTTGGATTTTCTGTAACTGGTGCATCTTCTCTATTTGGTAATGCTGCCGGTGATGATTCTGCCGCTGATGCCGACATGGTATGAATATTGCGAATGGGGAGGAAGGTTTGAAGATTTTGGAGGAGAATGACCTAGGTTTGAGTACAGAGTGGAATATGGAAGAAGAGGAAGCTCCGAAACGGTTTTTCTTTTCCCTTTTCTTTTTTTAAAAAAAGGGTTCGGGGGTGTTTTGAATTAATTAGAAGGGCAAAAATGTCATTCGATGGAAGTGCAAAAGACTCTTTTCTGCTTAATCAAAAAGAATTGAAGCCGTTTGGCAAAAATGTCATTACAACTCAACAAAACAAATGAACATAATACATTAGGGCTTTCCATACATTAAATATAAAAGTAGAAGGAAAAAAATCATCGTCTTCCATATTCAACCAGTTTGGACTTCTTATTTAGCTCTTGATTGTGCTCTGAAGTTGTAATCCATTCAGCAACTATGCGTCTTTCCTTTTCCGCATCAAACTGCATATAACAAACATAACATCAAAAATATTGCTCTAAAAAGTTGAAGTTTTTGACGACATATTTTCATACTTACATCGATAGAACGGTAGTCCAGGCTACATCGGTCTTTCATGAATGCAATTAAAAAAATTCCACAATCAAGTAAATTGCCTTGGCGGGGAACATAAGAAGGACGTTTTATTGCAAAAGTAGAAAAGCTGAACCTAGCATCTCTCAGCTTCAAAATCTCTTCTTGGAGAAAGATATCCAAATTTGAAAGCTACAATTACCAGAAAACAAATATGTATTAGTATAATGCGTATTCTTGTACCCAATTCATAAAAATTGATGAATATGAGCTTACTATTTCTTTTATAACTGTTCTGCTTTGAATCGGATCATCTTCATATGCAAGTGAGTCCCAAATTTCAACAGTCCTGTTTTTAAACACAACTCTTGCAAGAGTATAGTGTTCGCCCAAATGAATGGGTATGTACATCTGAATCAGGATAATTAGGTAAAACAAATTAGTAAATTTTTAGAAAATTAGGATTAATAATTAAACATAAATACATTAATACCTCTTTACAAGTGCTTAAAGATCCCATGTAATCCTGAAAGTATTTATACTTCTTCCATATTTCATAAGGCTTTTTGACGGATGCAGGTAACGTGGCTTTCTACATACACATCAATTAATACATTAAGAAGGACAAACAAACGAGAAAATTGTTAATGCATATGCATTGAAGAATAAAATGCTCACTCACCGCCATCCTTATTGGTAAAAACCATGCTTTAGCTTTATTGGAGGTTCTTTTCCGTTCCTCCGCGGTGAGAAGAGCAGAGACAATACTTACAATCTGAATAAAACATTAAAAATGTCAGCGATGGAATCGAAGTAAACATAGATGGCATCTAAGAAGAAATATACTATCTATACATACCCCATTGGTAATTCTCGTTAAAGGAGCTACGGTCTTCATCTCCCACCGACACACATAGGTTTTGTTGCAAGATGATATTATTTCACTAAGAAAAGAAACGAATAAATTAGGAGAAAAAAACTGTTGGAATAAAATCAAAACTCATATTACTTACTCGTCATCTCTATCATCTGCAAAAATATAGTCGTAATATCTCGAAGAAACACTAGTACAATTGCTAGGCTTCGAGGTTGAACCACTTATTAAATTTTTGGATGGGGTGACCGGATTTATATTTCTACGCATTCTTTTAGAAGGACTGCTAAAGACAGTTTCTTCTTCTTCTATAGCTTCCAATGCGAGATATCGGTCCAATCCTTTGCTACGAGACTGTAGCTCCACGTCCTCCTCTTCGGAAGAAGATTCAACGGAAACCACCTTCACATTATTAAATGCTCTAGATGAAGATGCCTCCTTGAAAGCTAAAGATTCTTCAATCTTATCCAAACGTCGAGATAACTTAATTTGTTCAATTTTTATCTTTCCAACATCAGCTGAAATCGTCGCCAGATGGTCTTCAATCTTGCGCAACAAACGCGGAATGAAGGTTTCATTTGGATTTGGCATCCAATCTTCTACGTCTTCTACATTTCCCCCCGCACGAGTAGACATCTTGAGAACAAGAAAACTATTGTATTTCAGAAAACTATTCTATGTATTTCAGAATGAATAATAGTACTATGAAACAAGAAAACTATTGTATATATAGCAAGAGAGAAGTACAAAAAGTGAGGAAGATGGAAAGACAAATAAATTTCGAGACTAGCAAACAATCTACTAGCCGTTTGATTAAGGAGGGCTCGAAGAAGATTCAACTAGCCGTTTGATTGAGGAGGACTCGAGGAAGATTCTACTATCCGTTTGAAAATTACAAAAGGTTATCGTGATCAACTCCAATTAAGGAACTCTATAAGAGGTTTAATTCCGCTTGATTGAGGAACTCGACGAAGTCCACCGCGTACCGGAACTTCTACTTCTTTTCTTCTTCATCTCCGTTTCTCCTTCCACCACCACCATGCCCTGTAGATTTATAAAAAAAATATTAAATTGTTAGATGAAACAAAAAAACTAAATACGGAAAGATTACTAAATCAAAATCAAACAGAACACATTCATAGAAAACATGAGATTAAAGATGAAAGTGTCACAGAAGCAACACCACAATTTTACAACAACTAAGCAGACTCTGCTAAGCAATAACTAAAATTAGGGATTGTGTCCTCCTTGGATTTAATTTACACAAAGAAGAGATTTGAGAGAACGAGCTTTTGTAGGCTTCCTTAATGTACCATTCTCCGTCCTAAATGTACCATTCTCCGTCCATTCGCCGTATTAAAAGCAAAGAGAAAGACCTTTCTCCGTATTAAAAGCAAAAAGAATGGCCATTCTCCGTCCATTCGCCGTATTCACCGTCCATTCGCCGTATTAAAGCAAAGAGAATGGCCATTCGCCGTATTCTCCGTCCATTCTCCGTCCTAAATGTACCATTCTCCGTCCATTCGCCGTATTAAAAGCAAAAAGAAAGGCCATTCTCCGACCATTGGCCGTATTCACCGTCCGTTCGCCATATTAAAAGCAAAGAGAATGGCCATTCGCCGTATTCACCGTCCATTCGCCACATTAAAAGCAAAGAGAACGTCCATTCGCCGTATTCTCCGTCCTAAATGTACCATTCTCCGTCCTAAATGTACCATTCTAAGTGTTAAAAGCAAAGAGAATGGCCATTTTTTGTCCAAAAAAATATTCTCCTCGAAAATTTTATCTTTAGAAAAGTTAAAAAATAATCCGCCCGACCTCAGAAGTAGGTTTCCTCAGTTCACCACCACCACCACCGTGACATGTAGCTTTATTAACAAAATATTAAATTGTTAAATAAAAAATAAAATTTCAGACAATGGCATGGGCAGTAAAATTTTAGCGGCGAAGCTGGTACTTCTCCTTGTTCGAGGAGGTCTCGACGACGTCCGACGCGAAGCGGACCGATTCTTCTCGGCGCAGCTGGTAGTCCTCGTTGTTCTAGGGGTGCTCGACGACGTTCGACGCGATCCGAACCGTTTCTTATTTCCTTCTTCATCTCCGTTTCTCTTTCCACCACCACCAGCACCACCACGACTACCATGGCCTGTAACCCTAAAAAAATAAAAGGTTCAGATTAAATTGGATGGACTTTTGAGAGAGTAAATATGAGTTATTTTAGGGTGTTCATTGAAAAAATTAAAGTGAAGAATGACCTGCTAAAGCAAGTTACCAACAGGTCAAAAGTCTAAATCAACATTAAATGATGTCTCCTGTATTATTTTATCTGAATTAAACGTGAACTGTTGGATTAACATCCAACGGTCCAGATTTCGGATGTATCGATACATCCATTTCCAGCGGATGTATTGTAGAATTTTCCATATATATATATATATATATATATATATATATATATATATATATATATATATATATATATATGTCACGCCCCAGAACCAGAATACTGGAGAGCGGGGGACAGACACAGCCAGCTACGTACATTGAAGTGAATCTCACCTCGCAATACGGTCACGGCTGTCTAGATGCATGAGGGTTTACTACAAGCCATCAGTCTCTTAAGGTCAATAACAAGCCTAGTGTCTCAATCTCAAGCAACAAGTAGATATAACAAGATGGTAGATCATCAGACATACAAGGTAAGGCGTCCCATACATTACATATTCAGATGATCATGAAGCTAGTCATACAAAATACGAAGACTAGCAAGAGTTTAAGTCATACATGATCAACCCTAGGATTTGTCAATCATGTTACAGCCCGTAGGCAGACAGTAAGTAAAGTTGCAACGAGCTAACACTTGCTCGGCGGCTAAACGCCTCAAAAGAATATTTGTACAATGGAGTGGGAGAGCAAAATAAAAACCCACTCGTTGCCGGGATTCCTTCTAGTGTTCACCATCTGGCAGGAAAGTTGGGAGATCCTCGGTAGCTGCTCCGAAATTTGGCCATACAAAACCAGCTGGGTCAGACCCCAGAAAGAGCAAGTGCCACAAAGGGGGCTTCACTTAAGAACTAAAACCAGCATGTCAGCACATAAAATCATAAGTGAAATAACATAAGACATGAGTTAAAGAAAACAGGATGATAACCGATAAGATAACTAGAGGACTATTCCGGTAACCAAGTTACAACCCGTAAACCAAACAAGGACCGGGGTTGTAACCCTTCACCTGAACAGAACTTAGCCTCGAACCAATTATCGATAAAGTAAGCATAAACAAGCATGTCCGGAGATATCCATGCACCGGATCTGGGCAAGACTAGACAAGATAGGACTCCATCCATCATTCATGGTCAAGCAAAGAGTACGGCTTGATACTTAACTAACTAGGGTATCACGAGCTTAGTTACTAGCAAGATGCAATGAGGTACGCCTACGGCCACAAGCCCTGCAGACTATCCAGGTTATCCAGACGCAAGGTTCAAGATTAGAGTTATCATGTCTTGTTAGGTGACTTGGATGCAACACATGACAGTGTGCATAGTAATCGTTTCATGTAGTGCCCCACATAGCATTGAGCTGGAAATGTGTCCTACTCGTCGGTAGGCTACAAGTCCATCAAGGAAGGCGCCCAGATAACGGGATTGCTTGTAGCCGAAATACCTCTCTATATGCTCAACTTGATCAATCTAGTCATTAACCTAGTCAGATTCAGTATGAATCCCTGACCGTGGTAACCAGGGATACATGTCCTAGACATGATACGAGACAAGACTGGTTGCTTATACAAGCATATTCAATACAATCACCCACGGTGTCAAGAATTCACTTAGCATGTCAGGTTAGCTGTCGTAACAGCGCATCAAGGTTATCATGTCAAGATTACTTATCAAGGGTGCACCACGGCGGGTCACTATCAAGAGTTATCCTGTAAGGTCATTATGCCATTTCGTGTTTATGCAAGTGCACCACAACGGGTCACTGATCATGCAATTCCATCACTAAGCCATATTCAGATTAACATTCATAAATAATGTCATGATCACATCGGGTTTATGTCGAGTTTATATCAAAAAGGCATAATGATATAAAATGGGTGCAAAAATCCTAAAAAGGGGGATACGGGGACATAATGCGCCCAAGGGGGAGGAGGAAGGGGTACTATGGCCAACAAGTGGCATTAGCCAAGTCGCGCCAGGGTAACAGGTTGCGCCAAGGCAAGTAGGGTCAAGTCCAGTTGCGCCTGAACATCAGGTTGCGCCTAGGCACTAGGGGTGCCAATCACTAAATGCACAAGGTCGGGTCAAGTTGCGCCAGGAAGAGTCAGGCCAAGTCATGTTGCGCCAGGCACTATAGGTTGCGCCTGAGTCAGACTGCGCACGAGTCAGACTGCGCCTAGTCAGACTGCGCACGAGTCAGACTGCGCACGAGTCAGACTGCGCTGCGCTAAAGAGCGCGCGCAACTCAGTGGCGCAAGCTAAAAAGCTCGCGCACACTGCTCACTGTCTTCTCCAAATCAGCAAGAACTCTATTGTTGAACCCATAGCTTCAAAAGTCTATAACTTGGTCAAAACAAGTCCAAATCCAACTTTCAAATGGTCAAAATTGGGTAGAATAAAATTCTCTTCAACATGGAACCATCAAAATTTGAAAACAAAGAAGTTTGATAGATCAAAACCACCAAAATCCAAAAATGATCAATTTTTAGATCTACAAGAATCAAAGCCTCAAAATGGAAAATGACAAGTTCTAATGTGTCTTGAAAACATGAGGAGAAGCTAATGAAACAATAAAAATGGGTTCTCTTGTGGAAGCAAGTTGCACTTGCCTAAGGGGTGTTCTTGGTTGGTGGTGGGTTTAATGGAGAAGGAAGGAGTAAATGAGAAAGTGGAGGAGAGAGAAAAGTTAGGTGGGTTATAAAGGGGGATGGTGGTGGGTTTAACATGATGAACCAAGGAATAAACCAAGCCAACCCAAAATAAACCAAGTTAAACCATTACATGCCATGATGAACCTAATCATGATTAAACTGAAATTAGCTAGCCAGGCAGGAAAATAAAATACATGTCAGGATTTCGTATACGTATACTGAAAATACGTAGAACGGAAAACGGGGGTGACAACTCTACCCACCTTAAAAGAATTCCGTCCTCAGAATTTAATCAAGAGGCTAGAGATGTCGAGCAAGCTATATCAATTGCAGGCAATATATGACTAGCAGTCAATCAAGCAATCATTCATGCAAGCAAGGAACTTAAGCATAAGGCATAAGAAAGACATTATACCTTACAAGTCAAACAGGTCGGGATATCGCGATCGGATATCCTCCTCACGCTCCCACGTTGACTCACCCAAAGAGTGATGACCCCAAGCAACACGGACTAAACTAATAGTCTTGTTCTTGAGTATCTTCTCCCTCCGGTCCAATATGGATACGGGTCTCTCCTCATACGAAAGGTTGGTACCAACAACCAATTTTGAATGATCAAGAACATGACTCGAATTCGGGATATACTGTCGTAATTAGGATACATGGAAGACATCATGCACCTCACGTAACGACGGTGGAAGAGCGAAACGATAGGACACATCACCTACTCGCTCAAGGATATCAAACGGCCCTATATACCTAGGACTAAGCTTTCCCCGTACGCCGAATCGAATGACGCCACGGGTAGACGAGATCCTAAGGAATACATGGTCGCCGACAGAAAATTCAAGAGGGCGCCGATGGGAATCTGCCCAATGACGCTGGCGATCTTGGGCAACTCGAAGATGATCTCTGACTTGTCTGACCACCTCAATAGTCCGCGTCACCATCTCTGGTCCAAGCATTTGCCTCTCACCGATATCGTCCCAAGCTAAAGGAGATCTGCACTTCCTGCCGTACAAGGCCTCGAAAGGTGCCATCTGGATACTAGCCTGGAAACTGTTGTTATAGGAGAACTCCACGAGATGCAGGTGATCTTCCCGCGAACCACCGAAGTCGAGTGTACATGACCGCAACATGTCTTCAAGAGTCTGGATCGTGCGTTCTGACTGACCGTCTGTCTGCGGATGGTAGGCTGAACTGAACTTGAGACGAGTCCCCAAACTCTCTTGAAGACTCCGCCAAAAGTGCGAGGTGAATCTTGAATCTCTGTCGGACACAATACTGACTGGCACTCCATGCAATCTGACTATCTGTCTGAGGTACATATCTGCAAGCTTATTCGTCGACTGACCGATTCTGAAAGGAAGAAAATGAGCTACCTTCGTGAGACGATCAACTATAACCCAGATGGCATCTCTTCCAGCTGGGGATCTAGGTAATCCAGTTACAAAATCCATGGTAATGTGCTCCCATTTCAATTCTGGGATCGGTAAAGGTTGAAGAAGTCCAGCTGGTCTCTGATGTTCAGCCTTAACTTGTTGGCAAACTAAACAACGAGAGACAAACCGGGCTATCTCCCTCTTCATGCCATTCCACCAAAAATGCTGCCGAATATCACGATACATCTTCGTACCGCCGGGATGAATTGAATACTGAGAACTGTGGGCTTCTGCCATGATTTCCTGTCTGATATCTCCACTGGGTACACAAAGATGCCTCCCATGTCGGAGTGTACCATCTTCATGAATGCATAACTCTGGTCTCTGTCCTGCCACACATTCTGCCCTAAGCCGCTGAAGCTTAGAGTCTGTGGACTGAGCTAACTTGATCCTCTCAACTATACTGGACTGAACTTGCATACTGGCCATCAATCGATCCTTTCTTTGATCATGTCGCGGAATACGTATCACCCATGCACGGGTCCGTCCACGACCATTTCGTATTTTATCGTCATAGGCTAACCCTTAGCCACAATGTGTTATCGACCAGGTTGGCGTCCGTGCAGCGCGGGTAGCGAGCCCCGTTGCACGTGTCCGTCACACCTGTCGCTAACCATTTCTTTTCTTCTTATCTTTTATTCATTCTTTGTTTTCTTTCTTTCACTTGTCCATTCGTCCATTGGTTCATTTTCGTATTCATCCTTTCGTTGATTCATTCATTCACTCGTTTGTTCGTTCATTCTTTCATTTATACATTATGCAACTTTCCGTGCGGGAGTCGCCTTGGCGACCCATCGGTCCCATAGTCTTTCAATGTTGCTAAACTCTACTCGGAACGACTATGTTGATAGTCTTCCCGTTTCATTGTTGTAAACCATACATTGTTTCATTGTTGAACGTAATAAGGGACTTGAACGTAAGCTTGTGCCTTAGCACGAGCGTGGAGCGCGGTGCGAGAGTTCTCGTATTTTTCCATGTTCCTTTCCATATTCTATACAAGCATACAAGATGGAATTTATCCCTTAGCTAGGTGCGTTGGGTCATTTATTAGCATGCGCGGTGTTATCGCCTAGCGATTTCAGTGATAGTGTCCGTATTATTATGTGTCTAGGCTAAGCAAAGACGGGTTCATCGGAGCCACCCACCTTAGCGATGTTCGCATCGGCCGAGCGATACTCCGAGCGCGCCTTTGATAGTCTAAGTCTGGATTCATCTTTGACGGGCCATTGTAAGTCTTACATCGATTCTTTATCAGGTCGATGCCAACTCTTCGGGTCGACGGCTCGTTTGAGTCGTTGCACTTGCCGTTTGAATCGGCATTCCGCTAGGGCGGAGCGGGTCACTACATAATACACCACTCAAAACAAGTCTCGTCCTCGAGACTTCCTGAGTGCAGGTCATCCTACTATTCCTTAACTCGCGTCGTCGTGTTTCTTAGGCAATCCCTATCGAACGGCTCTATCGTTCTATGGCACCGAACTATACTCGGTACCTTTCCAAGTTCTGTATCGCATACGTTTGGTCGATTTTTATTGAGTAACTTTTCATTCATTATTGAGTTGATGGCACTTATTCAATTCAAGTATTTCTTCGACTTGGTTGCTACTTTGACGTATCATGGGACTGAAAGCGGTCGCACGAGGTACGTTAAAATTCGTCAAATACGAGTGTCGTAGGCTGAGGCAAACTCACTTTCGTTTATGTCCATCGCAACACCCACTAGCAGCTGCATTCGAGTTCATCATATCGCTGAGTTTGGATCGTGCACGCATTCAAGGCGTCCCCCGAATACGTACATTTCAACCAAGCTTAGCGACTAGCGAAGTCAGACAAGCTACTCGTGATAGTTTCGATTTGCCGATCGCTTTGCTAACTTCGATTTAAAACCGAACTCATGTGTGTATCACATATCGTTTATCTCGGTCCTCGAGATGATTCGATTCGCTTCTCAAGCGCTCTTGTCAACGAAATCGATACGATTTCTTCTTAGCAGGGTCGACCAAGTCTAAGTAATTTTCGTCCAATTCAAGATCAAGTATCGCACTATCACCGAGTACGTCTTCCAATCAATGATTCAATTTGTTATCCCAACTTTACTTGCGCATCATCCATTTCTATCATTCACTTCGCTTGGGACCAATCTCACCGTCGTTCACGCACACTCACAGTTCCCGTCCTACTCTAAGTATTGCTGCCCAAGTCTATCGTCCGTCCAGATGATACTGTAAGGTCAATCGCACAAGTTCAATCACTCGGCATAGGGTGGTCCGCCTATCCGCTAGGTCAGCTCACAAAGTCATAGTTACACGACAGGTCCGTGGCTCGTCGTACAAGGTCGTTGCACGATGCTCTCCCCAAATCCTATGGTCAAACTATTTGTTCGCTTGTACGGGAGTTTCTACCCAAGTTCGTTTCACTCAAATTTCTAAACATCGAGCATGATCACCTAATTCGCATCAAGACTTACGTTGCACATATTCAATTCCGTTCAATCACCAGTTCTAACCAATTCATGTATTCGATCACGAGGTCATCCAGCTCGACAATACATTGCGCCCCAATCTCACGCAAGTCCGATTATCCATGGCGGTTCATGAATCACCATGCAACGCTCCCGCGAAATAATCATTCTTATCTGGGCGTAACTCTTGTTTGAGTTTTAGACTAACCCATTCTTGATACGCGAATTGGACCTACTCAATCCTCAAGTTCAATTCTTCAAGCACATAAATTCATTCTCGAGTCCACCTTCGCGTCAAACCACAAGTCGAAGCAATCAAATTGCCATGCCATCCAAGTTCAATCACTCCCGCTGTATGAATCACCATATCAGTGCTCACGCGGAGTGATCGCCATAATCCGGCGCGACGCATGTGCGAGGCTGGAGTTGCGCTCGCATAAGACAAGAACGTCAACGTTGTGGTTGTCAACGAAGCAAATCCAAGCATTCATATTTTCATCCAAGCCAAATCAATTCGATAGTCTGACCGTCATACATTCAACTAGAAAATCCTCGAGCTAAATCTATCTTTTCCTCGACACATTTTTAATATCCCAAGTATAGCATCCAACGGGACAATGACATTTGCACGATCGTCATTCGCCGAGTCAGAGTACCCCCGAGTTATCGTATATCGATCTTTGATACGCCTCAATACCATTGACGATATGCGTAACCTGACGATCTTCCTTTGCAACCGATTTCGAGTCGTGCGTTGATGCTGTTGTCCGAGTTGGATATTCCACAATTTTCTCGATATTCAAGATCAAGTTTGATCGCTATTCCTCAAGCTAGTTTCAAGATCGTTGTCCAAACTCAAGTCACAATTTATTTGAATCAATCCAAAATCGTACGCGAGATCCTCTAAGTTTTTCTCGATCAAGACCATTCATTTTCATTCATCGTTCCGAATCGTTTTCTAACTTGCGTTGCCCATTGACAAGTTGTCCGAACGACATCTCGTTCGGGACATTCAAAGTCACGACCAACTAAGCGTGACGCATTCTAAGGCTTTACGCGATCGCATCGCCTCGCCGATGTACTCATTGTGTTTTGTAATCCACAATTTTCGCTCGAATAATTTTCCAAGAACATCCATACACCACTCGAATTCGAGCCATACGATCTAGTCGTCGATATTCATTCTTATTCTTCCCCGAACTTATCACATACACCACTCAGGTTCAAGCCATCCTATTTAATCCACAATCACATTTGCATCATGCGCTAAGACATCCTTCAGATTCGTTCGACGAATATCTAGCGTAATCACTCACGTCGCCTTGGCGTACTAAGTCGTTCGCACTAATCCTCAAAATCCAATAAATCTTCCGTGCACGCCTAAGCGTTAGTTTGATAGCGTTCCTATCGATATACACTCTAAGTGTATCTCCGTTCCCGACCGAACGGTACCCACAAGTCCGTTACCAGTAAGTATATTGAGCCTTACTGATAATGACTCGGGCTCCAGTCCTATCCGTGTCGCGAATCGTGCAGACATAAATGAATGCGATGCACCTGAATCAAATAATACTGATGCAGGAAAAGAGTTGACGAGAATGGTACCTGCCACCACCTCACTTGATGCCAACTCCTCTTCTACGGTCAAAGCCATCGCTTGACCGTGCCCTCTGGGTGCTGGTCCCCTCTGCTGGAAACCTCTCTGGCGGTTCTGAACCTGAGCTTGGACCTGGGCATACTGTTGCGGTCGCTGCTGCTGGAATACCTGAGCCTGAGGCGGCAATGGCCTCGGAGGCTGATACTGCTGCTGCTGCACTGGTGCTGGTCCCCTCACCGAGGAACTAGTCTGGGCCGATGAGGATGAACCGGCTCTCTGTGGGCAGGACCCTATCATGTGATCCGGTGCCCCACAAGCCAAACATAATCCTTGTGCTCGGCGACATTCTGACACTACATGCCCTGGCTTTCCACAATGAGTGCAGCCCATTGTGGAAGACAGCCTCCGCTTCTGCTGCTGAGGATACGTCGGAGTCGAATGTTGAGCCGACGTAACTGATGCTGCCCTCCTCGGAGCTCCAATGGTCAAGGCCCTAACTGCGAGGGCTGGGACTGAGGACTGGGTCATCTGACCATGGGACCGCTTCCGTCCTCCAGTTCTGTCTACAATTCTCTGCGAGGTATACTCATGCCTCTTAGCTGCCAGCAAAACAGCATCAAAGGTCTGATGCTCAAACTGCTCCACCGCTAGAATGATCTCTAGGTGGAGTCCCTGCTGGAACCGCTGCGCTCGATCAAACTCGGTTGCCACCAAAGTGGGAGCAAACCGACTCAGTCTTGAAAACTCGGCCGCATATCCATCGACCGTCCTGCTCATCTGCCTGACATTGGTGAACCTCGTCTGTAGGTCATGCCGAGCTACAGCATCGAAGTACTTGATCTGAAACTTGTCACTGAACACCGCCCACGGGACAGGCATTGCCAATCCAACTGCTATCATCGCCCACCAGGTGCGGGCTAGGTCCAATAACTGTAGGCGTACCACAGCTACCTTCTCTTCTTCTGGAGTCTTGGCTGCATCCAAGATAATCTCAATGTCCTGGTGCCATGCATCAGCTGCAATAGCGTCTTCACTACCGTCGAAGAAGGGAGGGTTGAGGCGCTTGAAACTGCTAGCCGTACTTTTCCCTTGATAACCAACACGGCCCATGGCATCCTGTACTGCCTGGTGCAGGGCATCGCCCCGACGATCTTGAGACGCAAGCAATGTCCTGATGAGACCCACCAAGGTGCCATCGTCAGGTTCTGCAGGCTGGACTGGCCGAACTGGGGGCTCGGGGTCCCCGGAATGCATGACTCGGGAGGCCGCTCCAGAGTGCTGGGCTTGGTCTCCAGGTTGCTGCTGGTCCACTGGAGGTGCTCTGCCTTGCTGATCGGTAGGACCAGGAACAATGCCGCTGAAGAAACGACATGGGGAACAATAAGAAAGGACCATGATAGATCGAGGATATAAACATGTGATCAGGTCAAGGATTCTGAAAGATCAGAAGGCACGAGTAGAGATCATGGGCGAGTGCTGATTGAGACATCTATCCGGTAAACCCTCACACATCTTGATTTACAAGACCTGCATGGGCCACCACTTAAACCGTGTCACGCCCCAGAACCAGAATACTGGAGAGCGGGGGACAGACACAGCCAGCTACGTACATTGAAGTGAATCTCACCTCGCAATACGGTCACGGCTGTCTAGATGCATGAGGGTTTACTACAAGCCATCAGTCTCTTAAGGTCAATAACAAGCCTAGTGTCTCAATCTCAAGCAACAAGTAGATATAACAAGATGGTAGATCATCAGACATACAAGGTAAGGCATCCCATACATTACATATTCAGATGATCATGAAGCTAGTCATACAAAATACGAAGACTAGCAAGAGTTTAAGTCATACATGATCAATCCTAGGATTTGTCAATCATGTTACAGCCCGTAGGCAGACAGTAAGTAAAGTTGCAACGAGCTAACACTTGCTTGGCGGCTAAACGCCTCAAAAGAATATTTGTACAATGGAGTGGGAGAGCAAAATAAAAACCCACTCGTTGCCGGGATTCCTTCTAGTGTTCACCATCTGGCAGGAAAGTTGGGAGATCCTCGGTAGCTGTTCCGAAATCTGGCCATACAAAAACAGCTGGGTCAGACCCCAGAAAGAGCAAGTGCCACAAAGGGGGCTTCACTTAAGAACTAAAACCAGCATGTCAGCACATAAAATCATAGGTGAAATAACATAAGACATGAGTTAAAGAAAATAGGATGATAACCGATAAGATAACTAGAGGACTATTCCGGTAACCAAGTTACAACCCGTAAACCAAACAAGGACCGGGGTTGTAACCCTTCACCTGAACAGAACTTAGCCTCGAACCAATTATCGATAAAGTAAGCATAAACAAGCATGTCCGGAGATATCCATGCACTGGATCTGGGCAAGACTAGACAAGATAGGACTCCATCCATCATTCACGGCCAAGCAAAGAGTACGGCTTGATACTTAACTAACTAGGGTTATCACGAGCTTAGTTACTAGCAAGATGCAATGAGGTACGCCTACGGCCACAAGCCCTGCAGACTTTCCAGGTTATCCAGACGCAAGGTTCAAGATTAGAGTTATCATGTCTTGTTAGGTGACTTGGATGCAACACATGACAGTGTGCATAGTAATCGTTTCATGTAGTGTCCCACATAGCAGTGAGCTGAAAATGTGCCCTACTCGTCGGTAGGCTACAAGTCCATCAAGGAAGGCGCCCAGATAACGGGATTGCTTGTAGCCGAAATACCTCTCTATATGCTCTACTTGATCAATCTAGTCATTAACCTAGTCAGATTCAGTATGAATCCCTGGCCGTGGTAACCAGGGATACATGTCCTAGACATGATACGAGACAAGACTGGTTGCTTATACAAGCATATTCAATACAATCACCCACGGTGTCAAGAATTCACTTAGCATGTCAGGTTAGCTGTCGTAACAGCGCATCAAGGTTATCATGTCAAGATTACTTGTCAAGGGTGCACCACGGCGGGTCACTATCAAGAGTTATCCTGTAAGGTCATTATGCCATTTCGTGTTTATGCAAGTGCGCCACAACGGGTCACTGATCATGCAATTCCATCACTAAGCCATATTCAGATTAACATTCATAAATAATGTCATGATCACATCGGGTTCATGTCGAGTTTATATCAAAAAGGCGTAATGATATAAAATGGGTGCAAAAATCCTAAAAAGGGGGATATGGGGACATAATGCGCCTAAGGGGGAGGAGCAAGGGGTACTATGGCCAGCAAGTGGCATTAGCCAAGTCGTGCCAGGGTAACAGGTTGCGCCAAGGCAAGTAGGGTCAAGTCCAGTTGCGCCTGAACATCAGGTTGTGCCTAGGCACTAGGGATGCCAATCACTAAATGCACAAGGTCGGGTCAAGTTGCGCCAGGAAGAGTCAGGCCAAGTCATGTTGCGCCAGGCACTAGACTGCGCGAGGCTAGGTTGCGCCTGAGTCAGACTGCGCACGAGTCAGACTGCGCCTAGTCAGACTTCGCACGAGTCAGACTGCGCACGAGTCAGACTGCGCTGCGCTAAAGAGCGCGCGCAACTCAGTGGCGCAAGCTAAAAAGCTCGCGCACACTGCTCACTGTCTTCTCCAAATCAGCAAGAACTCCATGGTTGAACCCATAGCTTCAAAAGTCTATAACTTGGTCAAAACAAGTCCAAATCCAACTTTCAAATGGTCAAAATTGGGTATAATGAAATTCTCTTCAACATGGAACCATCAAAATTTGAAAACAAAAAAGTTTGATAGATCAAAACCACCAAAATCCAAAAATGACCAATTTCTAGATCTACAAGAATCAAAGCCTCAAAATGGAAAATGACAAGTTCTAATGTGTCTTGGAAACATGAGGAGAAGCTAATGAAACAATAAAAATGGGTTCTCTTGTGGAAGCAAGTTGTACTTGCCTAAGGGGTGTTCTTGGTTGGTGGTGGGTTTAATGGAGAAGGAAGGAGTAAATGAGAAAGTGGAGGAGAGAGAAAAGTTAGGTGGGTTATAAAGGGGGATGGTGGTGGGTTTAACATGATGAACCAAGGAATAAACCAAGCCAACCCAAAATAAACCAAGTTAAACCATTACATGCAATGATAAACCTAATCATGATTAAACTGAAATTAGCTAGCCAAGCAGGAAAATAAAATACATGTCAGGATTCCGTATACGTATACTGAAAATACGTAGAACGGAAAACGGGGGTGACAATATATATATATATATATATATATATATATATATATATATATATATATATATATACACAATGCCTTATTAAACCCTCTAATTAATAATTAATCAAAAGAAAATAATATTATTAATCTTGGCAATCAAGAACAATATTAATAAATAATAGTAATAACCACCTCTAATTAAAACACCTTATTAAACCCTAAATCTACTTAACTATTAATTATAATGATTTAACTAATTAATATTTCTATATGAGTCACAGGCTGCTGCCATAAACTCCCTCTATAATCCAAAGGGGGTCACAGCACATAGGCTCATCATCCTTCACAAACGAAATCAAATTGCCAAATCCCTACTCTCTCCCGAGGAGAGAGAATCCATCCAGAACCAAATCGGAGGAAGGAAGCAAGGGGGAAGAGTGGGGAGGAGAAGAAGGGATTCTCACAGTGGGCGTGGGCGTGGGTGGCGGAGTGCCGTACTGGGTCGACGACCGACTAGGCTCAGTCCTGCAGCTCGGCGGATGTGGTTCCGGGCGGTTGGGCGCTGGTCATGGGGCGCGGGTTGAAGTCGTCGGCGATTAACATGGGGGTCTCGTGGCGGAGGGCATCGCGCGGAGGCGCGAGAAGTGGTGGCGAATCTGGATGTCCCGACGGAGGACGCTGCGAGAGAACGTGCGGTGGGCGCTGGGAACACCGACGACGGCTCGACGTGGGGTCGTCGCGGCTGGAGACTAGGTGCGGTCACTATTTCTCTCTCGCTCTCTAAAGTGATGGTGGTGGGGTTGTTTTCTGTGATGTGGCGGAGGCAATGGTGGCGGCGGTGGTGTAACGGTTGTTGTTGGAGGTGGTTGTTTGTGGGTCTGATGGAGATGCCATTGATGGCTGTGGTGATGGGGGTGGTCATGTGTGATGTCTGTGGCGTGTTGAGATGGTCAGGGTGGCGGTGGAATGGTTGTCACGGCCATGGTGGTGGTGAATGTGGTGTTTGTTCAGGCGGTGGTGGTGTCTATGGCTTCTGTGGTGGTGTCGACCGATTTTGGCCGAGGGGTGGTGATGATCGGGGGGGTGGTGGCTAACTGGCCGGGGTGGTGGTCGACCTAGGGGTTGTGGTAGAGGCATGGGATGGACGATGGCTTGTTTGGCACTGGTGGTGTTGGACGAAGGATGCCGGGAGGTTGGTGGCTAGGTCGATTGGCCGGGGTGCTGCCAAGGAGGGAGGTCGGGAAGAGAACAGGGGATGTTGAGGGAGGCTGGCGGCTGCTAGGAAGATTCCTTAGGTCTAGGAAAAATTTTATGATGTAATTTTTGGGAAGTGTGCTTAGGGTAGGGAGAAAATCCTAAAGGAAATTGTACATGTAATAGAAAATAGGAAAACATAGTGAAAAACTAACACTAACACTAATTCTAGTCACTAACCACTAACATGTTTGTTATCTACTAGTCTAGGTAATTATTATCTAGTAATTTATCTAGTAAATATTTACTAGCTAATTTAATCACTGGCTAATTATAGATGTTAACAATCAATAAATTATTAATTAGCTAATTACAATTTAGCTATTATCCATTCAAATCGTACCCCGTAATCCAGGCCTAAGGTTTGGTAGGCTAGGTTTAGTACCCAAGTGGTCTAAACCCAAATCGAAGAAAAAAAAAAACTCCTCGCAACCATTATGTAGTGGCCCATGTAGATCGAGTTTATCACTTCGGTTACGTTACTGTACCAATGTGAGCCTGCATATAAGATTAGAAGTCTAGAATCTCGTCCATATACTTGATCTCCTCCCTTGGTTCCGATTTCGAACTCTCGTCCGACTATCTTGATTTCCTTCAGCTTGATTCCTTTCCACTTTAAACTCATCTTTTCCCAGAAGATGACTCATACTAGCTATACGTGTTATACTGTTCAATTCACCCTATTAGTTAACTTTTATAAGTTGGGTAGTATGCCTCACGGGCTATCACCACGTATTCTTATGACACCTCAATGAAGTATAAATGGGTGACGATGAATATATGTTAGTGTAGGAAGATATGTTTGCCGAGAATATAGAGTTTTAGTAGCCCGTAGTCCATTGGTCAACCACGATCTGATACAAGAGCTAGTGGGGCGACTGTATAAGCAGGAACACCGGACAAGACTTAGATCCTTGTGAAACTTGAACTATTTATTAATGCTTTTATCATTATCTCCCGTACTTATACTTTGCAATATCATAAATAATGTTGCAATTTATAGCCTAGTTTTGCAAGCTTATATTTTTATCGAGCTTGTTCAGGACATATGTATACTGGGGACGCCCACTAACAAATCAGAATCACTGTATTACGATCTGATCAACCATGGAGCATTTGGTTCGCTCTTCATTTGATTATCACACGTGGGTTGAGATATCGAGGTGTCTAGGATCTCATCCGCGACTGCATTGACAATTCTTATTGAATTATACATTCACATTTGAATCACGTAACTGTATTCAATGACATCTTTCTTGAACTCTTTATTGTTTTTGTATTTCACTGATTTGGAAAGACGAACGCTCTTATTGGTAGATAGATACAGAGTATTCCCATGGCCACAATAGTTGTATACACAAGTGTAGCTACCATCGGCCAGCCATGTGACCACAACCTTGTCTTGAGTTACTTGTCCTCCCCTCGACCCTAAAACTAATATTGTGACCCTCTAGTCATTTGAATTTGAGAATGAGTAGGATATTACCCTTGGCCAAAGCACTAACTTAGGAGACTATCTAATCTCAAGGAACCAATTAATATGAGCATCTAATTATTAAGCTTGATTCTTGCTTTAACTAGCAATCCCTCTGCCTTAACACAACCTTTACTCGACCAAGCTCGCAGTTTAGACATAAGAGGAATAGACAGAAACAAGGACAAGCATTTACCATGACTATGATAGACACCCATCCCGAGATTGGGATCCTACATGTATCATTCAAGTTATACAATTTTATTATTAAAGAGGTGAATTAGCATAGAACAACACATTCACGAGCTTAGCCAATACCTGTAGCTTAACACTCCATCATGTTGATTTACTAGTTATCAACAAACAATGCATGAGCACTACGTGCAACACCATTAGAAACCTTATGACTATAGTCTGACCGACTTAACACAAGTAGAATTCATGACTGAGTTGTTGAGATCTTTTTGTTACCCCATCGATAACTCTCGTATACTATGGACGAGTAGATCATTCTATTTATCGACTCATGTATTGTGGTACGCAATCATTTTTCCATTTATTAGAATTCGTGGTACGATCCTCGAATTTGATTCCTATCTACCGTGTCACATGATCCGTTACATCATGTCTTATCCTTTATTATCAAAAGTCAGGGTACCATGCCACAACTTTAAAATTTTCTAACCTCATTAATCCTAAAAATCGTGCCTTAGTTTAATTCAGAGAAAGAATTTTGGAGTGAATAGATTCTAAGCCTTCTAAATTTTAGGATCACTGGATTACCAATTCATTAAGTTGGTTCCATTAGGATGATAAATTTGTGCCCCACGAACTCACACTTTCTATTTAGATCATTTGGTGATCCTGGCCGTGACATTAATATTCGGAGCACGAGACCAGCTGTTACCTTCCAACAAATTGCACATACAAGATCTAGACGAGTTCACCTTCATGTAGATATATCATGTCCTACTAAAACACGTCCCTTTGTACTCTATTTTTATGATACGACTTTTAGGTCGAAAAGACTAGCGATAACCCTTACCATAACATTCGATGTACTTTCCGACTACAATTAGAGATCCAACCTTGACTAAATTCTTTTAGCCCCAATATATGGTTGTGATCTACTCGAAGTCCATTACGCACATGCCTCTAGTGTGCCACTCGATTGAGTCTTCTTGTGCTACTTAAACACAAAAGTCACAAAAGACACATCTTTGGGATTAAGAAACCTAGTTAACCCACCCGTCCAATATTTAGCCCAACCACTTGAATTGGAACCTATTCTACATTACCTGAATCTAATAGGTATGGTTAAAATTGATTCCACGAGATTTGTCCAGCCACTATAGATTAAAATCTAAGGATTCATGCAATCAAAGACAGAAGTCCAATTAGGGAACCTATGGAGACTCAGTTAAACCCATCATAAGCCTGTCGCCATATATGGACTATAAAACCAAACTTGGCAAAATAGGCCCCCACCCCTATTATGTAGGCCTCACCTCTTGGCTCACAAATCCTCCTTCCATAAATTCTTTAACCGTATCCCTTTGTAGCCTATGTTGTGCGAAGAGTAAAATCCTGTTGTACCAACTGGTTTCCGATCATGCTTGACCAAGACCTCTCCTACTGTCTTGATGAAACATGGTCAATATATCAGCAATATAAAATAGGTAACACCTCAGCTTCTTCTGAAGCCCATGACTACGATCAGAAGTACTTTATCTTCACATACAACTCCATGGGATTTAATCTTCTTAGAAGTCCTATTACTGTGCCTTCCGCGATTAATCAATTCTTATAAGTGGGAAGAACCATGAACCTAGGGTGCTCTGTCTCTTGGAAGGGGATGTTATTCATAACCGTTCTTCCTTCTATTTGGTAGTTGTTAAACGGTCTTTGAATTGCATTTTGTATCCCTTGCCCGTGTGTTATATAACTGCGGTAAAGGATCGCAACCTCGATTCTTTATATTCCGTTCTATCATATAATCATGCCTTAGTTTTAAATTCAAGAAACGAAAATTATGAAGTGTATAGGCCAGGCCTCTCTAAGTATTAGCATATGGTTGTGATAGATTGGTTCCAATTGAACTAATAAAACAATGGTTCATAACGTCCACTCCTATCCGAACATCTGATGACCTCCAACGTGACTTTGATGTTTGGAACACAACACTACCATTTTCTTTCCAATAAAATTTACACTCATAGACAAGACTAGCCAAGCTACAAGCATGACATACATGTCCCACACAAAACGTGCCTTCTTGTGCTCCATTCCAATTATACCACATGTATGACCCAATGCCCCGTAGAATAAATCATAAGGTGCCTACTCTAGTTCCATTTGGGTTAAACCATGCAAATACCGACCCATTTCCCTTAACTAGAATGATCCATGCAAGACACATCACACCTATGAATTGTGCATTCCACCTTAGCAAGGACATGCCTCCAACATGATACCAAACACCAATTACGTAAACACTAGCCACTATGACTTAATAAACCCACACACTTACCTAACCATATTCCATAGCAAGCTTTCTGCACTTACATAGACTCCCATCTCTTGGCCCGTGAATCATTCTGTCTATAGTCCTTCAAGCTCATCTTTTAGTTATCCATGTTAGGTGAAGGACAAAATCTTCATTGAACCATCAAGTTTTGGTTATATTCGAATAAGAGATGCCTACCATCTTGATGAAACATAAACCATATAGGAAATGGTGATAATTTACTCTCTGAAATTATTGACCAAGAACGCTATGGAAATATCAAGGCTCACTTAGAATCCGTGACCGCAGGCAAAAGTATTCAAATACTTTCGTACCCCTCTTTAGATATTGTCCCTCTTAGAAGTCTCGTAACAACGATTTTTCACGGCTAGCCAACTTCTATAAGTTGGGTAGAGACTTGAACCAAGAATACTTTATAGAAATGGAGCCAAATATGGTTTCTCTTTTTTATATAAACTACCCCATTTGTTCGGAAACCAGGTACACTTTTTATATGTGAGTTCTTATAAATTCGCATTGCATTGCATACCCCCCTACCGTTAGTTTAATTTCGAGGACAAAATTTTTATAAGTTGGGTAGGATGTAAACCCCCAAAAGTTTAGATTTTTTTTTAAAATTTTAATTTTTGCTCAAAATAATTCAGAGTATTTTAAAGCTTTTGGATTTTTGATAAATTTGGTAGCAAGTAAAGCTGCATTAGTTAGATACATGGAAACTGTACAAATTCATACTGCAGAAAAATAAAATGTTATTAAAAAGTTTTAATTAAGTTTTATTTCAGTTTTAGAGTGTTTATCTTAAAATGATTTGTATTTAAATTTTAATGATTTTTCCTATTATAGTAGCATAGTTTCTATATATTAAATAGCTAGTAGTGTAATTTTGTTAATATTTATTAAAAGGATTTTTAAAATATTTTTGAGATTTATAGAAATTATTACAAGTTTATTTGGATTCTTTTAGAAAACTATTATATATATATATATATATATATATATATATATATATATATATATATATATATATATATATATAGTAAACCCAGCCATCCCAAGCCAAACTGTGCGTGTGTGTGTGTGTGTGTATATATATATATATATATATATATATATATATATATATATATAGGAAGCGGCAAAAGCCCCCATTAGAAAAACCCTAAAAAATTCCTTCACTCTCGGCCGTAATTTAATGTTAATATTAATGTTAATATTAACATTAAATACTAAAATTAACATAAAACTTAATATTAAAATTAATATTAATATTAACATTAACATTAACATTAATATAAAAATAAAAATAAAAATTAATATTAACATTAACATTAATATTAACATTAATATTAACATTAATATTAATGTTAATATTAACATTAACATTAATATTAACATTAAATTACAGCCGAGAGTGAGGGAGGTTTTTAGGGGGTTTTCTAAGGGGGGCTTTTGATCCGCTCATATATATATATATATATATATATATATATATATATATATATATATATATATATATTAGCCCGTTGGCAACGGTGGAGCACCCCGGCGTAGTGGCGTGGGTTGGAGCCCCCTTGGAGGCATGCCTCCAAGCACCATTAAGAAGTGGACACCCTCAAATATATATATATATATATATATATATATATATATATATATATATATATATATATATATATATATATACACACACAAAAAAAATATATATATATATATACACACAAACAACCAAACCAAAAACCATAAGCAAACCTTCCCACAAACCCATTGAAGCAGCAGCGGCGCACCAGCCGCGACGACGGCGGACCAGGCGCGCCACCGTCGGGCTGCCACCGCAGACCGTCGGTGCACTCTACCGCGCGCGGATGAGGCTCCACAGTAGCAGCCGCTAGCAACAGCGGCAGTTGGCAGCCACAACCCCAACTTTCGGGTATGATTTCGTCCCCCTCGTTCAACGTAATTCGACTCCGTAAATTTCTACGGAAAGCCTACATGACCCTCTTCTAGTCCCATCTAATAGTTCAACTTAAATTGCACCGTATGCATCATAGCTTGAGCCTTAAGTTGACAAAAAATCGTTCTGAAACAAAACAGTTTCAGACTCCAAACCCCTAACTTAGAAGGCAAACTCTTGCCGATTCTTCTACAATCACAAAAATATATTTGAATAGATTTCAAAACAACTTATAGGAGATCGAAACCCTGCTTTTGGTTTTAATTATCATTCACTGATTTGTGATTAATTTGGTTTCAAAGTCTAGAAAAAAAAACTTGTTTTCAAAGTCTAGAAAAAAAAACTTGTTTTCAAACTACAAATTTAGAAAACTTTTTCCGATACGGCGTGCGCCCCGACAAATCGGGCGACGTGGTCGTGCACGATATGCATCGAAAGGCACGTATGGATGTTGCCGACGTGTAGGAACAAATGGAACTCGTTTTCGTTGCGTGTGTGCGACGAAATCAGTACGTATCTATCAAGATACCCCCGTATCGACCTTTTACAAACTTGGCCCTAACTTCGTGTATGTTCGTCGTATCGAGATGAAACTTGCGCCAACAGGAACGTATCAAAATTCTGGTCCTGTGTGTCAAGTTTGGTCCGATTCTGAGAAGGTCGACTGGAACGCCTATTTGGCGGGCCCGCGACCCGATCCAACGGGCAAAATTGTGCACGGGCCGCCGAAATCTAACTTTGGACATACGGTTGGGTTCGTCTCCTCAAACCGGACCTATAGACATGTAGTTTGATGACTTTAGAGATCATAGACATTGGCACGTGTTTCAGTGCAAAATAGGTCCAACGGCGGACATCGTTTTGACCCAAAATTATGATTTTGTCCTTGTTCCAGAATTAGACTTTTGGACAGGCATTTTCTAGACATATCATTTATTCCAAACACGTTTGTGGTGTTTATTTCAGCATCCGAGGACGTATGCGGGATTTGGCCTTCATCGCTTCACTACTCTGACGGTTCGAGCCATTAGATGTCGCTCTTTTGCACACAACCTCAGGCAAGATACCTTGCCATATTTACTGCTTATATTTAGTCTACATTTTTGTTATTTGTATATAACTATTTATTTATTTCCTGTTCTTGTAGCTGTACCATTATTACAGTTCCTGATTTACTACCTGCTAAGTGATATTAGCTTTACTTTACTATTTATCCTTTGATTGCATATGGACTTAGAGTTAAGGAACTACCATTTGTAGTGTATATCATGAACCTTGCACAATGGCTGATTACCTGTGCGCATGTGTTAGGGCTAACTGCTAATAGAGGCATGTTAGGTGACTTAGCATTTAGTAGAGGTATAGGAGTCATGGATGTGACTCTACTAGGCATTGGATGGGAAGAACAGTTCCTTAACGTATGGGCCACGTATGCACTTTTCTATTATTGCCGGTTATCTCCGCCGGAGATACGGTCCTGGATCCTGATACCTGATTTCCTGCTGGCCTTTGACATTCGATGAATGTTATGCTTTGAGGTCCCTGGTGTCCTGGTGGAACCATACCTGAGTTCCTGTACCTGTAGCCAGAGTGCCTATGCGTTGAAGGTTTGTTCTTAACTGTGTGAACACAGTAGAATGGTTAGGTAACCTTAGTCCATGTCATGTCACCCACGTTCTATTAGTAACTTGGGACAATGTCGCATCGCGAAATAGTGTGCTACCCTTTGTCCTTATTTGGTTGTAGGGTTAGTCTACTGTTTCGATGATGAGATATTGGATCTTGTTATGATTGGAATTATTTTACTTGTGATTTATGACATATTATATATATATATATATTCAGTTATGTGGCATGTTTTTCATGTATCTTGTTACGTCCCTCTGAGGACCTAGTTATCTCTCCAGATGTGTGCTATTGTCATTCACAGGTATTCGAGCCGTGGTCGTGATCATCTCTATTTCTTCGAGGATGATTGCACTTGGATCGTCTCGCTTCGCTCGCCAAACTCATTTCATTTTTCCATGTATTTCTTCTCTTACTTGTTGGTAGTGGATTTGTCTCCGCCCAACATATTGTACAAAAACATTTCATAGTTGATTATATGATATCTTTTATTCTTTCATTTTATGGATGAGATTAGATTACTCTTGGTTTACTACATTTTACAGCTTATGTATACATAAGAGGTATCCATATATTGGGGTATACTTCGTATGTATGCAGCTGGCATGTCTACGTACTTAGTCCTAAGTATTTTGGGACTAAACGTTATACATTATGACTATATGATTTCAAAATGAATATTTCCTAAATAAAATCATATTTAGCTAAAAATAATATTTCGATAAATCATTTCATATATAAAAGAATATTTATATCTTAAGAAAAATTTAGAAAAAAAAAGACAAGATTTTTATTTAAGATAATTTCCATATAATATGGTTTCTCAAATCCAAAAGATCCCTCCAAAATAATGATATCACATCACGATCGAAAATACGTTTATATTAACATTTACGATTTCAAAGTTTTTTAGAAAAATAGCACAGTACAAAAATTCAAAAAATTTCAAAAATCAGACTAACGGTGGTTACAAATCTACCCTCCTTAAAAAAATTTCGTCCTCGAAATTAAGATTGGCGGAGGGATCAAAACATGATAGAGAGTTTAGTCAGTGCCTTAGGCACGATCAAAGAATGACGACTTGGCACGACTAATGATTTTGGCACAATAAAATCGTAATATGAACAATATTGTTCTGACACGATTTAGAAATAATTTTAAATTATTTAGTTACGATCTCAATCACGGCTAAGAGAATCGAAGGTGGAGTCAAAATTCGAGTATAGAAGGATCGGTAGTTTGGGTTTGATGAAAAATAGCTTCGAGGTCGCATATGCACGATCGAGATCAAAACTTAGTTATTAATAATAAAGATTAGATTTAGGCATTATCAAGATTTCGAAAACAAGGTCTTATAGGCACGATCAAACATTTAATGAGCATGATTAATTAAGTCATGAAATACGATCTGAGTTCGAACATGATGATTTTTTTTGAAATGATCTAAATTTGCTTCGCACAATCTAGGATACGATTACGAAAACCAAAACTTAGGCATGTTTTAGGAATGGAACCTAAGCACGAGTATCTACAGAATCGAATTTCTGGCAGGAATAGAAAATTGTTTAGACATAATCAAAGTTTCAATTCTAGCACGACTAATCTATCATATAGTCGTGACCGAGGATCAAGGTTTAGACGTGTTTAAAAATTTGGAATGCTAAAAGTCACTTAGGCATGATTTAGAAATAAAGATATGAAGAAGGTTGAAACTTAGTCATGGTTAGGAATGAAATCTGAGACTAGATGATCGAAATTTAGGCACGATGGGAATATCTGTTCCGACATGATCAAACTCAAATTATGAAATGACAAGGTTCATAATCAAATTAGATAGTTGCGGTCAAGGACCAAAATTTCAGGCACGAATCAGAGGCAAAATTAATATGTATAGTCATGATCGTTAAATTCACGATCATGGGATTCAAAGTCGTCTAATCATGCCAGGTCATCTAGGCACGACTAATCACGAGTTCAGATATAATTAGGAATCAAATCATGGTCAGAAAAGATTTTAGGCATGAGTGTCAAAATCCAAACATGATCATAATCAAAATTTTGACACGATAAAAGACATGATAAAGAATATAATCGTAGTCCAAGCACTAGCAACATACTGATAGAGATCCAGATCACGATTGAATTTAAATCAATTGAGTATGATCAAGGATTAAGAATATTGGTACGATAAGGAGATGACCAAAGTCAATTGGTCGCGATCAAAGGAAATTAGAATTTAGCGATATTGAAACTTAAAGGATGATTTAAGGATATTGAAAAATCAAATTCTTTTTACTATGATAGAAAAAATCAAAATACAAGATTTCATAGGGGAGTCAAGATAATCATCTCACTCTGCTTCGTCTACTGCTAAAATTATCCGATCGTCATTTGCCAATAATACCTTTATCTCACAAGCCCAGGCATACCGCTACCCAATCATGGCCTTCAATTTTGAAAATCAACCGCAATATGACTACTACCAAGAAACATAATCTTCAGTCATAAAGATTAAAGCTTTCATAAATACCATAGGCTTGACCTTAATTCCAAATACACTACCCATGAAGTATGCTTTTGTTAGAACTCTTCATTTTTCTACTCTTCTTGATTTTGCAGTTCATTATCCACTTAGTCATTCTGAAGTCCAAATTCCTTCGTCTTGTCTTTAACCTGGACCCGAAATTCCTGAATCAAGGATTATAAATCCTCGATCATCGTTCCAATTGATAATATTGTATTGCTCAAGTCTAATGTCACTAATACTATATAAAATTTATCCTTCATTATAAAAATAAGCCTTCACAAAATCTTACACCTTCAAGCATTATCCTTATTAAATTTAGAATTCTCACAAAATCTCTAAGAGTTACCTTAAACTCAAAAATTTTGTGTTCTCCTTGTTCCTAGTCATTCTCTTACCAATCATTGTTCAATTTCGTATCATCACCGCATGCGGTTAAAATCTCTTCTCCATTATTTAAATTCCTAGATTGGTATCATAGCCTTAATTCAAATATGAAATATCTCAAGAATTAGTAACCTTAAAATATCCCGTTCTTAAAACAATTCGACCTCAAATATCTTAGTTAGTTCTAAAAATATAACTATAAGATATTACAGTTCTCACCATTAATGTATATTCTACTGTTCTTCTTATTCGAAATCCTCCTACGTTCTTTCCAAAATAATCCATACCTAAAATAACTCTCTAGTGTAATCGTTTCCAAAATGATACTACATGTCTCTTATCGTCTCTAATCTCGGTCATATTTTCTTCCACTAATTCTATCTTAATGTCCAATGCTTTATACTCCTACCAAGATCACCATTGATGACAATTACATCCTTTTCCGAGCTAGATGATTACGATACTTTCTCGGCCTTTCCCAAGTAAAGAGATACAAAAATTCGAAAAGATTTCAAAGTGTATCTGACGGAATTATATACGAGATAGGTGATTGATGTAAGTAGGACAGAGTTATTTAATACGAAAAAATAATGATAGGACGAAGAAATAATGATAGAAATTTGTTCTTACTCATCTGGTCATAACGGAGTGAACCACATGTTAAGATATAATCTGATAACCATACACGTCTTCCCGAAATCATGTTGCCAGAATATTCGCCACGCTAGTAAGTGTTTGCAAAAACAAAAGTTGATCTTTATTTTAACAAACTTTGTAAAGAAGATTACCAGAATTCTGGAAAAGTACAACTATAGGAATCCGATCTGAAGACGATCGCTTTATCCCTTGGACGATGTGAACTTTGAAGACTGTAGCCTCTGAAGATTGCAGCAGCACTTTGGCAAGAACTCCTGATCTCTGGTGATGATTCTGATCTCTGTGTGCGTGTGTGATTCCCTCTAGAAAGGACTTGAAACTCTATTTATAGAGTTCTAGAAATAACTACTTTTTAGTTATTCTGGACTGTGCAAGCTGGATTGCGCTGCATTGGACCGCGCAGACATCAGACTGCGCTGGCAGTTACTTGATCATGGGCCAACTGTATTGGACACATGGTATTATTTGATTAAAATGTGCATGATCGTGTACAGACGGTTACCACGTAATGAGTCATTGATGGCATGAAGACCACGTGCACTGGCTTCGGATTGCGCTAGGATAGACCGTGCTGGGCTGGATTACGCTGCAAGCAGATTGCGCTGCATGTATAGCTGTCCTCGAGCGCTGTGCTGCACGATAAACGAATAGTTTTCTCGTTCTCCGTGCTGTCAGTTGTCAGAAGATCTGATTCTCTGTCAGGTAATGATGACGAGGCCACGTCAGCATGCGCACTTGGATGAGTGCGCAGTTCAGCCTGCGGAATCAAATTATTGCGCAATCTGTCTTCTGCGCAGTTCACTTGTATAATTTGATTTTCAAGACTTTGTTGATGGGTGCAACTTGATTTTTTAGGACCTACAAGACCCCCTTCAAAGTTTTTGAAGTTTGAAGATAGTCAAAGCTTCGAAATACTTTAAATTTTGATTTTAAAATCAAGTTGCGCATATGATGACCTGTCCGCGCAATCGGAGGAATTAGCCTCTGTTTATTCGGCACAATCTGAGGAGTCTGTTCATTTTGGAAAACTATAAATAGTTCTCCGTTCTCTCACTGCCATTCTTTACTTGCTTCTAATCATCTGAAAGAAAGAATTTCCTGAGCTCTCCCGACTCTCCTTCTTCTTCTTCATCAACCTTAATGGCTCCAAAGCGCTCCGCCGCTGAGAAAGGTAAGGCCCCCGCCGAGTCTTCGGCTCGTGCTGCGCCGCGCCCTTCTCGACATGAGGTGGCTCACCCAGCACTGCAAGGTAGACATCCGATCGAAAACCCTTTTTAGGGTTCTTCGTCATTGCTGCACCTTCAAACCGATCTCTTTTTAGAGTTTTGGTTACGTTGTGCCGCCCTGTTTAGGGTTTCGGTTGCACAAATCCAATAATCTTCATTTTTATGAAGACTATTTTCTTGTGCAATCGGTTAGAACGCGCTGGCAAAAGTCAGCGCAGTCTGCTGATTTGTGCAAGGCTGTCCAGCACAAACTGATACTTTGTGCAAGTTATTCAGCGCAATCTGATGGCTTGCACAAGTGGATGAGTTGGCGCCACAGGATAGTTTGCGCATAAAAGCTATTGTTGCGCAATCTGATGGTTGCGCAATCTGATGCTTGCGCAATCTGATGCTTGCACAATCTGCTGACAGAATCTTTGATTTTACTTGTACTGAATTCTATTTTTTTCTGTTTGATGCAGTTGACATCAGAGAGGACCCTGAGTATGAAATATTTGTAGGGTCCCTTGCTGAGTCGGAATTTAAAGAAGATTTATCCCATGTGCTCTTCCCACAATATGCTCTGCCATCCTCCCGCCAAGCTATCTTGATAGCTCAGGACAATGAGACTTTGTTAAGTTTGATGAATAGGCAGCCCTTGTAGTCTGCTGACGCCATTATCCACAAGAAACCTATGTTCTTATTTGGCGAAGCCATCGACAAGAGTTCTCAGCCAAGGCCCCGTATTGAGCAGAGAACTTTCCAAAGGAAGGAGAAACTGATCCTGTTACCGGACATTGCTACATGCCTCCCTCTAGTACGATATGCTCATGTAAGCCATCCCAGGAGGATGGACTGGGACATTACTCCCCTTCAGAAGGCACGGACAGGAAAGATTTGTGTCAAGAAAGGACCAAACAACAGAGACATGTTCTATAGCTCTTCTGAGCGACATAGCACTTTACTCAGAGGGTTGAAGCCAGGCTGTATCCCTCCAGAGAACTCGTCTTTGTTGCTGCCGGTGAGGACACCAATTTTTGCTAATGAGTATACAAAGGCGGAGGGCAGATACCCGGATCAGGACATCCGGCTGACCCGTTTGGTGAACCCGGAGAACAGGAGGTGGAACTGCATAGCCAACTGGATATTGGCTCAGTTTGAAGACAAACTTAAAGAGATCGAGCTTTATCATGCGGTATATGCTACCGTGTATGGCTTCTACCCAAACCCTCATCTGTTTCTGGCCCTGGCAGAGAGGAATAATTATAGGACAGGGACGTTCATGACGCCATGCGGGGAGATGGGATTAGCCCTCCATGAGATGAAGTACATCTCATACCTACCAATGGAAGACTTCCCTTATGAGGAGTATGTTCCCACAAACGACGAGTTAAATAGACTACGTCGAGAAAATGCAGAGATAGCAGCAGTTTTCGACGAACTACTGTGCCATTACAACATATGCTCCCTGTACTATAAGAGCGGCTCTTCCGGCACCTGTTATTCATCAAAATAGTTGCCGTATCTTTTTCTTAATCATATCATTGAGAAAAAGACCAAGGATCATGACACATGCAACCCGACTTTCTTCCAATCCCTCAGCCATAGTGAAGTAATAAGACTGATGGAAGAAAATAAGAAGATGGATATCAGAGTTTCTGATGAACACCAATACCCTCCGCTCAAGACCGGAGACTTTGTCGAGAGCTTTATAAGAATGGGCTACAGGTCCATGTCAAGAGAAGCCCAGCTGGCGGGTTTCCTGACATACTGGATCCGTCGATTCGTCGTGCCCGGAGCAAGTGCCGTGGACCGCTTCCACCGCGGTGTACTCTTTGCTGCCGTCCGGTTAGTCTTCGGCTACCGGATGGATTTGCTTTCAGCGATGACCTGTAGAATAAATGCAGGTCTTCGTCTGTATGTCGACTCCATGATCAAATGGAAGGGTGAGAAGGGGAACTTCCCTCGACTGGAGTTGCCTTACACCTATCTATTCGGATGATTGCTTCTGCACCATCCATCTTTGATGAACCCCGACATGGGATCAGTCGGCGGTAGCTTTCTGCGTAGATTCTCCCGGAGCAAGTGGGTGTACATTAGTCTGAAGGACTGCGGACGTGCCCTGAACCTTGGCAAGGGATGGAATTTTTACTGCTTTGCCCCTCCGGCCGGTTATGAACACATGTCAGCAAATTTAGTCGACCTTGGAAGGCAGCCGTTGGGCCGAGCAGCTTTTGACTGAAGGCGATCAGGCCATCGCATTTGGTGTACAGATTTGAAGAGGAGTGTTATCTGGAACCATATCTGCCAAGTCGCTTCGCTCGTCAATTTGGTTACGACCAATTTCATGTAGGCAACGTTATAACTTGCCTATAAGGAAAGGGGTATCTAATTGATGGTGCCAGAGCATGGGCCTACTACAACGCTCGAGACACAAGAACAGTGTTCTCGATGCCAAACAAGAATGATCATGGCCCTAGAATGTTATATACATATTCACTGTTTTACACAGCTGCAAATACTTTCGCCGAGAATTTCAGTCTGGTGGATAGCTTCGCGACGGCGACGCGTCTGAAGAAAGGAGCAACTGCTGTAATAGCTCCAGGGAATGATGAACAACATGAACCAGTGGATGATCCCTTAGAAGCCTCAAGGGAAGCTAACTTCCCTGAGGAAGTTAATGAACCACTGAGGATTTCTTTGAAAGTTGTTAAGTCTTCGGCTAGGGAGAGGAAGAGAAGAATTAATGAGCCTTCCTCTCCGGTTTCCAAGAAGAAACTCCTCTTGGACCCATCAGAAAAAGTCACTACAAGGCCGCAGTCTCGACAATTAGCTGAGTCGACCAGAGAAGAAGCGACCACACCGACTTCTCTTCCACAGCGGGTTGATGTGGTAGATGTAGAGAGTCCCGAAAGACCTCTTCATCGAAAGAAACTGGCTTTTAGGAAAAGAAAGAAGGTGATCTTATCCTCGGTGGTGGCCAGTGCTGCTGCTGGCATTACTATGTCGTCTCCAACTTCTGCCTCTGAGCATAAACAGGAGACCCCTAGTCCAGAACGGAGGGACGAGACTGATCAGAGAGAGGAGACTGCAGAGCCTAGGGAAAATATTGTAGAGGAGGAGCAGGAAGCTTTGCGATCTCCTTCACCAGCGGTAGAAACTACTCAACTTCCTGTTACACCAGGAACAATCCGCGAGAAGGAGGATCGTTTGATGATTGAAGCATTAAATGATTGTGACTTCGGTCTACAAGAAGATGCTGATCATACCGCTGCTACTGCCAGCGAAGAAGTACCTGAGGATAGCATGAGCACTAAAGATACATCAATAGAGGTTATTGATGATACTTTGAATCAAGAAGAGAACATGGATGTCCATAAATCCCCTGAAGTTGTTGAAGACATCCTAGCTCCTGAAAAGGATGTTGAGGTGGATATGTCTCCTGAAAAGAACATGGGTGAGGAAGTAGCACCGGAGGAAGCTACTACCGCTGATCCCAAAAGTATTAAATGAAATTATTAATCTTCTTTTCATAGATTAACAACTGACATCTCTGTTTTTGATCCATGTAGAAATCGAATCATCTCCAGTTCCTCCTTGTACTGATATAATACCGGTAACAGTAATAGCCAGTGGCAGCCGACATCTGTCGGGAGGTTCTGAGGCCGGAAGTAGCCAGGCAGTGATGTCTGAGGCTACCTCTGCTAGACTGGAATCTGTACCCACAGACGAAAGGCTTATTGCTGGGACAAGTCATGGTAAGATTGCCTTTGTTCTTTTGATCCTTTTCAATTAATTGTTAATGACAATAACAATCAATGATAGGTTCATTTGTCCTTGCAGAAGAACAACCGGGAGGAGCAACCAGTTCTACTTTAGCTCCCTTGTTTAAAGAACCATCTATTCAAGTGCAAGAATGTCTATCTGCCCAGGCACATGCTGCTTCATCATCAACGGGAGTAGCTGCTACCCCTGGCGCTTTGGCAACTAACCAATTCATCATTAGTTCTTTCAGCAACCTGTTCTTCAATGCATTGGGACCCCTAGTAGATAGGGTACTAGAAAAAGAAGTTGTTGATTTCACTACTGTTAGAAGCCCAACCTCTCATTTGATAAATGCCATCCGAGGTCAAGGAGATGAAGCTCAAGCTGTTTTTCTTGAGCATATACTGGATGAGCTAGAAGCATTGGTTAAGATCTACAAAGATCTTAATTGAGGGGAAGTGGACTCCTTAGTACAAGCTGAAGTTGAAAGGATGTCCCAAGAAGTTTTCATTGAGAATGCTAAGTTCCAGACTTTTATAGACACTTATACTGCCAGGGCTTCAGAATATGATTCTCAAATGGAGATAGCCATCTCTACTGCTGGAGAGAAGGAGAAGAAAGTTACTGAGTTGAAAGCAAAATCTGTTCGTCTTCAAGAGGAGATTGCTCGTCTTAGGAAGAGTTGAAACTGGTTCAGCATACTCTAGAAGATGAAGTCACACAGCATCAAGCTGCCACTCAGCAACTGGAACTTCTGACTCAGGAACGAAATGAATATGTCACGACTCATCAGGCTGAAATCTCCCGCCGCTTAGTGACCTTACCGACTTTTAATGAAAAGTCTGGAATAGAGGAAGCCAGGAGGCGTGTGATGGACTCCCGTGAGGAGCGATTGAAATCTTTAAAGCAGCAGATGGTTAACTTGATGAAACTACCAACTGAATAGAAAGATTTTACGTATCTTCTTGTTTTGTTGTGATATGTATCTTTGTAATATCTTTCATCTTTGATCAATAAGAAGACATTTTTGTGGCTCTATTATTTGTTGCATATCTTATTCAGATATAAATAATAGCGATAGAAAATATATTCAGAGGTACAAGACATGATATATTTCTTGATTCTGAAAAATAATCATATTCAATTATATCTGCTCAGAGGTAATATGGACGTGGCAAATATAATTTATCGAATATCACTATTTCAATAGACAACTTAATCAAAGATGACAAGTTGCTGATATGAACGAAATAGATGATTCGTCAAAATGTGTGAACGAAATAAATGAACGAAATGAATCGTCGGGATGAACGGATGGACCGTCAAATGAATTAAATGAACGGATGAACCGTCGGATGATGAACGGATGAACCGTCAGATGGATGGAATGAACGGGTGAACCGTCGGGTGAATGAATATAATGAACGAACGAACCGTCAATGAATTAAATGAACGGATGAACCATCGGGTGAATGGAATGAACGGGTGAACCGTCGGGTGAATGAATATAATGAACGGACGAACCGTCAATGAATTAAATGAACGGATGAACTGTCAAAAGGATATGATTAACGGACGAACCGTCAATAAAATTAAATGAACTGATAAATCGTCGAATGAATGTGTTGCTTCATAGTTTTACGACTCTCTGTCTATAAATAGAACAGAAAATCAGATGGGATGTTCACTTTCACTTTTCAACATAAAGATGTCGTTTGGAGATGCATCCAAGAAGACTGAGATCGCCTCACAGGTAGAAGTGGGTACTGAAGAACGTCCAGTCGAACCGGCAAAGGACATCTTGGACTTCCTTCTTGAACCAGGGAAGACTGAAGAAGAAGAGGCCATGAGGATGGCTGCTTGCAAGTTCCTGGTGGGTTCCAGCAAGAATGTTCTTGACTCTTTTGCTGATCATGTCTTTGATAAGGACGGCAGTGGCCCACGTCCCAATTTTGAGAAGGATGATAGTGACCTTCCTTGATATTATGTACTATCATTCAAGATGAAATAAAACTGAATTTTATTTATGAACTTGTCTGATAATTACAAGCAATGTCTTTTACATTTATACATAATACTTTTTGAGGAACTTGCCATTGATAGACATCATTGCAACCCGACCGTCTAGCTCTGTGAGTTGGTAGGCTCCATTTGAGAAGACTTTGCTCACGATATATGGACCTTCCCACTTCGCATCGAACTTGCCTTTGCTCGAGTGAGTCATAGTCATAGGATGCCTGACTGTTAGAACAAGCTCTCCTTTCTGAAAGGCCCTGACCTTAACTTTGCGGTTGAAAGTCTTTGAGATGCGGGCTTGGTATAACTCAATATGTTGTTGAGCCATTAACCGCTTCTCATCGAGCGCTTCTAATTCTTGAAGTCAGAGAAGATCGTTATTCTCTGTAGTGAGTTCATTGGCGATAGCAATCCTCAAAGATAGAATTTGGAGTTCCAGAGGTAGAACTGCTTCACAGCCGTACACCAAAGAGAAGGGTGTACAGCCTGTAGGGTTGCGGACCGTAGTACGGTAGGCCCAAAGACATTCTCTAAGCTTTTCACTCTAGTTTCGTTTGTTAGTAGATACAAACTTCTTGAGGAGCTTGATGATAGTCTTGTTGAAAGCTTCAGCTAGGCCATTAGCAGCAGGATTGTAGGCTGTCGAAGCGACGTTGTTAATCCGATGATCGTCACAGAACCTTTGGCTGATGAATTGAGATCCGTTATCATGAATGATTCGTCGAGGTACACCAAATCTATAGATGACATGGTGTTTGACGAAGTTGATGACGCTACTGGTCTTGACTTCAGCCAATGGTATAGCTTCGGCCCACTTGGAGAAGTAGTCGGTTATTGCTAGTATGAACCGATGTCCTCTAGAAGAAGGAGGATTGATGGGACCGATGATGTCCATGTCCCAAGCTTCAAAAGGCCAGGAAGCAGCAGTCGGATGAAGGAATTCTGATGGTTGATGAATGAAATCTGCGTGGATTTGACAAGCTCGACATTTTCTCGCATATTCGATGGCATCAGATACCATAGAGGGCCAATAGTAACCCATGCGTCGGAGGCGATCCTGTAGCTTAGGACCGGGTTGATGTGCTCCGCAGACACCGTCGTGAGCTTCACGTAATACTTGCTTTGCTTCATCACCAGCAAGACAGCGCAAGAGTAGGCCGTCATAAGTTCGCCGGTAGAGAGTTTTGGTGGTCTGATTGTAGTAGAATCGCAGAGACCGCCGACGAATACTCGTAGCCTCTTTGGGATCTTCAGGGAGTATGTCATGAACCACAAAATCGATGAAAGAAGTTCTCCAATCTTCATTGATAACATTGGTTTCAGTAAGATTACTGAACTCAATATTACGATTGTTTTCAACGCAGAACAATTCCCGATTAGAGATGACCACAACCTGCTGTCTTTTGATAGGGATGGCTAAGACTGCTGTAAGATTAGCCAAAGCATCTGCCTCAGTATTGCAAGCTCGTCGTACATATTCGATAAAGAAGGCTTTGAATGATGTAGCCATGTTGATTGCCGCTTCAAAGTAAGGCACTAGATCTTGATGGCGAACTTCATAAGTCCCTCTCACCTGATTAACAACCAGCTTAGAGTCACCATAGACTTCAAGATACTCGACGTCAAGTTGTTTGGCTAGCTGAAGGCAAATGAGTAGAGCATTGTATTCTGCCGCATTGTTGGAGCAAGGCTCATCTAGGGAGTATGCTCTTTGAATAGCTGACCCGTCTGGAGAAACAAGGACAACTCCAACTCCTGCGACAATGGCACCATTGGGTCCAATCCTGGATGCACCATCAAAGAATAGACGCCAAGTAGGAAATTCTTCGGAGATTGTATTAGATTCTAAAGTCTCGTCTGGAATTTCATCATAGAGTTTAGATGTTTCCGGAACAGGATGAGCTGCTAAGAAATCCGCCAGTGCTTGACCTTTGACAGACTTTTGAGGAACATATACCATGTCATATTGGGCTAGCAGAATGGCCCATGTAGCCAGCCGAGAATTGAGTGTGCTAGGCTTCTTCATCAGTACCCGAAGAGGATTAACTCGGGATATGACATGAATAGTTTGGCCAATGATGTAATACCGAGTCTTTTGAACAGCAAATATAAGAGCTAGGCATTCTTTTTCGACCGGACTATAACGGTGTTCAGCACCAATCATAGTATGATTGAGATAATAGATAGCTTGTTCGTGGCCTTCTTTGTTCTTTTGGGCAAGTAAAGCACCCAATGAATGATCCATAGCACGGACATACATTAAGAATGGTATGCCAGAGATTGGTGGCACCAGGACTGGTGGATTCATGAGATACCGCTTTATGTCGTCAAATGCTTGTTGACACTCTTCGGTCCAAACGAAAGATACACCCTTCTTCATGAGTTGAGTGAATGGTCTGCAGCGTCCAGACAGATTCAAAATGAATCTCCTGATGTACGCAAGTCGACCTTGGAATCCTCGTAGCTCTTTTAGGTTGCGTGGAGGATGCATCTCTTGAATGGCTTTGATTTTCTCGGGATCCACGTGTATACCCTTAGAGGTAATGACGAAGCCGAGAAATTTGCCACTAGAGACACCCAAGAATGACTTGGTGGGATTTATTTTGAGTTGATGTTGGCGCATGAGATTGAAGATAGTTCTCAAGTCTTGGATGTGATCTTCCTTTAGACGACTTTTGACAGCAATATCGTCGACGTAGCATTCGACAGTCTTGCGCAGATGATCTCGAAAGATGGTACTCATGGCTCGTTGATATGTTGTACCAGCATTTTTGAGACCAAATGGCATGACAGTATAATAGTAGACTCCGCGAGGAGTGCGGAAAGAAGTATGTTTTTTGTCTTCAGGATTCATCCGAATCTGATTGTACCCAGAGAATCCGTCCATAAAAGATATTCTTTCAAACCCACAGGTGTTGTCAATCATGACGTCCGTGATAGGGAGAGAAAATTCATCTTTTGGACATACTTCATTAAGATCCCGAAAGTCGATGCAGACTCGAACTTTATCGATTTTCTTTAGAACTGGGACGACATTGGCTACCCAATCAGGATGCTGCTCTTCTCGAATAAAGCCACAAACGATGAGCTTCTTAACTTCATTATCGATTGCATCCATCATTTTTGGCTTGAAACGCCGTTGTTGTTGTTTGACCGGTTTTACATTTGGTAGGATGTTCAATTTATGAGTAACAACTTTAGGATCTAGACCTGGCATGTCTTCATAGCTCCAGACAAAGACATCAATGTATTCTTTAATCAGAAGAATTAATTCTTGCTTATCTGCCTCTGGGAGGTTCTTGCTGATGAATATCGAACGAGGTGACCTACTCTCTCCCACATCAATTTGAACTAATTGATCTTCAGTAGGAGGTTCTCGTTGTTCGAATCGGAGTTCCCATTGGGTATCCATTCTTTGAACCCAAGGATCTGTTTCAGGGCTTTTTTCTATATCCTCGTCATAGCCTTCTGGAAGTTCAACGGAGACCATATTAGAAGATACAGCCAATCGATGAACTTGATCGATGCTGGTATCAGAATCCCATGATCTAGAATCAGAAGAATTAGAATGCTCCTCACTATCGGATTTAGAGCCTGCTGGGGATAATACTGGAAGTGAAGCATATCCTAGACCTCTTTTGGTCCTGCTGTAGTACATCTCTGACTTCCCTTTCGGCACAGCCGTACGGATAGGAGTTCTTCTACCCTTACCGTAGTTGAGGCCACTCTTGAAGTCGTAACCCATCTTTCGGATGATGTCTTTTGATTGCTGACTGTAACGACGGAGTTGAAGATGACCCGTGTCGTTACTTTTGCTATCATCCGTATAACTGAATTGTTGTTCCGGTCCTTTACTAAAAAGTATTGGACTCTCACCTTTCTTACGAACGGGAACAATACGAAATGAATCCTTTGGGTGTTCAAATGAGACTTCTGTTTGAAGAGATTGTACAACTTTCATTGTAAATGATTGAAAGTTATCTAACATATCCAAATAGCACTTAGCATGATAAATGACATTAGTATACTGGAAAGTAGATGCTTTTTCATTGATTTGTACATTTGTATTTACAGCAGGACCTTTAGCCTTAGCAGGCTTGGTCAAATTGATTACAAGAGGGAGAGAAGAAGAACGTGGAGGAGGATTGGCTTTGTTACGACGGAGGTCGATAACAAGCGGCTCATGGGAGGTGAGCTCCCTTTTATCCTTGTTATGAGATAAATCAATAACAAGTGGCTCAGAAGAGGTGAGCTGTCTTTTTTTCTTGTTACGACGTAAGTCAATAACAAGTGGCTCAAAAGAGGGAAGCTCCCTTTGATCCTGATCATCATCAGTTGATTGCTTCTGAACTGGCAAGTGAATAGCCAGTGGCTTGGAAGACTGTAAACGAGAAACACTCCCTTTGACAGGTATGATGAGGGTGTCATTAGGTACTGTTTCTTGCTCTTCTTCAGTGTCCAGAGACAGGACAACCTTCATGAATTCATCTTTGTACATACGAGCATCGTTGCAGTATGCTTCGATGCCTTTGAAAGGAAAGAGATCAGCAACCTCCTTTTGCACCTCTCCATTGTCATCGACATATTTAAAACATTGATGGAGAGTCGAAGGAACAATGTTATGCTCATGCAAAAATGGTCTTTCCAATAAAGCATTGTAAGAACAACCATGGTTGTCAATGATGTAGAAGGTCACCTTTGTGCGAAGATTGCCTATTTGAAGTTTTAGGCGAATCTTGCCTAAAGGTTCACTCCTTCCCTGGTTAAATCCAAGAATGGTGGTGATTGTACTGGAAAGACTATGCACTGGGATCTTCAGCGCATCCAACATAATCTTCGGCATGATACTGAGAGCAGACCCTGGATCTATCAGAATATGATCGACTTTCATCGAGTCGACATATCCTGTATAGTAGAGAGGACGGTCGTGTCTATTGTCTTCCATCAGCATGTCATCTTGTGTGAAAGTTATGTTTGGAATTAACTCCAACACACTATGACAATGGAGGCAAGAGACTGGCTCTGCTTTTGGCTTCTTTAGTAGGGCTAGACAAGTTTCAGCTTGCATGAGAGCCTCGCTCAGAGTTTCTCGAGTCTCTTTGGAGAGGTGCAAGAGTTCGAAGATGGACAGCCGGGCCGGTGTATTAGCTAACTGAGCCAAGATATCAAAGTTGTAAGGCTTTTCAAGTCCGGAAGGAGATGACTTCTTCAAAGGTTTGTCGAAGCGGACTTGTTGTTTGCCTTTGTCAGCGACTGTCGGCTTGGGATGAGTAAACTCTACAACCGGTGAGGGTGCAGTAGGAATATCTTCAGTAGAAGCAGGCAGCACTGGAGCGGGCTCAGAAGAAGAAGCAGGATTCTCTTGAGCTTCGGGGTAGTCTTTTAGATAAGCTTTCCCTGATCTGGTGCCCAGCAGGATTTCCTCGTCAACTATGGGGTCAAAAGACACCATATTGCAAGTCTTTGTCTTGCCCTTGGAGCGGTCTTTCTTCTTAGAGGAAGAGGAAAGTTCGAACTCTGAAGCAAGATCCGGATGAATCCACATAATCTCGCCATTATCAAGAGACAAGGGGACGAGACCTTCGCATCGTGGACGAGGGAGATGCTCGATCTCAAGAGTAGCTTTGGGGATAGGAATGACACCATGCTGTACCATCTGGAGCAGAAAGTCACCGAATTGAACTGAAACAATATTTGCGGTAACAGTCTTCTCGTCTTGCTGTAGAGTGACAACACCAGCATTGACCAGCTCTTGAATTTTACCTTTGAGCACATAACATGCTCGAGTGGGATGTCCAATGAACCTGTGATAAACACAGTACTTAGGATGATCAGTCTTACCGACTTCATCAGGCTTCTTCGGATCTGGGAGCTAGAGTTTATTGCTTTTGATCAAGCAATCAAAGATGCTCACTGTGTCATTCTCATCAAAAGAGTACTCTACTTTCGGACGAGGTTCTCTTGGTGGAGGTACTGAAGGAGTAGAAGTGGACGTAGGGGGGAGCTACGTTGACCGCCAGATATTCTTTGTTCTTATTCGTCAAGTTGATATTCAAAGTTTCTTTTCCCTTGCAGTTGTTCTGGCGATTGCCGCCACCCGATGTCTGGTGTTCATCCCGGTCAGGGTTAGACATTTGTACCCCTAGCTGCTTGAATTTATCAGCGCTAACTTCAGCTGCTTTAGCATTGACAATGAAAGATGGCCAGTCTTGGAACTGAGTAGACCCCGTCCACATGCTAATGATAGGCAAAAGATTTGCCTTGCAGGTGTCTATGGTGACAGCAGCCGGAGTTCTAGGAGGCATTTTCAAGACTTCCCGACGGAATCTTTCAATGAAACTCTCAGCAGTTTCATTGTATCTTTGTTTGATTTTATTGAGGGCTGATATAGTCATGTCGTTGATCCCCTCATAGAATCGTTCCAAGAAGATTTGTTTTAGGCCAGAGAAGGAGGTGATACAACCATCAGGCAAGCTTCTGTACCAGCTACGCCGGCTAAACAGCCAACGAATACTCTGGTAAGAAGAGCGTCATTTGGTTGAAGTTTGACAGTCATAACCTCAAAATGGTTAATGAACTGACTGGGAGAAGTTCTGCCATCAAACAGCGAGATTGTTGGGATTTTGTACTTCGGAGGAAATGGGACTTCCTTCCATTCAACTGGGTAGGGTTGCTTGATCCCCAACCTCTGCAAGTTGTCCTTCTCCTTGAAGGCCTCGAACTGAGTACGTAGGAGCTTGCCAGCTTCATTGGCATCTTCCACTGATGTAGAAAGAACAGGTTGAGTCACAGTGTTAGGGGGAGGGACAGCGTGATAAGCACTACCCCCAGCACCTGACTGACTGGGTGTAGGTTGGATCTGTACAGGAGGTACTGGAAGAGACGCTACCCCCAATCATGCATTGACAGGCACCGACGATTCTATGATTTTAGGATTTGTAGGAGGTACGGTCGGTGGTACTGTATGCTGGGCCACAATGATGGAATGTATACTTGCGACAATTTCGGCCATTGTCTTCAACTTGTCTTCTAATGAAGTTATTCGTTGTTCTTGACTAGCTGAACTAGAAGCATCGGGATCTTTAGTGACAACATAAGCTGTCACTTTTCTAGGTACAGTGGAGGACACTGTCTGTTTCGAACTTTTACTGTATGCATCGTAGTCAGAGAAAGAATCATCTCCTGAGTGAGAAGGAAGGGGATGACCAGAAGGATCTTGAAGATTCCTTTGACCGATTGTGTCTCGGCTTCGGGATCGGGTATGTTGGAATACTCCTTAAGAGGATTCTTGGAGTAGATCCAAATACCGCTGACTTGGCTTGCGAGGCTTGCCGTGCTTGGAGCACTTCCTACCCCCAGTGTCTCGGGAAGTCATGTTGACAGAAGCGTACAAAACCTCATCTTCATCTTCCGATATAGGTTCAGAGTTTGAAAAGTTCAGACGATCGAAGATAGATCGTCTTGTTGTCTGACAACAACACTTGATGACAACCTTGTGATTGCAATGGTGTCCAAGTGGTTGCACTGGGGATGTTGAGATGTTGTCCCATTTTTGCTTGAGGTGTTCTCGGAGATCGGGAACAGCAACGGGACGAGAAGAAGTTCGAGGGATGTGTTCTTTGACAATATTCGGAACATGGTTTCGATTCTTCAAATGTTTTGTTCCTTGAGTGTACAGGGAAGTACTCATTTTATTGGCATAGGTGTCCGGATTTTTGATCCTGGAAGTTTGCTTCTGATGCTGGTTGGTCTTCGGCATTGGTTGTTTGCGTTTCACCGAAGTTGGTCGATTGAGATAAGTTCTTAGATCAGCAAACTCACCCCCAAGGGTTTCTGTCTGAGACACCAGCAATTTTCCTTGTCTTGAACGGGAGATCTGAAGAGTTGGGAGATCTTGGAACTCTGCTACCGGAGTAGGCAGAATACCTCTCTGATCAGTACACTTCCCTTTGGCAAGGAGAGAAGAAGAAGAACCCTTATTGGAAAGAGTTCTTGTACTGACTGGTGCCGGAGCACGTTCAGATTGATCTTCAACGGTAAAAACCGAGGAAGACTGAGAAAAGACCAAAGGGCCTTTTCTTTTGTTTTGTGAAGAAGGGTTAGCTAAAGAGCGTTTTCCTCTGTTGTCTTCCAAGTCACGGGACGAGGAAGTTTGAGAAAAGACCAACGGGCCTTTTCCTTTGTTCTGGGGAGGAGGAAGAATAGCCAAAAGACTACCCCCAGTGGATTGCGTGTAATGACCCGCTCCGCCCTAGCGGAACGCCGATTCAAACGGCAAGTACAACGACTCAAACGAGCCGTCGACCCGAAGAGTTGGCATCGACCTGATGAAGAATCGATGCAAGGCTTACATTGGCCGTCAAGATGAATCCAGACTTAGACTTTCAAAGGCGCGCTCGGAGTATCGCTCGGCCGATGCGAACATCGCTAAGGTGGGTGGCTCCGATGAACCCGTCTTTGCTTAGCCTAGACACTTAATAATGCGGACACTCTAGCTAAGGGATTAATCCCATCTTGCATGCTTGTATAGAATATGGAAAGAAACATGGAAAATATGAGAACTCTCGCACTGCGCTCCACGCTCGTGCTACGACACAAGCTTACGTTCAAGTCCTTTATGCGTTCAACAATGAAACAATGAATGGTTTACAACAATGAAACGGAAGACTATCGACATAGTCGCTCCGAGTAGAGTATAGCAACATTGAAAGGCTACGGGACCGATGGGTCGCCAAGGCGACGCCCGCACAGGGAGTTGCAAAATGTATAAATGAATGAATGAATGAATAAGTGAATGAATGAATCGACGAATGAATGAATGAATATGTGAATGAAATGAATCAATGAACAAACGGACAAGTGAAAGAAAGAAAAAGAAAGAATGAATGAAAGATAAGAAAAGAAAGAGTGGTTACTGACAGGTGTGACGGGCACGTGCAACGGGGCTCGCTACCCGCACTGTACGGACGCCAACCTGGTCGATAACGCATTATAGCTAAGGGTTAGCCTACGGCTCGGAGACAGCCGTTAAGTTAAAATGACAATAAAATACGAATTGGTTGTGGACGGCTCGTGTACGAGTGAAAAGGAATTCCAAGGGCAGCGAACGACGATTTCGTGGTCGGCCTAGGTGGAATCATGGCCTACGGGCGGACAGGTGCGCGGGCTTGGACACATAACCAAACGTAGGGCCGGTTATTCAATAGTCTATCAAGGTGTACCAGCCATCACGCTTGATAGATAAGAATACCACAGGGGAAAATGTCCAAAATGGCTGACATGCCAGCGACCGGTGCATATAGATTTAAGTGGGCTTTGCTGGTGGCAATCCACGTGCAAGTCCTTGCATTGAAATCAAAGTAGTCTAAGTTAACTGAGCAAAGTACCTTCTGAATAGGCTTGAATATAACATACAAAATGATCGAGAGTACTTCGAGCAAACGAGTTAGAAAACACGCCTACGACGCGCCAGGACCCGAGGCAGGGACACGCCCTTGATATTGAAAGTTCACATGAATTACGTTAAGTTATTTCTTATGAATTGTTGACTAACTTGGTTTACTTTGGACAGGGAAGGCCGGACGTAAGTATGGATAAGTCATGCATGTATTTCCATGCGACACTTGAAATTGGCAACACGAGATAGGCTATGAAATATGCCATAAAATTGATCCTAAAGCAAGATTAGAAAGACAATGAATGATAGAGATGCACAAAAGTAAATAGAACGTGTTTGGTAATGATAGCATTGTGGGCGAGCTAGCCTCCCCACCAGTGCATAACAATGTACTGATAACCCCACAGTCTACTTGCAGGAAGCAGGAAACGTCGGCGGGTGCGGAGCTTTCCGCGAACGTGCTAAGGCGCGGAGCTATCTCTGGAGCCTTGGAGCGTTGCAAGGAGCTGGAGCACCATATACAGGACATAATGTATCGGAACATCGCTATGAATCATTCCATCTTGTAAGCCACTTGGCACGCCCTTTTATGTTTCAGAGAGGGAGAGCTTGAGCGATTTGTAATATCGGCCTAGCGTCGTATGTAAACTTCTTGAATATCAATAAAGAGTTTTGAATTCGCTTCAATTTGTGTTCATTTACATTCCGCTGCAATGGGGACACTCTGTGCGACTCTGTGGCCTAGCTCAAATCGGCCGTTTCTGGACTTGGCCTTGCACGGGCGCAACCTAGGCCCGTGCGGCATCACGTCTTAGCGAGGACGATCGCTCCTACGGGAGCGGGGCGTGACAGATTGGTATCAGAGCACGGCTTCACGTCCTTGGACTTTATTTCGATTTTTTCAGTTTTGAAAGCTCGGTTGGAAACAAAAGAAGGATACGCTCTCTCTCATTGTGCCTTGGGATGTTCCCTACAATAAGTCTAATATTTTCAAAAGCTCGTACAAGTACTCGGTTGAACGGGATCGATAGACGAAGGCCTTTATGCCGAACTACGACGTACTTGAGTTGGAAGGAACCGATGCTAAGAGTTAGCAAAACGCAAGACGTGTTTGAATAACCTTACGCTAACAATAGCGAACGAGTACAAGAGACGGAAGTATAGTTCGAACGGGATGGTTATGCATGCAGCCTTTTGGCTAAGTTGTGCGGAGTATCGCGCACCTAGACTTTATGGTGCAAACGTGTTGCGAGCGAGATTGACTATCGCTCGGACGAGAATAAGGAAGACTTAGAACGTATGTTGATAGAGACGCTACTTGACCGGCGCTAAAGCGAACACGGGGAAATGGTTCTTAGATTTTGAGGAATGAGCGAACGCGCAATTGGACATGTCGATCGGGAGTCGAATAACCTTTCGAGGATTTGTAGAATGGCTCGAACCCTGAGTGGTGTATGGACGTTATAGAAAATTGTCTGAGCAAAAACTAAAGGATTTGCGGGTAGAACGAGCATGTCGGCAAGCGATGATATCGCGCAAAGCCTTAGAATGAGTAACGCTTAGTTGGTTTTGACTTCGAGAGTCTCAAACGAGATATCGTTCGGATGAAGTAAGAATGCGTAGTACGAATCATGAAACGAATGGAGGTCTTGGTCGAAGAAACATAGAAGATCGTGCATGCGATAAGGATTTGGAATGGACGTTGCTCAATGAAAGAGTTAGCATGAGACAATGCGAATTGAGGAATTAAGTTGCACGACTCGAAATTCGTTGCAAAAGGAAGATCGCCAGGTTATGTACATTATCGATGGTATTGAGACGTATCAAAGATCGATGTACTATAACTCGGGGGTACTCTGATTCGATGAATGATGATCATGTTAGAAATTATTATTTTGAAGGATACCATGTTGGAGAATTTGGATAGAAATGAATGTTTGGAATGAAGAAGGGAAGTGACTTGACTGTTCGGTGATAACCACAATGACAACGATCTTGTCTTGCGCGAGCGCAACTCCAGCCTCGCACATGCGTCACGTCGAATTTGGGACGATCATTCCGCGTGAGCGTTGGCATGGTGATTCATGTCCAGCGGGAATGATCGAACTCGAAATACCTTGACATGGCAATTTTGATTGCTTCGACTTGTGGTTTGAAGCGAAGATAAATTCGAGGATTGTTAGGACTTGCGATTGAAGAATAAGAAAACTTGAGGATTGAGTAGACCCAATCTGCGTATCGAAAACGAGTAAGTCTAGATTCAACGCAAGAGTTACGTCCCGATGAAGACGATTATTCTGCGGGAACGTTGACGTGGTGATTCATGTCCGCCGTGGATAATCAGACTTGCGTGAGATCGGGGCGCGACATATTGCAAGGCTAGACGACCTTGTGATCGACTACGTGAATTGGATAGGTGGACTGTATCAAAATATACTTGAAGAGATAGATTACGATAATTTCTAGTACGGACGCACGATATTAACATGTCGAGGATTTGATTGAGGACAACCTATCGTAGGATGACTTTCCTAAACGCGCCCGAACTTGGAGCAAAGTGTGTGTTGATACGAATAGGAGGAACACTGCTTGATGTTTAGAAATTTGAGTGAAACGAACTTGGGTAGAAACTCTCGTACAAGCGAATAAATGGTTTGACCATAGGATTTGGGGCGAGCGTCGAGCAACGACCTTGCACGATGAGCAATGGACTTGACGTGTAACTATGACCTTGTGAGCTGACCTAGCGGATAGGCGGACGACCCTATGCCGAGTGATTAAACCTGTGCGATGGCATTTACAGTATCGTCTGGACGGACGATAGACTTGGAGCAACAAGACTTAGAGTAGGACGGGGAACTGGGAGTGTTCATGAACGACGGCGAGACTGGCCCCAAATGGAAGAAAAGATAGGAATGGATGATGCACAAGTAAAGTTGGGATAACGAATTGAATCATTGATTGGAAGACGTACTCGATGATATTGCAATACTTGGTCTTGAATCGGACGAAAATTGCTTAAACTTGGTCGATTCCGCTAAGAAGAAATCGTATTGATTTCGTAGACAAGAACGCTTGAGAAACGAATCAAATCATCTCGATGACCGAGATAAACGATAGTGAGATGCACACAAGTTCGATTTTAAATCGAAGTTAGCAAAACGATCTGTAAATCAAAACTATCACGAGTAGCTTGTTCGACTTCGCTAATCACTAAGCTTGGTTGAAATGTACGTATTCGGGGGACGCCTTGAATATGTGCACGATCCAAACTCAGCGATATGATGAACTCGAATGCAGCTGCAAGTGGGTGTTGCGATGCGCATGAACGAACGAGTGAGTTTGCCTCAGCCTACGACTCTCGTATTTGACGAATTATAATGCACCCCGTGCGACCGTTTCAATCCCATGATACGTCGAAATAGCAACCAGTCGAAGAAACACGACAATTGAATAAGCACCATCAACTCTGAAATGAATGAAAAGCCATTCAATAAAATCGACCAAACGTATGCGACACGGAACTTGGAAAGGTATCGAGTATAAGTTCGATGCCATCGAACGGTAAAGTCATTCGATAGGAATTGTCTGAGGTATGCACACGGCGATGAGTAAAGGAACGGTAGGATGACCCGCACTCAGGAAGTCTCGAGGACGAGACTTGTTTTGAGTGGTGTATTATGTAATGACCCGCTCCGCCCTAGCGGAACACCGATTCAAATGGCAAGTACAACGACTCAAACGAGCCGTCGACCCGAAGAGTTGGCATCGACCTGATAAAGAATCGATGCAAGGCTTACATTGGCCGTCAAGATGAATCCAGACTTAGACTTTCAAAGGCGCGCTCGGAGTATCGCTCGGCCGATGCGAACATCGCTAAGGTGGGTGGCTCCGATGAACCCGTCTTTGCTTAGCCTAGACACTTAACAATGCAGACACTATCACGAGAATCGCTAGGCGATAACACCGTGCATGTTAATAAATGACTCAACACACCTAGCTAAGGGATTAATCCCATCTTGCATGCTTGTACAGAATATGGAAAGAAAGATGGAAAATATGAGAACTCTCACACCGCGCTCCACGCTCGTGCTACGGCACAATCTTATGTTCAAGTCCCTTATGCGTTCAACAATGAAACAATGAAGGGTTTACAACAATGAAACGGAAGACTATCGACATAGTCGCTCCGAGTAGAGTATAGCAACATTGAAAGGCTACGGGACCGATGGGTCGCCAAGGCGACTCCTTCACAGGGAGTTGCAAAATGTATAAATAAATGAATGAATGAATAAGTGAATGAATGAATCGACGAATGAATGAATGAATATGTGAATGAAATGAATCAATGAACAAACGGACAAGTGAAAGAAAGAAAAAGAAATAATGAATGAAAGATAAGAAAAGAAAGAGTGGTTACCGACAGGTGTGACGGGCACGTGCAACGGGGCTCGCTACCCGCGCTGCACGGACGCCAACCTGGTCGATAACGCATTGTGGCTGAGGGTTAGCCTACGGCTCGGAGACAGCCGTTAAGTTAAAATGACAATAAAATACGAAATGGTCGTGGACGGCTCGTGCACGAGTGAAAAGGGATTCCAAGGGCAGCGAACGACGATTTCGTGGCCGGCCTAGGCGGAATCATGGCCTATGGGCGGACAGGTGTGCGGGCTTGGGCACATAACCAAACGTAGGGCCGATTATTCAATAGTCTATCAAGGTGTACCAGCCATCACGCTTGATAGATGAGAATGCCACAGGGGAAAATGTCCAAAATGGCTGACATGCCAGCGACCGGTGCATATAGATTTAAGTGGGCTTTACTGGTGGCAATCCACGTGCAAGTCCTTGCATTGAAATCAAATTAGTCTAAGTTAACTGAGCAAAGCACCTTCTGAATAGGCTTGAATATAACATACAAAATGATCGAGAGTAATTCGAGCAAACGAGTTAGAAAACACGCCTACGACGCGCCAGGACCCGAGGCAGGGACACGCCCTTGACATTGAAAGTTCACATGAATCACGTTAAGTTATTTCTTATGAATTGTTGACTAACTTGGTTTACTTTGGACAGGAAAGGCCGGACGGTAAGTGTGGGTAAGTCATGCATGTATTTCCATGCGATACTTGAAATTGGCAACACGAGATAGGCTATGAAATATGCCATGAAATTGATCCTAAGGCAAGATTAGAAAGACAATGAATGATAGAGATGCACAAAAGTAAATAGAACGTGTTTGGTAATGATAGCATTGTGGGCAAGCTAGCCTCCCCACCAGTGCATAACAATGTACTGATAACCCCACAGTCTGCTTGCAGGAAGCAGGAAACGTCGGCGGGTGCGGAGCTTTCCTTGAACGTGCTAAGGCGCGGAGCTATCTTTGGAGCCTTGGAGCGTTGCAAGGAGCTGGAGCACCATATACATGACATAATGTATCGAAACATCGCCATGAATCATTCCATCTTGTAAGCCACTTGGCACGCCCTTTTATGTTTCAGAGAGGGAGAGCTTGAGCGATTTGTAATATCGGCCTAGCGCCACTTGTAAACTTCTTGAATATCAATAAAGAGTTTTGAATTCGCTTCAATTTGTGTTCATTCACTTTCCGCTGCAATGGGGACACTCTGTGCGACTCTGTGGCCTAGCTCAAATCGGCCGTTTCTGGACTTGGCCTTGCACGGGCGCAACCTAGGCCCGTGCGGCATCACGCTTTAGCGAGGACGATCGCTCCTACGGGAGCGGGGCGTGACATTGCGCAGGAGCAACAGGGTGCTGGAGAAGAGGAGCAGAGCTTTTTCCTTTGCTGTAAGAAGATGAGAGATTAGCCAAAGGACTGTCTCTCTTGGATTGTGCAGGCACAGTTTGCGCATGGGTTGATGGCGCACTGGAAGATTGTGCATGAGGAGTTCTGGCAGAATGTCTTCTGGCCTCAGTCACAGTGGCTTGCGCAGCAGGAGTCTTGTTGCCAGAGTGTTTGTGTTGTGCTCTGGTTACTGGAGTAGTGGACTGCGCAGGCAGAGTTGCAGCCAACTGCGCCAGAGGAATAAGAGTCTTGCACTTTGACAGAGCAGCATATGAAATAGTTTGTGCACTGGCAACAGCAGACTGCGCATGAGTAGTAGAGGCAGATTGTGCAACAGCAGAGACAACAGACTATGCAACAGTCTTAGTAGCAGAGACTTTAGACTGCGCAGCAGTCTTGGTGGCAGAATCAACAGATTGCATAGCAGTCTTGGGGACCCACACTGGGCGCACTTTGCTCGTGGCAGAAGTTGTCACAGTGCGAGGGATGGTCCTGGAGTTGATCATGGCTTCGTAGGCCGTGTGGTTGACCTTCACAACCAGCATCTTCTGCGTCTTTTCGATGGACGCAACGTCACATTGAGTTGTCACTTCCTCGTCGGAGGAGAAAGTCGTCCCCAGCAGAGTCGCCATTTTGTTTGCAAAAACAAAAGTTGATATTTATTTCAACAAACTTTGTAAAGAATATTACAAGAATTCTGGGAAAGTACAACTATAGGAATCCGATCTGAAGACGATCGCTTTATCCCTTGGACGATGTGAACTTTGAAGACAGTAGCATCTGAAAATTGTAGCAGCACTTTGGCAAGAACTCCTGATCTCTGGTGATGATTCTGATCTCTGTGTGCGTGTGTGATTCCCTCTAGGAAGGACTTGAAACTCTATTTATAGAGTTCTAGAAATAACTACTTTTTAGTTATTCTGGACTGCGCAAGCTGGATTGTGCTGCATTGGACTGCGCAGACATCAGACTGCGCTGGCAGTTACTTGATCGTGGGTCAACTGTATTAGACACATGGCATTATTTGATTGAAATGCGCATGATCGTGTACAGACGGTTACCACGTAATGAGTCATTGATGGCATGAAGGCCACGTGCGCTGGCTTCGGATTGCGCTAGAATGGACCGCGCTGGGCTGGATTGCGCTGCAAGCAGATTGCGCTGCATGTACAGCTGTCCTCGAGCGCTGTGCTGCACGATAAACGAACAGTTTCCTCGTTCTCCGTGCTGTCAGTTGTCAGAAGATCTGATTCTCTGTCAGGTAATGATGACGAGGCCACGTCAGCATGCGCACTTGGATGAGTGCGCAGTTCAGCCTGCGCAATCGAATTGTTGCGCAATCTGTCTTCTGCGCAGTTCACTTATATAATTTGATTTTCAAGACTTTGTTGATGGGTGCAACTTGATTTTTTTGGACCTACAGTAAGCATAGCTACAATAAACGATAGAGTCCATAACTAAGGTATATACCCTATAATTATGTTATCTAGAATTCTCACCACGCCAACTGGTATGGTTGCAAGAAAATCTAAATTCCATAACTAAGATAAGTATATCCAAAATCAGACTCTATGTCCTTGTCATGCTAGCTAGTATGGCTGCGATAAATTCTAGATTACATAACTAAAGCAGACATTTACCTTTCTCACTGTCCTCATCAAATATGTTATCAGAATATACCTTAATTCAATCCATAAAAATTTATCTCGATACAAAATCAGAGTCAACAACGAACATCAAGATTTAATCAACGAACAAGAAAGAGTAGGCATAAATAAGTGGAAACATATTTCGAGATAGAGTTTAGAGAGTGGTTCTCAGGGGTCGTCCCAAAAGTGCTATCTTGGTCAAAATTCGAAATCCTTCGAATATGGTCTAAAATAATTCTCAACCTTCATTTATAAGATTGTCTAGTCATTCTCTCTTCAACCTAGTGGTATATAGTTCACTTCTACTTTCTAGTTCTTCCTGGGGTCCATAAAAACTCATCATAATGCAAGAATATGATTCAATAACAGACAAATATTCAAAATCAGGACGAGCAAAAGCAAGTGAAGATAGACTCGAAAGAGTTTTCGAAGTAAGATTCTCAGGGGTCGTCCCTGGAATCTATCAAGAGTTCCTAATATGTGATTGAGTACCAAAATCCTAAAAATGTTCCATGACTCAAATCCTAATCCTAGGACAGGCTCGTAGTAGTACGACTAAGTCCAAGTACTACCACAACTCTGCAATAGTTGCAAAGACTGACCTACATGGGCCACCATAAAAATGTGTCTCGACCAGCACCCGAATATTCAGGCACGAGTACATGGGCCACGCTCAGCCTACGCCACAGTATCAACGGTAGAACGCTGTCAAGTACCCAATAAATATCTACAACATCTAAACGATCCATTATAACAATGTACTCCAATCACATCACAAACAACTAAGGAAGATAAGAAATAAGAAAGATATCATTAACTCTGAAAGAACTAAAGTCTACAAATGAATATACAAGACCAGAAAGTATCAGAGACAAATCCGATAACGAAGCATAAATCAAAAATACAATGTCCTGGAGCCCTCCAGAGGTCAACTCACGGTCTAAAAATATGTCGAGATATGTCATCATGAAGTCCAGGGTATGGAGCATAACATTACCTAAAAAAATAGTTATCCAGTCAGGATTGGCATTAGCACATCACTAACAACAGTTCCCGGTAAAAGATAAAGACTATGTAACAATAAATAGAGAGAATATACGAGAATAAGTAAAGTGTACATGAAAGTAGCATAGCATGGTAAAACTGTAAACTAGAGCAAGGAAGAGTAAAGTAGGTTATATCATATACAAGAGTCAAGAATCTATACTAGCTATGTGAGTAAGTACTAGCTTCGACATGTGGCCGGCTTGGGAACTTGCATAAGGTCTACTAGCCTGGTTAATCATACGTGAGATGTATGATTAACAATCATAAGGAACTAAACATGCACAAGGAGGGTATTGACCACATATCTATACTATTACTCCCCACCCCTGACTGATACAGTGGATCCAACCATGACGCATTATGACACAGAATTCTCTAAGAAGGTCAAGAGTCTTCACAGGAATCATGTCTATACAATACACAAGAACAAGGACAATACTTGCACAAGATATACCAAGAAAAACAAGGAATAACATCTTATGACGGAATATCAATCTGTGTGACCAACGTGTCAAGAAGTCAAGGATATCTACACTAAATACACGAAACATAGAAAATACCATAAATAAAAAATTAACAGAGAATGTATTCGCCTAAAATGGTTGGATTCGATGTGCGCGACACGAACGTGTCAACACGGGATATGTACAATGCTATACTCCACAAGATGGTCCCAAAAGATTGCACAGGCAGTTCGATTGAGTCCAGTATAGTCCAAATAGCCTAATTTGGTATATAGAAGTCCAAAATCAGGATTAGGCACGATAATCGGATCAAGAAATATAAAACGACTATAATTGTCGCGATTATGAATTTAGAGACGTAACTAAAACGTTAATAACTATCTAGGAATTTATTTATAATATTTCGAAAGTATATCAAGATATTCTTAGATATTGTTTTGAAACATAGAAAAACATTCTAGGGTCAAATATATTTATATTTAGTAACATATTAGCAAAACTTACTTTTTAGGAAAATATCATTATTATTAAGAAAATAAATTATCAATTAGAACTCAATTGTTCTAATGTTATACTATCTATTTACAACTAAAAGTATATAAATATAAGCCCAATACAATCTAATGGGAATTCTCGATAAAATAGATTAGGGCCCAATTCATGAATCAATTTAATTAAATAAAACATGGTGTATAGGGCTCAAGGCCCAATTTCAAATAAATGTTTTGGAGCTCAGCGAGTGAGTCCAACCCATCCAGATCATTATGCATCATGTAGGACAAGAGGTCCAATAACTTGGTCCAAAATCTTGCGTAAAATGTAGGGTCAGCCCATATCATAAAATACAATTTATTTAGGCATATAGTAAGGGTACAAATGTATTTATATTAGATAAAAATTATAATACTATTTTAGATTTCTAAATCAAATTCGAAGATAGAAGTAGGGCTCAAAACCCCATGATACCTTGTTACAAATTGTTTTTCAGGAAACTATTTATCTCATATATATATATATATATATATATATATATATATATATATATATATATATATATATATATATATAATAGGTTATATATACAATGCCTAAATTTAATAATTAACAAAAGAAAATCATATTATTAATCTTGACAATCAAGAACCATATTAATATTAATAAATAATAGTAATGACCACCTCTAATTAATACACCTTATTAAACCCTAAATCTACTTAACTATTAATTATAATGATTTAACTAATTAATATTTCGATATGAGTCACAGGCTGCTGCCATATACTCTCTCTATAATCCAAAGGGGGTCAGCACATGGGCTCATCATCCTTCACAAATGAAATCAAATTCCCAAATCCCTACTATCTTCCAAGAAGAGAGAATCCATCCAGAACCAAATCGGAGGAAGGAAGCAAGGGGGAAGCGTGGAGAGGAGAAGAAAGAATTCTCGCAGTGGCCGTGGGCGTGGGTGGCGGAGTGCCGCGCTGGATCGACGACCGACTAGACTCAGTCCCGCAGCTCGGCGGATGTGGTGCCGGGCGGTTAGGCGTTGGTCATTGGGCTCGGGTTGAAGTCGTCGGCGGTTCACGGGGGTCTCGTGGCGGAGGGCAGCACGCGGAGGCGCGAGAAGTGGTGGCGGATCTGGACATCCCGACGGAGGATGCTGCGGGGGAACGCGCGGTGGGAGCTGGGAACACCGACGACGGCTCAATGTGGGGTCACCGCGGCTAGAGACTAGATGTGGTCACTCTTTCTCCCTCCCTCTCTAATATGATGGTGGTGGGGTTGTTTTCTGTGATATGGCAGAGGCAATGGTGGTGGCGGCGGTGTAACGGTTGTTGTTGGCGGTGGTTGTTTGTGGGTCTGGTGGAGATGTCATTGATGACTGTGGTGATGGGGGTGGTCGTGTGTGGCGCGTTGAGATGGTCGGGGTGGCGGTGGAATGGTTGTCATGGCCATGGTGGTGGTGTCTATGGCTACTGTGGTGGTGTCGTCCAGTTGTGGCCGAGGGGTGGGGATGATCGGGGGGTGGTGGCTAACTGGCCGGGGTGGTGGTCGTCCCAGGGGTTATGGTGGAGGCACGGGATGGACGGTGGATTGTTCGGCACTGGTGGTGTTGGACGAAGGAGGCCGGAAGGTTGGTGGCTAGGCCGATTGGCCGGGGTGATGCCAGGAAGGGAGGTCGAGAAGAGAACATGGGATGTTGTTTGAGGCTGGCGGTTGCTAGAGAGATTCCTTAGGTCTAGGAAAATTTCCATGATGTAATTTTGGGGAAGTGTGCTATTTATAGGGTAAGGAAAAAACCCTAAAGGAAATTGTACATGTAATAGAAAATAGGAAAACATAGTAGAAAACTAACACTAACACAAATTCTAGTCACTAACCACTAACATGTTTGTTATCTACTAGTCTAGGTAATTATTATCTAGTAATTTATCTAGTAAATATTTACTAGCTAATTTAACACTAGCTAATTATAGATGTTAACAATCAATAAATTATTTATTAGCTAACTGCAATTTAGCTATTATCCATTCAAACCGTAGCCCGCAATCCTAGCCTAATGTTTGGTAGGCTAGGTTTAATACCCAAGTGGTCTAAACCCAAATCGAAGAAGAAAAATATAATAACTCGCAACCATTTTGACTATATGATTTCAAAATGAATATTTTCGAAATAAAAGCATATTTAGCTAAAAAAATAATATTTTGATAAATTATTTCATATATAAAAGAAATATTTATATCTTAAGAAAAGTTTTAGAAAAAAAAGACAAGATTTTTATTTAGGATAATATTCCATGTAATACGGTTTCTCAAATCCAAAAGATCCCTCCAAAATAATGATATCACATCACGGTCGAAAATACGTTTATATTAACATTTACAATTTCAATGCTTTTTAGAGAAATAGTTCGAAAAATAATAAAGTACAAAAATTCAAAAAATTTCAAAAATCCGATTAACGGAGGTTACAAGTTATGTAATGCGCTTGCCAAAAACGAGAGACTTAAATCAGGTAGCACGATCTTTGGTTGATGCATGGCGCTGGCCATAATTTGGAAGGAATCTCCATTTTGAATCGGACTGATATAGTGTACACACCATAAATGTGGTGTTGATCCTTTCAGCCATTACCAACGAGATTTGAAGTGATCTGGTTCGGGGCAGGAACCAGCTTGTGGTGGTCTGGTTCGGGGTGAGAACCAGCTATTTTGGTGTAGAAGGTGGATCAACCAGGGACTCAAGCAGTCTGCCTTGATGTGGAGACTAGTTGGGCCGTTTGAGCTGTATGCCCCATTGGCCGCATGAAGGCTTCTTGGAAGGGGGTCGTATGGTATCTGGGCCATATGTGATCTGGTCGCATGTAGTGGTCCAGCTGTCTTCGGTTCTGTAACTGTGATGTACTTCGGGGTACTGTGCTGTTCGGACTTGGCACCCCACTGGAGATCTCTGGGCCTTCTTGCTCTTTGTCTGAGGTGATTTGGTCTTGATTAAGCCTGGACAATTTTCACGCTTCTACAAGACCCCCTTCAAAGTTTTCAAACTTAACAATGAGTTTGTAATCTTTGAACAGAAGCATGGGCTTTTCAGGATCCTTGAGCCGCCAAGGCTTCGGTGGAGTCTCTGGAATCCTGATGATGCAGCATCGTCTGGGTGCACCCTTTTTTGAAATATTGCCAGGCTAACAGGCCTTTATTGATACCTGCTTCGGAATTTGATGAAATCTCACCTCGAGGAGGGGGTATTCTCATTGACCACTTCACACTTTGGAGCTCCAAAACCCTAGTTTAGTGTTCTCCAAAAACCTTTCTCATTTTTCATTCATTTCTCCACCAAAACCACTCAAATCTCTCTCAAATCTTTACCTATTCTTCATTCTAGAAGTCTAGGAGCTTGGAGGCCAAGAAGCACAAAAAGAGGAGGCCAATAGCTTGAGGGATTGTGTCATACTTCTCATTTGTGTCTACTTTGGTGCTACATTGGGAATCCATCTCCCAATAGGTATACTACTTGTTTTTTCTCCTAATTTAGACACTATCTCATGCATGACACTATTAGGAAACTCACCCATGGACTAGGGGTACCCATAGGAGGATGAACATGGCTCTAATGACCATGTTGGTAGAAGTTACATAGGCTTTTTGTGCCATTTTTGGGAAAATCCAAGAATGGTACACCAAGTATTTGTCATTTGGTTTGATAGACCAAATGTACATGTGAATAATGTATGTGGCTATAAATGTGTCCATAAATGGATACTAATATGTTGTGTCATGTTACACTAGGACACGAAATCAATTTAGGGGCTTTACTCCTCCTACACGTGTCATAACATGTCATATTTCACATGACACATTGCACTACCTAGACACCACACTAATTAGCTTCTAATTGTCATTCTAGACATGCTCATGTGTTGTGAAATCAATAGGACAAGATTTGGTGTAGGTATCATGAGAGTATCGGAGTTTTAGTACGATACTAGCATGGTGCACACCAAGTGCTTGTGAGATTGCTTGTGAATGCATACACTAGTGTGTGTGCACTTGTGTATTATGTGGGTGTACCTACACATGAGAATTTGTGTGTGTGTGACACATATGTGTTCACATATGGAAGATGTAAGAGTATCACATATAGGTATGATAGTGTAATATGTGTATAGGCTAGCCCAGTGCGTGTGTGTGCCTACATATAAGCATGCATGAGTGTAATGTCATGTGTGTATATGTATGTGTGTTGGTAAGGAAAGGTAGGACAGCTAGTGTAATATTGTTTGTGACCAATTTGTCAATGTGCCTTGTGTGTGTATGAGTGTATACACTAGGTGCTAGAGTGTGCAGTATACTATAAGTGACAGTTGAGTGTGTGTGTGTGCTTGCACACAGGACAATAGGGGCTGCCCATAGGGAATGTGATAAGTGTGCAGTGAGGCAAGGCTTATTGCCTATGGACATAGGCAGATGGTTTGTATATGTTACACATACACCTGTAAGTGTATTATCTATGGGAGGGAGGAGAGCCTTGCACATGTGTACAGGCTAGTTTCCTGCACAATGTTCTACCGCCGATAATGCGGTGTAGGCTAGACGTACCCACGTGCTCGTGGCCCTAAACCGGATGCGGTTCGTGACACATTTTTATGGTGGCCCATGCATGTCAGGCTTTGCAATTAGAGCGATGTCGTGGTAGTACAACGACTTAGTTGTACTACTGAGAGCCTTCTATAGGATGTAGAAAATATAATATTAGGAGGAGAGGATACTCAATCACAATAGGGATTCCTTAAGAGATTCCTGGGACGACCCCTGGGAATCTAACTATAAACTCTATCTCGAAATTTGTTTCCGTTGTTGGTTGTTGAAATTGATTCGGTGTTCGTTCTTGACTTTGAGTTTGTATCGAGATGAATTTTATGGACAAAATTAAGGTATATTCTGACGACATACTTGATGAGGACAGAGTGAAAGATAAGTGTCTGCTTTAGTCATGGAGTCTAGGGTTTATCGCAACCATACTAGCTGGCATGACAAAGACATAAAGCCCGATTTGGGCATGCTTATTTTAGATATAAAATTTAGAGTTTCTCGCAGTCATACCGGTTGGCGTGGTGAGAATTCTAGATATCATGATTGTGAGGTGCATGCCTTAGTTATGGACTCTATCGTTTATCGCAGCTATGCTTACTGGCATGACGAGGATTCTGGATAACATAATTTCAGATAGACGTGTATGATAATCAGATTATATTTTAATTTGGTTCTTAAGATGTCGCCTCTATCATTCAACTTTGTTATCATTGAGTTCTATCCCATAATCCCTAGTAGCTCAGGATAGAGATAGCTTTGATTCCCCAATCTAGTCCCTTATAGAGTTTTACATTCAATAGTTCCTGAGGTTTCCTCTGGTAGTGTAGTAATTGGTAATTTGCAGAATGGTTGGTGTCTAGTTGAGTGTAGTATTGATTGTTAGGAGTATAGTTCGTGAGCCTGAGAGTTGTTCCTGGTTGGGTATATGAGTACTAGGTATCATTGTATAAGCCTATAAATGACCAATAGCGTAGTATCCTAGCAACCATATTTTTACAATAGGTGTTAGTATATTACCCTGAGTAGAATATGCCAGTAAGTAGGTATGTTTATGTCCTTGAGATGGTAGTTTAGTATTAGTATTAGAAGTAGTAACCCGTTGTAGATAGTGTTTATGCTTATTATGATAATTACTAGTTTTCATAATTATATTGAATGATAATCCGTCTTGTGCCCCTTTGATGATTTCTTGTTTCCATCTGTTTTCCAGTATGGCACTCGTGACCAGAGCCCGTCGTTTGAGAGCGGTTGCAGCTCCGGAGATGGCTGAGGTCATACTTCCACCTCCTATTATTCAGAAGATAGTGACCCCTTTCACCAACCAGGAGGTAGTTGTACCTCCTACTGTTGATGAGGTGGTGGTAGCCTTACCAGAGAGTCCTGCTCCACCTTCTGCTGTTCAGGAGATAGCTGCAGCTTCGTGAGACTGAGAATCTTCCTCCGCCTCCTCCTCTGCCTCCTATAGTGGTACCCCATACCACATTCTCAAGATGCTTGCCCGCCGATGGGGCTAAGATATTTGGACTCCTCCGGGATGTGTTATAGACTCATAGAGTTCAGACTGAGATCCTGAGGGAGCAGAATCAAAAGATCCAGCAGTCGTGGGACCTAGTGCATTCTCGAGGAGGAGAGCCTAGTCCCAAGAGAGTGAGGAGCAACATCCACCCTGGGCCTCAAGAGCGCCCAAACCTTCAGCCTATACCATATATTCTAGTTTAGATTTCTGCTCTGCAAAGGCCAGTTGAGCGGGTGCCTACCTGTGCCTACTGTAGGAAGATGGGGCATGTATGGACTGACTATAGAAAAAGGAAGGGGTTATGCCTATTTTGTGGGTCAGCTGTACACCAGATGTGCAACTGTGCTAGTGCACCTCTTCTAGATGAAGCCTCGGCTCAGGGAGGGAGTTCCAGCCACTAGACCCGGCTGGAGTTAAGTAGCTAACCCAGATTCTGGTATGTTTTCTTGAGATGAGTTGATGATGCATTATTAGATTATAGCACTTATACATATAGCAATTATTAGACAAAGCTGATAACTAGATCGGTAACCCTTATCTATGAACGACAATTATACTAGAGATTTATGTAGAAGAGTAGAAACACAAAGTGTAAACTCTAGGAGTTAGTATCATATCATGAATAGAGGACATAGATTTATATAGTTGTGGGTTATTTATAGAAGTTAGTGCCATGTGATAGAAAGTGTCAGAAATTCGGGTATGTATCCCATAGATAGTAACTTAGAAGTTCTTGTATAACATCCTTAGTTGTACATGCCAGTGAGAGATAAGTGTGTCCATGGCCTAGAAGCATAGTATATCAGTAGTATTAGACAATGTAACCCCCGTGTATCAAGTATTTTAGCTAGATTAATGTTAGTGAATAATAAGAGTGAGTATCAGAGGTAGGTAAGAAGTCTAGCTAGGCCACCTACGGCACCACAAATTGTCCCGCACCAGCATAGGAAGACACCCCAACATGACAGGGATTTTGCGACAATGGTCGAGGGACCGATGCTACAGGAGTTTGGTTTATAGGTTTTGAGCTTCTTTTCCTTCCTTCCATCCATTGATATGTGTGATGTCGTAGTATCTTATTGCCATATTAGTAATGTTGTGCTATAGTGTAATTAGTAGTAACCCTGATAGAGACTGCAATATCATGACAGACAGACCATAACCATGCATATGACATTAGCTAGTGATTTCTTTAATTTGTGTGCTTGTATGATTTAGTTTGGACTAGGGAATTGACCTAGAGAAGGGTACAACCAACTTAAATTTTGAGGACAAAATTTTAAGGGGGAGTAGGATTGTCACTACCACATTTCCAAATAGGGATATTTTTGTCATTTTATATTTATTATATAGTGTGTATATTTATTTAATTAATTAAATGTGATGGTTGCATGTATTGGTTGACTAGCCTATTTATTGGACCCTTGATTAGTCAACCTATTTGGACTTGTCATGACACTTGGACCTACATTTTAGGTTGGACACAATTAGACTCATTTAAGTCATAATAGGTCATGAAGAGGTTTAGAACTTATCAACCACTTAGGTTAGAAACTCCCCTATATTAACTCAAGTATTCATGACAATTTATGGGCATTATGGACATTTCCCATAGGCTTCTAGGGTTCCCTATATGACCGGCCATGAGGAGGGGGTATGCTCATTCATTACTTCACACTTTAGAGCTCCAAAACCCTAGTTTGGCGTTCTCCAAAATCCCTTATCATTTCTCATTCATTTCTCCACCAAAACCACTCCAATCTCTCTCAAATCTTCACCTATTCTTCATCCTAGAAGGCTAGGAGCTTGAAGGCCAAGAAGCACAAGAAGAGGAGGCAAATAGCTTGAGGGATTGTGTCCTACTTCTCATTTGTGTCTACATTGGGAATCCATCTCCTAATAGGTATACTTATCTTTTCTCCTAGTTTAGACACTATTCATGACACTATTAGAAAACTCACCCATGGACTAGGGGTACCCATAAGAGGAAGAATTTGGCTCTAATGACCATGTTGGTAGAAGTTACATAGGTTTTTTGTGCTATTTTTGGGAAAAATCTGAGAATGGTACACAAAGTATTTATCATTTGGTTTGATAGACCAAATGAACATGTAAATGATGTACGTGGCTAGAAATGTGTTTACAAATGAATACTAATAGGTTGTGTCATGTTACACTAGGATACAGAATCAATTTGGGAGTTTTACTACTCCTACACTTGTCACAACATATCACATTTCACATGACACATTGCACTAGCTAGACACCATACTAATTAGCTTCTAATTGTCATTCTAGACATGCTCATGTATTATGGAATGAATATGACAAGGTTTGGTGTAGGTATCATGAGAGTATATGAGTTTTAGTACGAAGCATGGTGCACACCAAGTGCTTGTGAGATTGCTTGTGAATGCATACACTCTTGTGTGTGTGCACTTGTGTATTGTGTAGGTGTACATGAACATGGGAATTTGTGTGTGTGAGACATATGGGAGATATGAGAGTATCACACATAGGTGTGATAATGTAATATGTGTAGGCTAGCCTAGTGTGTATGCCTACATGTAAGCATGCATGAGGGTAATGTCATATGTGTATATGTATATGTGTGGGTAAGGGAAGGTAGGACAACTAGTGTAATATTGTGTGTGACCAATCCGTCAATGTGCCTTGTGTGTGTATGAGTGTATACACTAGGTGTCAGAATGTGCAGTATACTGTAAGTGAAAGTTGTGTGTGTGTGTGTGCTTGCACACATAGGACAGTAGGGGCTGCCCACAGGGAATGTGAAGATGGGAGTGAGGGGTGCGAGTATGTTTGTATATGTGTTTTTGTGTGTGTATAAAGATACACATGTGAGGGTGTTGTGTTAGTGTAGTATTGGTAGTGCACATGTGTTAGAGTGTGACAGTGTGTGTCTACCTGTGTATAGGTGGGTGACAATAGATAGAGTGCAGGACAGTGCTACCCAGAATAGGCAGGGAAATCTTGTACCCCTGTGCATAGACAGTGTGCACATAGGTGAGGCCAGTGTACAGTAAGGCAAGGCTTATTGCCTGTGCACACAGACAGATGGTGTGTGTATGTTACACGTGCACCTGTACGTGTATTATCTATGGGAGGGGGGAGAGCCTTGCACATGTGTACTTATTAGTTACCTGCATAGTATGTAGTGTATGCCCTGCATATGACAGCAGTGTAGGGGCCTACACTGGCCCTGCAGGCAGAAGGAGGCCCTGCAGTAGGTCATAGGGGCTTAGCCTAGGTTGCATACAGGTAGTTGGGTGTGTGCATAGACCCTGTGTGGCTCTATGGCACAGGAAATAAGAAGGACAGACATGGGAGTTTACTTCCTGTGCAGGGGTTGCACAGAAGAATGGGACAAGGAAGAAAGCATTGCACAGGTCTGTGTGCACTGCACAGGCCTAGGAAGTCCTTGGGAGAGGCCTGTAGCAGTTGGAAGGGGCCTTAGGCTACCTACAAGGCTTGGCCTACCAAGGTAGGGTGTGTAGGGGCCTGCACAGGCAAGTGCCCTGTGTGCTAGTGCATACACAAGTCCTGTGTTGCCCTAGACAGCTAGTGCACAGTGTCTCTGACACTTGTGTGAGTGCTGGAGTTTGTGTGTCACCCACACACATGTGTTTTTGTGTTAGGATGACAGTGTCTTGTGTGTGTTGAGTTGTGTGTGTGAGTGAATGACACACACAAGCGTGTGTGTAATAGGTAGGTAGATAGGGGTTAGGGTAATGAGTTACCTATGTGAATAGGTAACATAGGTAATAGGGTATTACCTATATGCATGCATGTATAGTAGGTAATGCAATACAAGTGTTGGTAATATGAGGTGAGTAGCTAATGTAGGCTATGTAGGTATACTAGGTAATGTGGTGTGGGTAGGTAATATGAAATTACCTATGTAAGTTAGGGTAATATGTGTATCGGGTATAAACTATATATTGGGGGTAGGTAACCTATGTATAGGGTATTACCTATATGCTAGGTAATGTGTAGGGTATAGGGTATACGAAGGGTGTTTCAGGATACCCTATAGGTATCCTAAATAGTACCCTAAATAGGTAAATTCTAGGATAGCCTAGTATAGGTTAGTTTACCTTATTATGACAAGGTATTGACCTAGAGATCTAGGTTTGACCTAATTTGACCAAGGTTGACTAGTTTGACCCTAAAAGTCAACCCTTGAGTTAAATTGACCTAGTTTGACCATGGAGACCTATAATTGACCTAGAATTCATATAGCATCTTAGATATCCATGTTTAACACATCGAAACACCAATTAACATTGATATCGTATATTTAGGTCTTTGTGATTCCACTTTGGGCTTCGATTAACATTTGTTGCTCAGGACCACATGAGAGTACATTCTCTGATTGTTTTTATTACCTTGATAATTTCTATAATATTCAGTTTATAGTGTTATACTTGAATCCGACACGAGGATACACAGATTAGTATAATTTGGATCCCGTTATGAGATATTATTTTCCTAGAGGACCCTGTATATGTCTTGTGTTTCTTGTTCATGTATAGACATCGATTCAGGAGTGGGCTGGCCCCCTACTTCCTGAATCCCATATCGTAACGTGACTTTGTTGGATCCATTATACTATTTGGGAGATTAGAGAGTTACTAGCAGTTTATGTGATCATACATAAAACTACTTGTGCATAGCTCACTCTCACCACACGCAAGGTATAGCTTGATCTTATATTACTTTTGCATAGCTTTCCATATATGGCCGACCTGACCCATTACTATACTTGGGCATTGTCGGTCATATGAAATAGCCTGATCCTGTCCCAAGCCGATCACATAACACTATAATATCTCAAGCCACTATTAGTATACATGATATATTCTGATTACTTGCTGATGCACCATATTCCTGATTACTTAACATGTTCTCATTTACCATGATATGATTACCTGTTATCCTATATTTTTTACTATTCAGTTTTGTTATCCATCATGTATCTCATTTATATACTTTTTTTATAGCACTTGTCAATTTAATGAAACTATTGTTAGTGTTTGTACATCGCTCCAATCCTGACTGGATAACATTTTTAAAGGACTTAGAGGACTTCTCCTCGACCTACAATAGACAGGGGTAGATAATGACATTGTTCAGGAGATTCATGTGGAGCCAGTGCTCGCTGAGGATGCACCTCCAGTAGTGCCTTAGCTAGTAGCTAGTAGCTACATTTGCTGGATTTGTCTCCAGTTTTATATATTTTGGGATGTTATATTTATTCAGGATATGTACTATTTAATTTAGACTTCTAAACTTGTTGTATTTGACTTATGACACTACTCTGTTTTCATTATTTCATTATCTTCTACCAATATCATGCTATTACCTTCCTCTAGATTATGTGATTGAGTATATGTTCTAGATGTTATATTATTCCTCTGTACGAAGATGAGATATGCAATTGACAAGTTATATTTCATTTTTGTGGATTGTTAGATATTACTATTGACCTATACATCGTTCCACTGCTGATACTGCGGTGTAGGCTGGACGTATCCATGTGTACGTGCCCCTAAACCGGGTGCAGGTCGTGACACCCTTGGGCGTGCCTCCCGACTTCGACTCTTTTTTGCTGGATCAAGCTAAGAAAGAGCGGTTGAGCGTGTTGGAGTCCTTTCATCGTTGCTTCATCAGAGCTGGAGTTCGGTCCCTTCAAGACTATGTGAACTTTATCAGCGACTTTGACTGCTCTCTTCCTAGGGTTCTTCCTCTTCTTCTTTTTTGTCAGGCCTTTATGGCCTTTGTTTTGTAATCCTTCTTTTATCAATAAAGCTTTCTTTTTATCACACTCTATCTGTCATGGCTAACTGCTGCATCATACCTGAACTGTCGTTGTTGGCTTGCACCTTCTGTGCTTGAGGAACTTTTGTTAATAAGGGATTTTGTTGGAGTATAGTGTTTTTTTAGAGGACATCATAGGGTTTAGTGGACCTACTTATCCATGATGTACCTAAGATCGATACGGATAACAAGGGGGAGTGGGACATGTCATCAGAGACCATGTGGGTGTAATAATGTAAGAGGGAGTTTCTTGCTCAGAGGTAATGTGGACATGTCAATGAATTGTGATTATGCTACTATTTTTAGGATGAGTAACGTGGATAACTTGCTCAGAGGTGATGTAGACATGGCAAGTTCTTCATGATCATAACGCTATCTTAGGGTGAGCACAAGAAAATCTTGCTCAGAGGTAATATGGACATGGCAAGTATCCGTGATCGGGGTGCTATTTTGGGGCAACAGAGTATTTTGTTCAGAGCTGATGTTGATGTGGCAAATGTACATCTCTTGATTCGGGAAGATGACTCAGAGGTGATATGGACGTGGTCATTTTTTATAGAGAAAAGTCAGGTGATGTGGACGTGACTTTTTGATCATACTACCCTCGAAAAAGGGCAGTAGAGAATACCTTTGACCCGACTGGGGGTCAATAGGTGAGATGCCCTTAGGGCAGCTGGGCCGCAGAAGGGTATTTGATAAGTATTTCCAAGTGCAAGATCGTAATGGTTTGCCTTATTAAGTACCTCTGGGAGACGGCAACCATCAATGGTCTATCTAGTTTATTTGTTCAGACATAATATTTTTTTAGAAATTTGTCGTTGATGGGAATCATCATCAAATCTCTGTTGGAGTGGGCTGCTCTGTAGACGCAATTGGAATACACCGACTCTACTACGTAGGGTACTTCCCATTTGGGCTAGAATTTTCTTGCCATTTTGTGCGTCAGGATCATTGGTCTTCTGACAGCAAGGACCAGATCATCAACTTGGAATGCTCTTTCTTTGTCTCTTTTGTTGAAAGTTTCAGCGATGTGTGCTTGATATAGCTCGATCCGCTGCTGAGCCTGGAGGCATTTTTCGTCTAGAGATTCTAATTCTTGGAGCCATAGGTGATGATTATCTCCCTTAGTGAGTTGGCTCGAGAGAGCCACACAGAGGGAGGGGATTTGGATCTCCAGTGGGAGTACAATTTCGCTCCCGTATACGAGTGAGAATGGCGTGTTGCCTGTTGGAGTCCGAAAAGTTGAACGATGTCCAGAGACATTCACGCTATATCAAGTCAATGAGTCAATAATCAATAACCAATAACTAACATGTCAAGATAGACATCAAGCAAATCAACCTATGTAGAGTCCGAGAGGGATCCACGATGAATCATTGTAACTATACGACATGTAACTAACTGATGCATACATTTAATTATCAAAATAAAACGCAGACATGGAATAGATATGAAACTTGCCTCAGAGTATTCCTAGACTTGGCAGCAACCAGAAAGTGACTGCTAGGGTTTACAGATCAGAACCTACAAGATCGTAATGCCAGTTTTAGTAACCAGAATTACGTCCTAAATCTATGGTACAAAACTAGGCCAAGTCTACATGTTGGTGATCCTAGTTGGAAACCACTTGTACATAAAAATAGGTTTTGTTACAAAACTGATATTAATATATAACTGTTTAAGTAAATACAGGTTTTGTCGTAAATAAATATTTATTAAGTAAAATTACTTTAAAAATGTATTTCTTTGAAATTAATAATTTTGTAGGAAAAATAGATTTATCTAAATAACATTTGAAAGTAGAATTTATTTATTGGGATTTATAACTAACAAAAACGATTTTCCTTAGAAAATACCTTTTAACCATTTTTCGTAATTTAAAAGAGAAATTAACTTTTTAAATACTAAAATTGCACCTTTGCATAAAAATACGGTTTTCTTGCCAAAATTATGATTTTAAATTAATACAAAATATTTTGATTATTAATACTAAATAACCATCTTTTTACCAAAAAATAATTATTTTAACAAATAAAACCCTTTTATGAAAATTACTCAGTTTTTCTTTATTAATCTACTTACCGAAAACCTTTTGATTTAAATTTTTTTAAAGAAATTATATATATATATATATATATATATATATATATATATATATATATATATATATATATATATATATATATATATATATATCATTATCTATTTGAAATTAATTTTATTATATATTGACTAACAAAACTTTTACTTAAAGAATGAAGCCTTTAACAATGATCTATTAACTAATATTTCTAGTAAACAAATTAACTAAAAGATTATTTGGTTTAATTATACCTAAAACTCAACCATAATTTAAATAATAATCATAACAACAAGTTTAAATAATTAATGGGCCAAGTTCTAAATTAATTAGGTTATACGCTACAACATTCCAACCAGTAATCCAAACAAGTTTCCTAAAATGATTTTATTACTAAATTGCTATCTATAAAGCACAGAACACAAAAATTACATCTACAGAACCTGATCAAAATCACAGAACCTTTTCTAAGACAGAAAGTCATATTGGGTTTCTGTGAACTACAACAGAAGGTAAAAGGGGAGAGGTTACCCAAGGCTTGCACGAAGGAGTACCGAGGGGAGGCCTCGGACTCGGAATGCACGCGGGCACGGGCACGAACACGGACACGTGCACGCGGACGGCACGGGGACGTCTGCGAGAAGGGCTGGTGGCGCAGGTTCTGTCACGGGAGCGATGCGGGGACAGGCTCGAAAGGTGGGGAAGAGGGTCTGGATTCGAAGAGGACGGCGAGACGAATGCGACGGTGGTCTCGAATTTGGATTTGGTGGAGGGAAGATAAAGTTATGGAATTTTTGGTAAAGAATGGAGTTGTGAAGGTTCTGTGATGTTTCTGATAGGGAAGAAAGATTTCTGAGTATTATTACGTGAAGGGGAGGAATAGTGCTGAGTGGCGGGTAAAGTGGATCATGGGAAGACTAGGGCACGAGTTAACATTAGTTAAGTCAAATTGGTTTGGGTTCGGGTTGGGTTGTTAACTGGTTTGGGCCTAAGTTACATATTAATTAAATTCACAAAAATATGGGTCTTACAACCTTCACTCCTTATAAAAATTTCGTCCTCGAAATTTAAGGATAGAGATAGGATATAATCAAGTATCAGCAAGCAAGGGCATTACACTCTTAATTATCTCAAATGAAACTATGTTAGTCGTCCCATGGCCAATCTACAATAGAAAAATATTTTGATCAGTTCATCCACTCTTTTCCAAATAACATTCTTCCCTCTTTAGAACACAGTCACTATCCACAATTATGGATTTTCTGCTTCCATCTCTGAATTGTCAATCACCGTCATAACATTAGAAAATGTCTTCCCACCTTTTCATACAATATTTTCCGCAATATGTTTTGTACTTCCTTTAGCTTGCTAATACATATGCAAAATTTAACTCTATGTCATACCACTACATATGTTCCAATCATGTTCTTATATATCTTATTTATTCTTGACCAAAATATCATAATTTGGTACACTCCATCTTGTCGTAATACTCTAGTATCAAGCCTCAGTAACCCAATATCACATTTAAAATCCAACATCACGCTTTTGTACTCCAATTTTTCATGATTAGTAAAAAAATTTATCATTCCTTACTCATATGTGATCACTCTGTAATTTATTTAGACGTCCTTTTTCATCAATATGTATATATCTTGATTCCATATCCTCATTTATATATTTGATCCCGAATTCTCAATAAAATTTAATTATCCTTTTTAAGCTCCAATCCTTCTTCTTGATTTTACTGTATCATTTTGACCAAACTTTTTCTCTGCCAAAAAATATCTTATTACATCTCCCAACCTTGTATTATTTACAAACCTTCTATCTCTGATTTCTGATTTGTAATCTTTTGCACTCTTCAATTCATACAATTGTCATCCTTAATTAGTCACATCTTAAGTCCAATTTTTTTGTTTCGGTCGTCCTTTATATATCTTCTGATTCATCATGCATCTTCCTAGTGCATCTCCATACTTATCATTTAACAACCTCTAATCTACAATGTCAATTTGCTTGGTATTTACATCATTAATTATCCCTTCCTTGATTCAAATCACAATTGTTCATGTTTATCTCATCTTTATCCCAAAACTCATGTACTCCATAAATCATCAGACACGAACGGATTCTAGGCATGATCTTAAGGTACAATGATAAAATATAGGCACGATCAGAATTATCTATATATTATCTGAGATAGAGTTGGAATATTGTTGTGATCAAAATCATTTTAGGCACGATAAAAATCTAGGTACGATTAAAATATGATCATAAAATAGGGGAAAATCAAATGAGGTCTCGTGAAACAGAAAAGGCAAGAAGGAAACGAATGTGAACAGTTTATTGAAAAGGCAGAAAGTAATAGAATCTTCTGAGATCGTGGACTAAAATTCCAAATCAAATTAGAATTGGGTTTATGGGTTTGTGACTCAGGAAAAAAAACAAGTTGTATGATAGTAGGATAGCGAGGGTGATTAGAATAACAAAGCTATGATAGAAATGTACCAGATAGGATATTTTCATTGAGGACTTAGTGATGATCAAAGGGAATAGAGAGAATATCGTATTACTATTTCAAAGGTCAACAGATATAATATGCATGAAAGAAAAAAAACTTACAAGATAACCATCCTATTAATCCCCATGCAAAAACCAATCTCTAACTCGCTAAACTAGCTGAACTCCCAGTATCTACAGAAAACTAAGACAGCTGTCAAGGTATTAAAACTAAATCTATTTGGAATCATAAATCATCTAAATCAATTTTTTCCATCCGTATGCCAAATGTATTTCAATTTCAAGTAGTTCTCTCGATCAAATCATTTTACGGATATCAATTTCCAATTGCCAGTCATTCTTCCAAAACTGACTACATCAAAGTTTACAATCTTCACTTGTCATAGTAAATCCTTAGAAAATTATTTAAAGTTGATCCATGACCTATATTCGAGAATTTTCAATTCTTGAAATCAATTGACAAAATTATAATCACTAATCAAATTTTAATCTTTAACTATGCACCTATCAATCGTTCTCATCCAAACACATTAGCAAAAATATCACAAAATTTCAATCCTTCTTACCATAACTAATATGAGTCTCCAATGTTTGGTAGAAATTGTAAAACCAATTGCTCCTTTCCAAATTTGCATGCCAATGGTCTTATCTCAATTTCTCACTACTTATTCCTTCTCTAGAACTTATCTTTACATTGCTTGTGTTATTCCTTCTATGGTTATATCCGTCCCTTCTGGGTACAGTAGTCATCTAATCATAAAAGTTGATCCCCGTCAAGTGTTCTTTTACTTAATCATCATATTCTCATGTTTATATATTATCCAAATTCACTTCCTCCATGGGAGAACCTTACCAAAACCTAGAATTTTCTCGCTAACTCTACCTACGACTTCCTCTATCTTCCATAACTCTTCATTTAATCATAAAATTCAAAATTGTCAAAATACCTAATGCTTCATCCAAAAGAATACCAAACTCTATTCTTTCAAAACTTAACTTCCATATGTTTGCCAAATTCTATCTCAGTAATTTTGCATAATTTCGTTCTAAAGTTGAAATCCTCAAAATTTCTTGATTCCTGAAATCCTATTATTTTATCCATGACGAGGTTTCATTTGTCAAAATTATTCCTTGGTCACTCATGATACCTATTTATGACCCCTCTTATCATAGTCTTCTCACATCTATCTAGAATTCTACTATAAAATTCTTAATCACAACTATATCCTAGATTTATAAAAGAAGCATAGAATACTATGGTCAAACTAGTATGATAGAAATGGTAATGGGTTTAACATAAATTAGTACAGGAACAAGTCACAGAAAAGTAGGATATCTTGTGAAGAATACTGTTCTAGAATACATGTTCAATCTTCCTCGAAATTAACTGATTTTGGGAGGATGTATCAATGAAATCTCTTAACCCATTATCAGCCATATAATCTATTTAGATTTCCTATTTCCACCAACTCCAACATATTTCATCCAAATTTTAAATATGAGCTTTTTTTTGTACAAGATTTAAATTCCAGCCCTTCCTTTGATCTTACTTCATTCCTTGAATCCCTCGGATTCGACCAACCTTGATAATATTATTTTGTCCCCATTCTTTATTTTCTTTTCAATAGTATATAATATCACATTCACTTACCCTCGTAACACTTATAATTTTACAATCTTTATTTCCAAATTCTGATTTGATAAAATCTGTATCTCTCTAATTCATATCCTTATTTGTCGATCATCATCCCCAATTAAATTTATACCTTAAGTTTAACATTATTCGTCATAATCCTCGGTTTCATCATGCAACTCTACATTACCAGCTTGATAACTTCTGATACCTTCGTATAAATTTTTTTTTATATATCATCATCGTCATCCTTAAATTTCAATTCAAATCTCAATATTTATATATTTTTCTATTTTCATATCCCATAAATTTTATCCTCGATAAATGCTCAACTAATTAATCATGTACCTTTAACATCTTACTAGGCTAAAAGTTTCTGGCTCCAGCAACTGATCCTTGAGCTTAGTTCGTGTCTTCCTGGCTATCATCTCCTTAGGATTTACTATGATACCATATTTATGGTGACCATACATTCATGGAACTTACTTCTAGGTATTACTCCTATAGTCATACTTTGCTTATCTCCTTAACATCTAAAGACTAAATATTAGATCATCAATACTAAGTGAGAGTACAACTAAAAATGTGAAGATAAATACAATAACTATTGGCCTAATGGTGGGATGAGTTTTCCATTTGCCATTCTCTGAAAGGTTTAGGTACAAACATAAGCAAAGTAGCCTACGAAACTATAAGCAAGCAAAAATAAATATTATAAATAGATATTTCGGCCCTATGTTGTGACATGGTGAAAATAATCTTGGTGTTCTAGTTGTTTCTAGAGTCTATTTTCCTAAAGTCACACCAAAACCTAAGTCAAGTTACTGGACTGCATGCTGGTCTAGGCTAAGTTGACTAGACCAATTTTGCAGAACTGACCTGTATGGGCCACCACTAAAAACATGTCACGAACCATCCTAATATAACCGGTCCAGTCGGATCATACCTAGCCTGCACCGTTGTGAGACGGCGGCAGTAAGCTGTATCAAGCAGTGAACACAAGCAGTACAAATGTCTAAACGAAAAATAAAATATTTTATTAAACATTCTGAAGTACAACTAAAGTCGAAATGAAAATGAAGAAAAAGCAAAAGTATTCAACATCACAAAGGTTTGTTTATTACAACTTTAGGAAAAGTGAACTAATCAGAAAAGGGTGCAGCTAGGACTCCTAGTTCAGCTAAATCCTCAGAACCCAAGTCGGGCCCATAATATGAAGCGTAAGCCAGCTCATCATCGTCGCAGTCACCTAAAAATGTTGGGTCTCTAGTCAGGAGGAAGCAAGAACATATTTCATCAACATCTAGCAATTCTAAATTAATAATAAATGTAAAGTGCGAGACAGTTAAAGAAACAATATATTTTTCTTGTATTTAATAGTAAAAAGACCAACAAGCAAGATGATGTCAATGTCCAGAATGATGCAATGCTAAGCTAGCGTTTGAGTATATAACAGTGCCTGTGACCGGCTGGGATAGAGGCAATATGTATACTAACGTTTTGGCCAAAACGAATAGTATACGGTACGGCTCAACCCACAGTGAGGTTGGGTTTAGCGCAAACGAGAAACGAACAAGATTTGGCTTTGGTCACAGACGTTATACTACTCCCCCAAGCAATCTCCAAGCCAATGAGTCAATAATCAATAACCAATAACTAACATGTCAAGATAGCCATCCAGCAATCCATCAACCTATGTAGAGTCCGAGAGGGATCCACGGTGAATCAGTGTAACTATACTACATGTAACTAACTGATGCATACATTTAATTATCAAAATAAAATGCAGACATGGAATAGATATGAAACTTGCCTCAGAGTATTCCTTGACTTGGCAACAACCAGAATGTGACTGCTAGGGTTTACAGACCAGAACCTACAAGATCGTAACACCAGTTTTAGTAACCAGAATTACGCCCTAAATCTAAGGTACAAAACTAGGCCAAGTCTACAGGTTGGTGATCCTAGTTGGAAACCACTTGTACATAGAAATAGGTTTTGTTACAAAACTGATATTAATATATAACTGTTTAAGTAAATATAGGTTTTGTCGTAAATAAATATTTATTAAGGAAAATTAATTTAAAAAATATATTTCTTTCAAATTAATAATTTTGTAGGAAAAATAGATTTATCTAAATATTATTTGAAAGTAGAATTTATTTATTGGGATTAATAATTAACAAAAATGATTTTTCTTAGAAAATACCTTTTAACCATTTTTCGTAATTTAAAAGAGAAATTAACTTTTTAAATACTAAAATTGTACCTTTGCATAAAAATACAATTTTTTGCCAAAATTATGATTTTAATTAATACAAAACATTTTGATTATTAATACTAAATAACCATCTTTTTACCAAAAATAATTATTTTATCAAATAAAACTCTTTTATGAAAATTACTCAGTTTTCCTTTATTAATCTACTTACCGAAAAGCTTTTGATTTAAAAACATTTTAAAGAGAATTTATAATATATATATATATATATATATATATATATATATATATATATATATATATATATATATATATATATATATATATATTTGAAATTAATTTTATTATATATTTACTAACAAACTTTTACTTAAAGAATGAAGCCTTTAACAATAATCTATTAACTAATATTTCTAGTAAACAAATTAACTAAAAGATTATTTGGTTTAATTATACCTAAAACTCAACCATAACTTAAATAATAATCATAACAACAAGTTTAAATAATTAATTAATTAATGGGCCAAGTTTTAAATTAATTAGGTTATACGCTACAACATTCCAACCAGTAATCCAAACAAGTTTCCTAAAATGATTTTATTACTAAATTGCTATCTATAAAGCACAGAACACAAAAATTACATCTACAGAACCTTATCAAAATCATAGAACCTTTTCTAGGACAGAAAGTCATATTAGATTTATGTGAACTACAACAGAAGGTAAAAGGGGAGAGGTTACCCAAGGCTTGCACGAAGGAGTACCGAGGGGAGGCCTCGGACTCGGAACCCACGCGGGCACGGGTATGGACACGGACACGTGCACGCGAACGGCACAGGGACATGCGCGGGAAGGCTGGCGGTGTGGCACGGGTTCTGGCGCGGGGCGCTGTCGCGGGGGCGACGCGTGGACGGGCTCGGAAGGTAGGGAAGAGGGGTCTAGATTCGGAGAGGACGACGAGACGAAGGCGACGGTGGTCTCGGATTTGGATTTGGTGGAGGGAGGAGAAAGTTATGGAGTTTTTGGTGAAGAATGGTGTTGTGAAGGTTCTGTGATGTTTCTGATGGGGAAGAAAGATTTCTGAGTATTATTACGTGAAGGAGAGGAATAGGGGTGATTGGGGGGTAAAGTGGATCATGGGAAGACTAGGGCACGAGTTAACATTAGTTAAGTCAAACGGGTTTGGGTTCGGATTGGGTTGGTAACAGGTTTGGGCCTAACTTACATATTAATTAAATACACAAAAATATGGGTCTTACACGAAGCCAGTCAAGCAGCAACAATGTCGATTTCGACCTGACATGATAGATGCCATAGAAGCTGACGTCAAAAAACTCATCGCCTGCAGTTTCGTCAGAGAAGAACAACATCCGGACTGGATGGCTAATGTTGTCCCAGTTTTGAAGAAAACAGGAAAAGTCCGAGTCTGCATTGACTTTAGAGACCTTAATGAAGCTTGTCCCAAGGACGAATTTTCTCTTCCGATCACTGATGTCATGATTGACCATACTTGCGGATTTGAACGAATGTCTTTTATGGATGGATTCTCAGGATATAATCAAATCAAGATGCATCCAGAAGATGAGAAACATACACCTTTTCGCACTCTTCTTGGAGTCTATTGCTACACTGTCATGCCATTTGGTCTTAAGAATGCTGGTACAACTTATTAGCGGGCCATAAGTACTATCTTTCGTGATCATTTACGAAAGACTGTTGTAGAAGCATAGAATTTCAGGACCAGAAATCCTATGCGCCTAACAGCACATGCGCCAGGGCGCTCAGATGAAGTACTTGGCATAGCAAAGCATAGACATTAAAAGAAGATTTTTATTTCATATAAAAGTCTATTACATGTCTTAAAAAGAGCTGTACAAAGGAGAATTTCTACAAAGAAAAGACCCTAAGTCTACAGCTAGGCGCAGCAACCACCATGCGCTCTCAAACAGGCGCATCTCGCCATGCGCTCTCAGCCAGGCGCATCCCTTCAGCGGCTCAGTTATGTGCATCCTCAGTTATGTGCATCTCTTCAGCGGCTCAGTTATGTGCATCCCTTCAGCAGCTCAGTTATGTGCCGCCCTTCAGCGCCCCAGTCAGGCGCATCATGAAGTGTCAGCATATGCGCCATCAAATGCTTCGACTAATGAAGCATTTTTTGAGCAGAACGAGAGTGGCAATCAACCCTCTAGCTGGAGGAAGAGCTCTCCAAACCAAGGAAGAGAAGAGCACCGCAAATCAACCTGCGGCTAAAGGAGCAGCTTTCAACCCAACCAGAATGGGCAAAATCGACTCTAGCGGGAGGATGAGCTCTCCCAAAGCCCAAGGAAGATGATCGGACCACTGCAATTCCGATTTACGGCTCTTCCAGCATAACGGAGACGAGGATCTAGCATCCCGATCTTTGGATGCAATATGCACCTTCTGCCTGCCTCAGAAGCCCTCGACTCTGACTTTTGGATGTAACAGTCACCTTCATGTGCATCAATGAAAATAACGCATCGCATCTTCACCCTCGGGAGCATCTCGTCAACAGAATGTGCTCGAGCAAACAAGTTCATTTCGGGAGGGCGTGAGAGAACGAAAAGCAAACCCTCTCTATGCCACTATTTATAGGCCGGGCAAATCAAACCCATGCGCCAAGTGGCTGGCTCTCCGAATCTCGTGCAATAAATTTGCATTAATGGTGATGAACCTGACGCTTCGAATTCGCCAAGTCAAAAAACGGCTATTCAAAGCACTCAAAGAACGTAATAGTCGGGCCCATAAAGACGTGTCATGCAAAGCGGATGCGCAGGCCAGACCGCACATCATACTGATGCGCCCATCAGCACCAAGCGCCATACGAGGATGCGCCCCATGCGTCCCCATACGTCCCCATGTGCCCAGTGGAACGCCGATCGATGCACCCGCTCAACAGCCCATCACTTGTCAAGAACATTAAATGCTGAAGTCTGACAGAGTTGGCTACACGTCCCCCGAGGACTGAACGATTGACAACTTTTTCAGAAGACGAAGCATCGCCGACGTCAGCATCACCATTGCTCCCCTCCGGCGGTTACAAGCCACGTGGCCGCCCAACCATCTCGCATGCACCTCCGCAGCCATGCGCCTAAATCTCTGCATGCGCCTCAAAAGCCGTGCGCCTCAGACCTTTCTCCGATCCCTAAAGACAGAAGTAAAGTCACTGCTGAAGCCCCGCATGCGCCTCAAAAGCCATGCACCCCGACTGGTTCGTAACTCCTAAAGGTTACGAGCCAAAGTCTCCTCATGCGCCCAATCCCAAGCGCATCCTATCAGATCACTCCCCACCAAATCCGAGATCTTCGAGCCATAGACCTACGACACGTGTCCTTTGACTCGATTCAGCCTATGAAGGGGTGCTAATCACCCAAGATCTCAGCAACTGAAAGATTCTCTCTATTGCTACATGTCAGCTCGGCCGCAGCCCACAAAGGCAACAAGAAGGGTTCAACTCCTCAATTAGAGCGCATCGTCCATGCGTCTCCATCAGCAATCACCACGTGGCGTCTCTGCGTACAGGCGCATCCTACATATGTTCATAAGCAGCCAGCCTACAAAGTTACAAATAGAGGGATCACTTCCTTCTTACACACACTTCACACAACCATCGATATATATATACAGAGAGGCAGATACAGACACTCAATGTCTTCTTCCTCTCTGCAAGCTCCAGCACCCAGAGCAACTTAGACCGTCAAAGAATCAAGAACCGTCGTCAGATCGTCAACGGAGTCAACACATTACCACTCGCACCATCGGCACAAGGGACCCAGATAAACAAAAGTGTACTACTAGGATTACGTTTAAGTCCTACATTGTAACACTGTTCTGTTTGTAATTAAAATTTAATCAAAAGTTTTTAATGGCAAACAAGCTGGCGACTCTGCTGGGGACCTCTTTCTCCTCCACCGAGAAAACCGTGTCGCAATCCGACGACGTGAAGGTGGGCTCCTCCTACAAGACGCTGGTCGTATGCCTCTATCAATAGGCGTATGAGGAGTTCATCTCTGAAGGCAGTGCGAGTCCTTCGAAGCAGCTGCCGAAGCCGAAGAAGACTCGCCAAGTCTGGGTGCGCAAGGTCGACGCCTCTGGCACCACCACCGAAGGGGATGCGCCAATACAGTCTTCCCTTCCTGATGACGTCCTCAGCAACCAAGATGCGCCCATCGGTGCAGCGCATCTCTCGGGGAAACGTGCGGCTGACCATATTCCCCAGCTATCTCCCTCTCAGGCGAGGAAGATGCGTCGACGGAGCAGGGGCGCAGCTAATGCCCCGCACATCACCTCTGATGCGCCACAGAAGGCCTCTGTCTTTGACAGACTCATTCGCTGTAGTGGCGAGGAGAATTTGGACTCTGAGTACTATGCGCCCCAGCGGGCTGGTACGAAGAAGTCCAAGGCAGCACGGGCCATGCGCCTCAAACGTGCTATGCCGACAGCAAATCAGAAGCATGCGCTCACAATCATGCGCGCTGCTGATGGTAAGTTGTATAAGGTCGACTCGGGTGCTTCTGCGTCGGAAATGAGTCGACCTTCAAAGTCCTTGTCTCACTTGGGCACATCTGTTGCGTTCGCGACCAAGTCGAGCAAGGCAAACTTTGTGGTCTTGAACTCCCACGCCTCCACTGGTTGTGCGTCTGAGGTTCGTTCAAGTCACTGTAAATGTTGCTCTCCCACTACTGATCTGAGCGCCTATTTGGTGTTGGATCAGGGGGCGCATCATTCACTTGACCACCCCGGCGCTTGACCTTGCCATGCGCCTTATAGGGGTGCGAAGGTGGCACTCTCCTCTAACGATCTGCGTAACGTGATCACTCACAAACGCCGATTAGGAGAGTCAGTTGACAAGCACAATGCGCCCCTCACAGGGCACACCTGTGCTGTAGTCACCATCAACTGCTGTTGCAAGGTAGCAGTTCCACCAAGACAGTCGGAGTTCCAGCAGTTGCAATTATCAACACCCCTCCGACGTCGCCTCGGGAAGAAGGTGTCAATAAAAGAGAAGCCAGATCTAAAGGTTGCTTCATGCAACGTAATCTCTAACTCCTCAGTCCGAAGGGCGACTGGAAATTCCTCGTCTTCGTCCAAGAGCCAGCCGAGGAAAACCAAGACAACTGTCCCGTCCTCCGGAGTGTTTGAAGGCACTCGGGGGAGAAAGAAGATCTTGGAGGAAGATGGGGGTAGTCAAGCCCCTGTTGATCCTCCTTCTGAAGACAAAGATGTCCTCCAGAGCACAGCTGGGGTGGATCTTCATCCTGGAGACGAAGTCAGCCTCCCGGACGTAGCTGGGGGTAGTCTGGCCCCTGTGGACCTGCGTCTCGAAGACGAAGAAGTCCTCCAAAATAGAACTGGGGTAATCAGGCCCTTGCGGATGCTCCTGAAGTCGAGGATGACCTCCAGAATGTAGCTAGGGGTAGCCAAGACGAAGCTCCGGGGGAAGTTTCCCCCCTACAGGAGAGTGAGGCCGAAAGTGAAGCCTCAACCAATCCATCCACTTCCAGCCGTGTCATGACAGTATACATGACTGGGGGTGATGCCGAGCCAGATGTGCCGCCAGCAGACCGCGTCCAGCGCATGGATACCTTGGAGGGAGGACTCAAAACCCTCTCTGCCTCCATGCAAACACTGACTCAAGCAGTGTTTGAGATACGGTCAGCTTTGGCCAGGGTACCGTCTACTGGTCCTGACCCTGGGGCCAATGGAGAATCAAGCGTACCCCTTCAACGGGTATCCTTGGATACAGATCGCCGCGAGGCACCTCGGACGTCAGAGCCCTCAAATGCTCAACTCCAGGCGGTACCACCTTCCCTGACTCCCAGCTCTACGGAAGACGTGGTCGAGATGATCAGGGACTTGCGCGAGCGCTTTGAGTCCAAGAACAGGCAAGAGGAGCGCCAGAAGATGGGGATCCCCCAACCATATCCCCAAGAAGAATGGGAAGATACGAGTTTGTATCGACTTCTGGGATCTCAACACTGCTTGCCCGAAGGACAAATTCTTGCTTCCAATCACCGACGTGATGATCGACAATACATGTGGCTTCGAACACATGTCTTTCATGGACGGGTATTCGGGCTACAACCAGATCAAGATGTTCCCCGATGACGCAATACACACGTCATTCAGGACTCCGAAAGGAGTTTTCTGTTACACAGTGATGCCCTTCGGCTTGAAGAACGCCGGTACGACATACCAACGAGCTATGAAAACCATCTTTCGTCAGCATCTTCGCAAGACAGTCGAATGCTATGTTGATGACATCGCAGTCAAGAGCCGTCTCAAAGGAGATCACCTACAAGACCTTAAGACTGTCTTCGATCTCATGCGAGCACATCAACTCAAGATGAACCCCGCTAAATCCTTCCTTGGGGTTTCTAGACAAAGTTCTTGGGCTTCATTATCACGGCAAAAGGCATTCATATCGATCCTGAGAAGACCAAAGTCATCCTTGACATGGACCCTCCGAAGAACCTCCGAGAACTTCGAGGTCTGCAAGGGCGTCTGGCATACATCCGGAGGTTTATAGCAAACCTTTCCGAAAAATGTCAACCCTTCACCCAGCTCTTGAAGAAGGGGATCTCTTACGTCTGGATAGAGGAATGCCAAAAAGCTTTCGACGATATCAAGGCTTACTTGACGAGCCTGCCAGTCCTGGTGGCACCCGTCGTCGGCAAACCATTTCTCTTCTACGTCCGTGCCATGGATCATTCCCTCGGCGCTCTGCTGGCTCAGAACAGCGATACAGGCTATGAGCAAGATATCTACTACCTCAGTAGAACACTGATCGGGGCCGAACACCGGTACAACCCGTTGAAAAAGAGTGTTTGGCTTTGGTATTTGCCATCCAGAAGACTCGCCATTATGTCTCAGGCCAGACAATTCATGTCATCTCCCGTGTCAATCCACTCAGAGTTCTCATGACGAAGCCAGGGTCATTAAACTCCAGCTAGCTACGTGGGCAATCCTGTTAATGCCATACAACATGGTGTTCGTTCCACAAAAAGCCGTCAAGGGTCAGGCTCTGGCCGACTTTTTAGCTGCACACCCCATCCCAGAGTCCTCAAGACTCTATGAAGACATTTCGGATGAGGTCCAAGAATCAAACGTCACCGAAGAAAGCTCCGTCTGGCGGATGTTTTTCGATGGCGCTTCAAGAATAGGCCCCAAAGGCCAAATCATCACAGGAGTGGGGGTAGTCCTAGTCTCCCCCGATCAGCTGGTCATCCAGCATGCCTACTCCCTTTCGAAGCCGTGCTCCAACAATGTTGCCGAGTACAACGCTCTCATCATGGGACTCCAGCTGGCGCAACAGCTGGGGGTGGATCATCTGGAAGCCTACGGCGACTCATAACTCGTCGTTAACCAGGTCAGAGGGCAATACAAAGTTTGCCATGAAGATCTGATTCCTTACCATGAATTTGTATTGAACATTATTTCAACCTTCACCAAGTTCTTCATCGAACACGTACCTCGTTAACAAAATCTGGAGGCTGACGCTCTGGCTGGCCTCGCAGCCTCATTGGCAGCACCCTTCGGGACTCAACACTATGTTACGGTAGTTGGTCGAGACTTGGTCTGTCCTAAAAATAACCTATGCTCACAAATAGCCCATGCCATGTCAACAAGGGCTGGTGTTAATGTCCGAGACTGGAGGTTCTCGTTCCTCGACTTCGTTGTCTACGGAATTCTTCCAGAGGACTCAAAAGAAGCTATCTCAGTCAAGAGGCGTTCCCTTCGATTCTATTACGATATAGCTACTAAAATGCTGTACCGACGCTCCTACGATGGACTTCTCCTTCGATGTTTATCCAACGAAGAAGCGGCCGAAGCCCTTCGAGAAGCTCACGACGGAACCTGCGGGGCCCATCAACCTGGCCATAAGTTACAGGATCGACTGTGACGCATGGGCTACTACTGGCCAACCATGGCAGCCGACGCTGTCGACTATGCTAAAAAGTGCCATGCGTGCCAGCTTCACGCTGACATCATCCATACACCGTCAGAACCACTACATCCTACGGTCGTCTCCTAGCCCTTCGAAGCCTGGGGCATGGACATTGTAGGACCGATCACCCCTCCTTCATCAAGGGGACACCGCTTCATCCTAGCCATCACCGACTACTTCTCCAAATGGGCAGAAGCAGTTCCACTGGCGGAAGTGAAGAGCTCCCGGGTGGTCAGCTTCATCAAACACCATGTCATCTACCATTTCGGGGTACCTCGGAGGATTATCCATGATAACGGTCCTCAGTTCATCAGCCATGTTTTCAACAGATTTTGTGATAAGAATCGCATCCAAAACGTGGCATCAACCGCCTACAATCCGACAGCAAATGGATTGGCCGATGCATTCAACAAGACTATCGTCAGGCTACTCAAAAAGGTCGTGTCATCCAACAAATGCGACTGGGACGAAAAGCTCGGCGAATGCCTTTGGGCCTACCGCACAATGGTACGGACCCCGACGGGCAACACACCATTCTCCCTGGTCTACGGGAGCGAAGCAGTACTACCTCTCGAGATCCAAATACCCTCGTTCCGTGTAGCGATCGCAAATCAACTAACAGAGGAAGACAATCAATGTCGCCGTCTACGAGAATTGGAGGCACTTGACGAAAAACGTCTCCTAGCTCAATAGCGCATCGAACTCTATCAAGCCCGTATATCACAGGCTTTCTACAAGAAGGTCAAGCAAAGGAATTTTCAAGTAGGCGACCTGGTTCTGGCAGTCAGGAGGTCGATGGTGTTGACTCACAAGACACCAGAAAAGTTCGAACCCAAGTGGGAGGGACCTTTCATTATAGAGGCGGTATACTCGAACGGTGCTTACCGCCTCGCCAAACCCAATGGGGACTTGTTCATGATGCCCATCAACGGCAAGTTTCTAAAGAAGTACTACTCTTGACATCTTTCAGACATGTACTTCTATCTCCACCCAACAAGGGAGTCTGTGGACCTAATCATCAGGGCTCACATACAATTCCCTTTCACAAAATCTTACGCTTCCGGAACCCAGCTGTTCCGTGGCATTCTCCAGTAGAAGGACAACCATGTCTACATTACCTCTGAGTTGTTCCCCTACACCCTACAAAGCAGAATCTTACACTCTGTAAGACTATGCTACCCATCATGTTTACCATGTCCACATTACCTCTGAGTAAACATCTCGTACAGACAACCCCTGCGTTGCCGTACATTGATCGCAGAACTTACACGTCCACATTACCTCTGAGTAGTTCCGCGTATCCCCCAGAGTAGTTCCTACCACGTCCATAACACCTCTGAGTAGGAAGATTCCATCATTTGAATCCCATATTTGCCACGTCCACATCACCTCTGAGCAAACATGTCGGTTCTCTCGAACTTATTATCTGCACCTAAAAACCAAGGTGCACAAAAGATAATAGGTCCACACAAATCATCAAGTTCATGACAGCAAAAATGAACACACCCCAAAAAACTCTGTATTCTTTATTCAAAAATAAAGGATTACACCCCCAGCAAGAGTTGTAAATTACACAAAAAAAGAGATTACAATCCCTAAACATCCCCGGGGTTGGCCGAAAGCTCTTCAATCCGACGCTTCAAGTCTGCCGCCCGAGTCTCTATGGTCGCCAGGCCCCGGCGTTCGGCTTCTTGACGCATCCTTTCTATGGCCTCAGGAGAAGTGTCATCCTCATGCTTCTCGTCCAACTGTTGTCATTGCTGGGCCAGGGTAAGAGCCCGGCGGGTGAAAGCTGCTTCCTCCTCCTTAGATGCTACATGTTCAGCCTGGACTCGCTCAACATCTAATAAAAGTTGGGCCCGCTGATCTTCACGGAGGCGAATCTTGGCATCAACCTCCGCTATACTAGCGACCAACGCAGCTCGCAACTCCACCTTCTCCTGCGTGGACTGAGATAACCTCTCTACCGCGGCCTCAGTTTCAGCCACCTCGCATTCCCAGACACCCACGGTGGCCTGATAAGAGGACTCAGTCTCAGCAATCAATTTCTTCTTTTCCACGTTTATCAGGGTGGAGAGATCATTTCGCTGGATACACTGAAACTCGAAAAGCAGCTAGTCCAGTTCGGCCACCAAGGCCTCCAGAATCTTGGCCATATGATCATGGCCCTGGTGGGAACGTATCAGACCGATGTGAGGGAGTGCCAGGGTTTTTGCCGTCAAAAAACTCCCATTGGCATCCATCACTGCCGATACACCCCTCTACAGCATCTTATACACCGCCTCAATAATAAACTTCACATACTCATCTGTATCCGCCAACACCTGCGGCGTCATCGCAGGAGTTGGAGGAGCTGCTCTAGACAGCGGACCGGAGGAAGGCCCGCCAACGTCAATCTGTGAGGCTGAAACCTCGGCATCAATGGACTCTTCCTCAACAAGGGCTTGACTACTAGCCCGAGAAGCCAAAAGAACAGAAGGAGCCGAGAGAGGCGTCGATATCGAACCCCAAGTAGAAGGAGCAACAGAGGGTTCCAGCAAACCCTTACCTTTCTCAAGCTTGGAAGGACCACCGACGTCAGGGGCTACCGCATCCGTCCCAGCACTCTATCAGCAGGCCGTACGGGACATTCCTCCTCCGGCAGAGCAGCAAGATTAGCACTTGTTTCCTGACTCGGCTCCCTTGGAGTCAGGATCGGCGGACGAGTCTCATTTTCACCATCAAATCCCTCCGCAAGGATAGAATCTGTCGCTACCTCCCGGTCGGCAGCCACCTCAGCCTCCGCTGCTGAGTCTGGGGTAGGGTTCGGCAACGCTGCAGCCGACCTCCCCTCATCAAGACAAGGAGGGGAATCAACCCTCTCCTCTGTTTCAATCACGTCTGTTGCTCCTGCAACAGGCTCATTGTCACGACCCGCACCCGCTTTTCGGATATGAAGCATGTCCAAGTCCAGCTACGCATCGAGCGGACTCCAGCCCATCTCGAATACGTAAATGCTGTCAAGGCTATGGTTTACTGCCAAATCATGGCAATGCAATCTATATCTCAATCCACAATAAGAATATGAAACATAAATGAACACTATGGGTCGTGGTCTGCAGCCCACTAGCATAAATGTCCGATAAGACTCTAAGGAATATAACAAGAGTCTACAACTGAAACAAGGAACATGATATCTCATGATAAGGAATGAAAAGCACGAACAGATAATAAACTCAATAACAATACCTGAATCCCGCAATGTATCATCACGTCTGCCATCCAGAACTACTAGCTAACTCCATACAACCGCTAAACCTGAGGAGATCATCAGGTCCTCAGAGGACTAGCAAGATACATAATATACATGCCTATCTAACAGTTTTATCATGCGCAAGGAAATAACAAGAAAGAACAAGAACAAGACCAAAGACCACGAACACAATAAAACGAACACGAATACGAACACTAGAACAACTACGTATAAATGAACTGCCGGATGAACGAATACATGAGATCAATGGAAGAAATCAAACCCTCGTCCCGAGTGTGGACTCTCTGGTTTGAACTAAGCGCTAACCCTCGTCCCGAGTGTGGACTCTCTGGCTAGCTCACGGCAAGACACCCTCGTCCCGTGTGTGGACTCTCTGGTGTAATTGGTCAACCCTCGTCCCGAGTGTGGACTCTCTGGTGCCAATTGATCACGACAAACACCCTCGTCCCGAGTGTGGACTCTCTGGTGCACCAAACAACCCTCGTCCCGAGTGTGGACTCTCTGGTTGTGTACCACGAAAATCAAGGCTATGGCAGTTCACTACACGCACTCGTTCTATGACACGACTCAAGCAAGGTACTGACAAGAACTCCAAATGTGAAACACAAGGCCAAAATATGAACATGACTATAAACAATAAAAACAACTCCACAGAAAATAACACGAAAAGCATATGTCCATAAGCAATCAAATGACTGAAAAACGAAAGGAAATGCATGTAAGTAAAACTGTAGAGGGAGGCAAGGTATACTTGCCTTAGGTCTTGAACTGCTGGTACGGTCGATGCACTGAGTCAAGCCCAATTAACCTGTTTAATAATTCATGATGGTCAATGCATGGTATTGGAAGAATTAAGTCAATGCCTAATTATTCTATGCTTGTGGGTTAGTTAGTCATCATTCTTATTCCTAAAATATATATATATATTAGCCTATCAACTGGATTTGGTACTAGTGTCTAAATGTGTAGTTGTATCAATGATATATGAATAACCCAACTAGTCAATCTATCAGCTTAAAACCTGTTGCCATCAAAACCTAGGCTATTTCCCTATACACTTTCTATTCCCAGGAAATCCCTACACATGACTCTTATCATTTATTGAGATGTACACTATGCTAATCATGATCCTGCATTCAAAATTGTCAGGAAACAAATAAGACTAAGAATGTACTTTATGGAGAAAACTCCAATTTATTGTACTTAATCAGAACACTGAAAACACATGTGTTTTCCCTGGCCCTATATCCTACAGATACTATGTTATGCAGTCTAAGTTCCTATCACCCATGCACAGCTCTTAATTGATACCTGTCTTCCCTGGATACTATGGATGCATATGTACTATGCACCTGCAAGGCTCTGATACTGCAATTTTCTTGCTTTACACTGCCACCTGGATGTTCCCAAGGTAAAACAATAGTGTTATGGGCTCATGGTGAATGTGTTCTGCAATGGTTCACAGTGTGTGCGCAGAATATGAAAGCAATACAGGGAAGGTAATTCACTAGTTCGAGTTCCCACAGCAGGGCAGTCTTCTTCTAAAGCTGTTTATTGGAAACATTGCATCCTCTATACTTTGTACATATCCCTTTAAACTTTCTCCACAGATTTTCCCCAAATTAGATGCAGACGACTACTCAAATGGGGACCGTACTGTTGATACATGGCTGATACCCAAATTAGTGAGGAGGGAGTTTATATAAGGTGTAAATTACATGAGCTTGACAGTAGCAAAAACCATCCTAAATCTAATATGTGCAACGCTCCTCTTCTCAACCAATGAACCCAACACCCACACACAGTCATCAGTAAGCTTGATCACAAGATAGGAGGAATGTAACTCTAGTTAAATGATAAGCAACTGAATATTTGTTTAGCTACAGACCTTTGTAGTGTCCTGGTGGTCAAGGCATAACTATATCATGTCATTACAGTTGTAGTTGCCTGTAGGTTCTGCTTCAACAGGTGAGGTGGTACCTAGACTTGGTTATAGGCTATATCCAGTACTTCCTATACAACCTACCTGTCAACCATATCTTACCTGGTCCTTGGTTATAATCCCACAAGCTTCAGTTATCATGGTTAAAAGGATGTGTCTTCATAGTAATCTGTGCGTACCTAGATTCAATAAGAACTACAAGACTGCTAATTGCCTATCCCTCCCTTTCTTTCTAATCCTTGGCCCATATTGTTAGTTTGATTCCCTTGTGATCTGACACATATCAATCACATGAAATTCCTGTATAAATTGCTATAGCAGCAACTATAGTGAACCCAGGTACATCTTGATACAACCTGATACTCACTCAACCTCCCCTCTCTATGGCAGGACACCCCCAATGAACTGGATCCTAGCAAGGTCTTGTGGCAGTTTGAATTCCCTGGAAGGTGCGGGTACCTGTGTCCTGTTAAGAGGGTATAGGCAATACTTCCCAATCCTAAGGTTTCATTTGTGTGGTAACCTGGAGTTTGTACATTGGGATAGCCTATTCTAATCTGGTTTAGGTAATGTGGTATGCAAGCCTAGCTATTCTAGTGATCCTTATGGCACATGGAACTCTTATGGTATTTTAATGGCTAATAGGAAGGGACCCCATATCTGTATCAAGCCTGTTGTCCCTAGTTGTTATGGTATCAATTACAAATCTGATACCAAGAATACCACCCAAAAATCCTGTGGTCCTCTATGATGAATTCGATTGATGGGTGAGAGTCTAACCTGTCAGTTTTGACTGGAAAAATAGAGTCAATACATCATCTCTGATGTAACACATGATGGACTCTACAAGTCAGTATGGACATGAGTGCAGGACACTCTATTCCTGCTCTGTATGCTACCACATTAGGACTGATACTATGGACTTTGTATCTACATAAACTAGGATTGATATCAAAAAGATTTGGACTGCTATCAATTGAATAATAAGGACAAAAAAAAACAAGTTCAACTAGGAACTGATGGTCATGCCCAGCATGAGGTCTGTACCAGGGACAAGTCCTGTGCGTTTAGATACTCCACATGTATTTTCTTGTGAAAAACTCGAGTATAATGTTCCCTGTCATTTGTGTACACTCTGAGATCCTGTGCTTCCTGTGACATGCCATTGCTAAGGTACGACCTCTAAAGTATCCTATAGGTTAAGACAAGGCTGGACTTCTTGATAGGATCTGCCCTGTCCTCTGGATAATCAACACAGTCTCCTGTCATCCTGTGCTCAGGGTTCATCAATACCTCTCTAATATTGTACAATGATTTGGTTTTAACAAAACAACAAACACCTAACCCTCTCTATTTGTTTGGGAGGAAAAATGACTAGTTTGAGCAAAGGGGTTACCTGCCTTGGAGGAAACGAATGCTCTGCCCTGGGGTTCTTCGATAGCAGACTTCACGAATTTGCCAACGCAAGGGAGGTTAGGGTTTTGAAGAATTGGAGACTGGGAATTGATTCGAGAGGTCTGAATTTATACCCATGTATTCAAATCTGAAGGAGATAAGAAGGGGATTTAGAATTGAATTTAAACTAGATTGCTGAGAATATTTTGAATCCTATTTGAATTCAAATAGGCTCTGAGCTCGGTTTAGAGGGCAGTTGAGAGTTTTAAATCTCAACCTTTTCTTTTAGGTCCCTGCAAATCCTTTTATTACCCATTGGTCCTCATATAGTTTATAACTAAACCAATATAACATATAACAATGTATGTGACAATTAAATGCTACGTAAATAATAATTTTAAAAAAAAATGCGAGGATAAAATTGGTCAAGGGGTTGACAAATCTATCCCCCTTAAACAAATTTCGTCCTCGAAATTTAAGGAGCTGGTGATCCACTAGGGTAAATAGTCTTAGAAAGAACAACTGCTATAAAAGAATGTCAATTGTTCATAAATCAAATCTATTATGGCCTATCTATGATACTGCCAAACTCTACTGAAATTCCACGCCAGCTGCTCCCTGTGGTGTCGTCGTATCCACCGCGTTCATGGCATAGGCTTGTCCTCCTTGTGCAGCTGGTAGTGGTGGGGCAGTCGCATTCTCCTTCGGGCAGTCTCAAGATAAGTGCTGGTTGGATCCACAAGTGTAGCACAATCCTAACCATCTTCGGCAGTTTTCTTGGACGTGGCCTCTTTTCTTGCAGTACTGGCAGGTGGGAGCGTCTTGGACTTGTTGTGGGGCTGCTCGTGGTTGCTGATAATGCGGCTGTGCTGAGGTCTTCTCGGAAATGTTGGGGCATTTCGCTGGTGCTGATTGGTTGTTGCCTCCTCCGAATGTGTCTCAACTCCTCTTCGTCTTTTGATTCAGTTCTTCCTCTACTGCTTGGGCGACTTCTAGAATCTCCTCGTAAGTGGCTCGGCTGATGGCGATAGCTAAACGAATCTCGTGCGATAATCCCTTCCTGAACCGTCGTGCTTTGTCTTCCAAGGTGCTGACTAAGTTCTTCGTAAAGCGACCGAGGCAAGAGAACCCTGATGAATTCTAGACAGCACGATCATTCGTCACCCCGAAATAGGAAGCGACGAGAATCAAAGGTACGGAAAGAAAGGAAGTATAATCGAGAGCAAATATGGAGTTTTCAAAGACGTAGGGAATTTCTAGGAGAATTTTCAAAGCAGAGTGGATTGAGATTTCTAAGGGTTTAGTCAAGTCGCAGGCTCGTACCAGTACAGTTACGTAACCGGTACGATATGCTCTGACCTGCATGGGCTACCAAAAAAACTTGTCACGACCTGCACCCGCTTTTCGGATACGAAGCGTGTCCAAGTCCAGCTACGCATCGAGCGGACTCCAGCCCATCTCGAATACGTAAACGCTGTCAAGGCTATGGTTTACTGCCAAATCATGGCAATGCAATCTATATCTCAATCCACAATAAGAATATGAAACATAAATGAACACTATGGGTCGTGGTCTGCAGCCCACTAGCATAAATGTCCGATAAGACTCTAAGGAATATAACAAGAGTCTACAACTGAAACAAGGAACATGATATCTCATGATAAGGAATGAAAAGCACGAACAGATAATAAACTCAATAACAATACCTGAATCCCGCAATGTATCATCACGTCTGCCATCCAGAACTACTAGCTAACTCCATGCAACCGCTAAACCTGAGGAGATCATCAGGTCCTCAGAGGACTAGCAAGATACATAATATACATGCCTATCTAACAGTTTTATCATGCGCAAGGAAATAACAAGAAAGAACAAGAACAAGACCAAAGACCACGAACACAATAAAACGAACACGAATACGAACACTAGAACAACTACGTATAAATGAACTGCCGGATGAACGAATACATGAGATCAATGGAAGAAATCAAACCCTCGTCCCGAGTGTGGACTCTCTGGTTTGAACTAAGCGCTAACCCTCGTCCCGAGTGTGGAGTCTCTGGCTAGCTCACGGCAAGACACCCTCGTCCCGTGTGTGGACTCTCTGGTGTAATTGGTCAACCCTCGTCCCGAGTGTGGACTCTCTGGTGCCAATTGATCACGACAAACACCCTCATCCCGAGTGTGGACTCTCTGGTGCACCAAACAACCCTCGTCCCGAGTGTGGACTCTCTGGTTGTGTACCACGAAAATCAAGGCTATGGCAGTTCACTACACGCACTCGTTCTATGACACGACTCAAGCAAGGTACTGACAAGAACTCCAAATGTGAAACACAAGGCCAAAATATGAACATGGCTATAAACAATAAAAACAACTCCACAGAAAATAACACGAAAAGCACATGTCCATAAGCAATCAAATGACTGAAAAACGAAAGGAAATGCATGTAAGTAAAACTGTAGAGGGAGGCAAGGTATACTTGCCTTAGGTCTTGAACTGCTGGTACGGTCGATGCACTGAGTCAAGCCCAATTAACCTGTTTAATAATTCATGATGGTCAATGCATGGTATTGGAAGAATTAAGTCAATGCCTAATTATTCTATGATTGTGGGTTAGTTAGTCATCATTCTTATTCCTAAAAAATATATATATATTAGCCTATCAACTGGATTTGGTACTAGTGTCTAAATGTGTAGTTGTATCAATGATATATGAATAACCCAACTAGTCAATCTATCAGCTTAAAACCTGTTGCCATCAAAACCTAGGCTATTTCCCTATACACTTTCTATTCCCAGGAAATCCCTACACATGACTCTTATCATTTATTGAGATGTACACTATGCTAATCATGATCCTGCATTCAAAATTGTCAGGAAACAAATAAGACTAAGAATGTACTTTATGGAGAAAACTCCAATTTATTGTACTTAATCAGAACACTGAAAACACATGTGTTTTCCCTGGCCCTATATCCTACAGATACTATGTTATGCAGTCTAAGTTCCTATCACCCATGCACAGCTCTTAATTGATACATGTCTTCCCTGGATACTATGGATGCATATGTACTATGCACCTGCAAGGCTCTGATACTGCAATTTTCTTGCTTTACACTGCCACCTGGATGTTCCCAAGGTAAAACAATAGTGTTATGGGCTCATGGTGAATGTGTTCTGCAATGGTTCACAGTGTGTGCGCAGAATATGAAAGCAATACAGGGAAGGTAATTCACTAGTTCGAGTTCCCACAGCAGGGCAGTCTTCTTCTAAAGCTGTTTATTGGAAACATTGCATCCTCTATACTTTGTACATATCCCTTTAAACTTTCTCCACAGATTTTCCCCAAATTAGATGCAGACGACTACTCAAATGGGGACCGTACTGTTGATACATGGCTGATACCCAAATTAGTGAGGAGGGAGTTTATATAAGGTGTAAATTACATGAGCTTGACAGTAGCAAAAACCATCCTAAATCTAATATGTGCAATGCTCCTCTTCTCAACCAATGAACCCAACACCCACACACAGTCATCAGTAAGCTTGATCACAAGATAGGAGGAATGTAACTCTAGTTAAATGATAAGCAACTGAATATTTGTTTAGCTACATACCTTTGTAGTGTCCTGGTGGTCAAGGCATAACTATATCATGTCATTACAGTTGTAGTTGCCTGTAGGTTCTGCTTCAACAGGTGAGGTGGTACCTAGACTTGGTTATAGGCTATATCCAGTACTTCCTATACAACCTACCTGTCAACCATATCTTACCTGGTCCTTGGTTATAATCCCACAGGCTTCAGTTATCATAGTTAAAAGGATGTGTCTTCATAGTAATCTGTGCGTACCTAGATTCAATAAGAACTACAAGACTGCTAATTGCCTATCCCTCCCTTTCTTTCTAATCCTTGGCCCATATTGTTAGTTTGATTCCCTTGTGATCTGACACATATCAATCACATGAAATTCCTGTATAAATTGCTATAGCAGCAACTATAGTGAACCCAGGTACATCTTGATACAACCTGATACTCACTCAACCTCCCCTCTCTATGGCAGGACACCCCCAATGAACTGGATCCTAGCAAGGTCTTGTGGCAGTTTGAATTCCCTGGAAGGTGCGGGTACCTGTGTCCTGTTAAGAGGGTATAGGCAATACTTCCCAATCCTAAGGTTTCATTTGTGTGGTAACCTGGAGTTTGTACATTGGGATAGCCTATTCTAATCTGGTTTAGGTAATGTGGTATGCAAGCCTAGCTATTCTAGTGATCCTTATGGCACATGGAACTCTTATGGTATTTTAATGGCTAATAGGAAGGGACCCCATATCTGTATCAAGCCTGTTGTCCCTAGTTGTTATGGTATCAATTACAAATCTGATACCAAGAATACCACCCAAAAATCCTGTGGTCCTCTATGATGAATTCGATTGATGGGTGAGAGTCTAACCTGTCAGTTTTGACTGGAAAAATAGAGTCAATACATCATCTCTGATGTAACACATGATGGACTCTACAAGTCAGTATGGACATGAGTGCAGGACACTCTATTCCTGCTCTGTATGCTACCACATTAGGACTGATACTATGGACTTTGTATCTACATAAACTAGGATTGATATCAAAAAGATTTGGACTGCTATCAATTGAATGATAAGGACAAAAAAAAACAAGTTCAACTAGGAACTGATGGTCATGCCCAGCATGAGGTCTGTACCAGGGACAAGTCCTGTGCGTTTAGATACTCTACATGTATTTTCTTGTGAAAAACTCGAGTATAATGTTCCCTGTCATTTGTGTACACTCTGAGATCCTGTGCTTCCTGTGACATGCCATTGCTAAGGTACGACCTCTAAAGTATCCTATAGGTTAAGACAAGGCTGGACTTCTTGATAGGATCTGCCCTGTCCTCTGGATAATCAACACAGTCTCCTGTCATCCTGTGCTCAGGGTTCATCAATACCTCTCTAATATTGTACAATGATTTGGTTTTAACAAAACAACAAACACCTAACCCTCTCTATTTGTTTGGGAGGAAAAATGACTAGTTTGAGCAAAGGGGTTACCTGCCTTGGAGGAAACGAATGCTCTGCCCTGGGGTTCTTCGATAGCAGACTTCACGAATTTGCCAACGCAAGGGAGGTTAGGGTTTTGAAGAATTGGAGACTGGGAATTGATTCGAGAGGTCTGAATTTATACCCATGTATTCAAATCTGAAGGAGATAAGAAGGGGATTTAGAATTGAATTTAAACTAGATTGCTGAGAATATTTTGAATCCTGTTTGAATTCAAATAGGCTCTGAGCTCGGTTTAGAGGGCAGTTGAGAGTTTTAAATCTCAACCTTTTCTTTTAGGTCCCTGCAAATCCTTTTATTACCCATTGGTCCTCATATAGTTTATAACTAAACCAATATAACATATAACAATGTATGTGACAATTAAATGCTACGTAAATAATAATTTAAAAAAAAATGCGAGGATAAAATTGGTCAAGGGGTTGACACTCATGCATCTCTGGAGGAACGTCATCTGAAGACGACGAACTCCACTCCACTTTCTCAAGCCCCGTCTCTGCTGGACCCTCAATGTCCAAGGCCTCCACGGCGGCTTGCACCATCTCGAGAACTGCTTCAACCTCAGTTTCCCTCCCAACATAATCTGGAGATACTAGAATCTCCGCCGGAAGACATTGTCAGGATTCTCCCCCACGGGAAACATTACAATCGGAGGAATGCGCTCGTCAGAAGAGCTTGCCACCTCCTTTGGTTTACTGACGCCCGGTTTCGAAACCCGGGTCTTCTTCTTCAACGGTTCCTACAAAAGGAAAGCATATGTCGCAAAAATGACAGAAGGAGCCAGATTATGGAAAATGTCTTTACCTCAACAGGAACTGATTTCGTTAGCGTTACAGGCGGCGCTCCTGTAGCCTTTGGAGTCATCATTTTTCTCGGCCTTTTTGGTACAGACGAACCGGCTTCTGCGTCAGCCCTCCTCTTCCCAGCAGGGGATCTTCCGGAATACCTTCCGTTGATGCTACAGCAGCAGCCCGATATCCCGCCAACTCTGGTGGACGATACGACCGAGCCGCCACCAACATGTTCTTTGTAGCCTCTAGCTGAGTTCCAATGATGAAACTGGTATCCCTATCATAATCAGGAGGCACAGTATTCATGGTGCAATACAGCTTAACGGCCGAATACAGGATCTGTGGCCGAGGGTTGCGAACTGGCGTATTGAAACGAACACCAGTGCACCCAGCATTGTAATATTGCCAACCCCGGGCTCCATCCAGTAAACTCCCAGCAAACCCCAGACTGCTACTGGGGTTCCGTAACATTAGCTGGGTGTAACCAAACTGGCGAGCAAACCGGCTTGGCAGATATGGCTCCAGATAACATTTATTTTGGTTGCGGTAGACCAAGTGGGAAGGCCGAATACTCTACAACCAACGAAATCCCCATTTCAGCAGAGTGATCACATCCTCACCAGAGTCTTCCAAATCTTGGTCAGCCTCAAAATCTTTGAAGATGGGACTGACCTTGACGATCTCACACCCCTGAAGATAAGACAAGACTCTCCTGCAGACGGGGACGCCGGTGTGCAATCACTTCCTCTTGTAGAAGCGGCGGATAAAGGCGTCACCTTCAACGTGATCCTCTTCAGGACCTGGACTCATCACGTTCGGGTGATGCACAATCAACCATCCCATCAGATAATGGAATGGTAGCTCGGCCCGGGGAAAGTTGTCGTTCCTACCTCTCCCATGGATCACATCATCAGCAAAAGTCCTCAAGCCCCGCAACAGGTTACACACCATCGCGGGGAGGAGAGCCAAAGGGTGACCAAAATCCAATTTCACTGCTGGCAAAATGAGGTTCTGGTTTACCCTCTCTACAGAGCCAGATCCGCCCGAGAACACACAATCCCGGAGCCATATCATCAAGTATGCAGTCAATACTGCCTTGGATGACATCCGGTGCACACAGTGCCAGAAACAGCTGTACGCGTCTTCCCCACTCTCAATTGAACGGGGGGCCCTCTCGTCTAGTCGGCTCATTTCGAAAGTTACTTCCGCGGGTTTCAGCCCATACGGAGACGTAAACCGGATCTTTGAGGAGTCCGCCAAATCCTGCTTGAAGACGTAATCCCTCCAAGCAGTTACATGAGGCTGAGACTTGCCTTTGTCCTTCCGTTGCATCAGATAATGATTGCTCGCCACCTCTTTGAAAACAGCCATCATCTTCGGGTCCCTCTTTTCCAGAACGATGATCTCTTCGTTTGAGGGGAAATATTCCTCGTACGGTTCTGAGCCCCAGGGAAGCTTGGACACCTCGTACATCTCATGGAGAGCCAGTCCCAACTCCCCCACTGGAGTAAAGAAAGTTCCAGTCTGGGTATTGAACGTTTCCAAGAGCGCAAGAAACATATGCTTGTTGAGATCCACGCCGGCCTGTGTGGCACGGATAGCGGCCGACAACCCAATCTCTTTAAGCTCAGCCTTGAACTTCGATGACACCTAAAGGGTCAACTCGTCCCACTTCAGCAAATGGTGACACCAACCTTCAACCATAAAGCCACATTTCGGATACATAACCTTCGATGTTAGCATCCGATTCACAAAAGTCGAAGCACTAAAGGCAAATGTGTCATTAGGGACCTCACTATAAAGGCTCCCAGGACGCAAAGTTCGGCAACTGAATGAGGGGCCAGCTCGCGAGGCGGCCAAGGTATCCTTTTGATTCGAAGTAACATCAATCGAAAGAGTGCCCCCCACCGCCCCTCCTTGAGAAGGAGTAAGTTCCCATGACATCCTTCTCTTGGAAGCTAAACGGTAGAAGGCCGTCAGCGGCAGTTGGCGTTCAAGTTGTCGCATGTACAGAACCATGCCCTTCACAGAGAAGAGCCAGTCTTCTTTGATCTTCAATATCTTTTCCTCGGTAGAGATCAGTCGGTCACCGAACAGAAAGGCAGGTTTCAAGAAGGTCACATCCTCGGACTCAGCAGATTCCAGTTTGCCGCTCTCCATCATACTCTGGAGGAAAATATGCGATTGATTCTGGATTTGCAGCATTCTCTCGGGAGGCTGATCCAGCATGATAGCAGCCTTCGCAGGGTTAATAACCTCCTCATCGAAATCAACTCCTATTTGACAAAGAGAAGCATCCAGAAGGACTTCATTCAGCAAAGGGATAGTCAGCGACACTGACACAGCAAAAACAAAAGTCAGGCAAGAAGCTTTAAGAAGACAAAGTGTGTCAAGCAGCCTGGCACATCATCAGGGTCTAAACCCATGCGCCTTAGTAGTGAAGCTTCGGCGCATCATCAGGGTCTAAACCCATGCGTCTCAGTAGTGAAGCTTTGGCACATCATCAGGGTATAAATCTATGCTCGTAAGCAGTAAAACCTCGGCACATAATCAGGGCCTAAACCCATGCGCGTCGGCAGAATAGCCTCGGCACATCATCAGGACAGAAGTCCATGCGCGTCGGCGACAAAGAGTTAGGGCACAAGCCATGTGCTCCAAACTCGTCCAAAAAGGTTGAAAGATCGCACCCACCCGTCACCGCAGGCCGAACGTCGGCCGGAGTCACAATGGTGACAGGAGCGTCCTCCTCGACGAACTCCGCAGGCTCCTTCCCCTTTGTAGAAGCATAGAATTTCAGGACCAAAAATCCTATGCGCCTAACATCACATGCGCCAGGAAGCTCAGATGAAGTACTTGGCATAGCAAAAGATAGACATTAAAAGAAGATTTTTATTTCATATAAATGTCTATTACATGTCTTAAAAAGAGCTGTACAAAGGAGAATTTCTACAAAGAAAAAACCTAAGTCTACAGCTAGGCACAGCAACCACCATGCGCTCTCAAACAAGCGCATCTCGCCATGCGCTCTCAAACAGGCGCATCTCGCCATGCGCTCTCAGCCAGGCGCATTCCTTCAGCAGCTCAGTTATGTATATCCTCAGTTATGTGCATCCCTTCAGCGGCTCAGTTATGTGCATCCCTTCAGCCGCTCAGTTATGTGCCGCCCTTCAGCGCCCCAGTCAAGCGCATCATGAAGTGTCAGCATATGCGCCATCAAATGCTTCGACTAGTAAAGCATTTATTGAGCAGAACGAGGGTGGAAATCAACCCTCTAGCTGGAGGAAGAGCTCTCCAAACTAAGGAAGAGAGGAGCACCGCAAATCAACCTGCGGCTAAAGAAGCAGCTTTCAACCCAACCAGAATGGGCAACACCCACTCTAGCGGGAGGAGGAGCTCTCCCAAAGCCCAAGGAAGATGATCGGAGCACCGCAATTCTGATCTGCGGCTCTTCCAGCATAACGGAGACGAGGCTCGAGCATCCCGATCTTTGGATGCAACAGCCACCTTCTGCCTGCCTCAGAAGCCCTCGACTCTGACTTTTGGATGTAATAGTCACCTTCAAGTGCATCAATGAAAACAATGCATCGTATCTTCACCTTCGGGAGCATCTCGTCAACAAAATATGCTCGAGCAAACAAGTTTATTTTGGGAGGACGTGAGAGAACGAGAAGCAAACCCTCTCCATGCCACTATTTATAGGCCGGGCAAATCAAACCCATGCGCCAAGTGGCTGGCTCTCCGAATCCCGTGTAATGAATTTGCATTAATGGTGATGAACCCGACGCTTCGAATTCAGCCAAGTCAAAAAAAGGCTATTCAAAGCACTCGAAGAACGTAACCGTCGGGCCCATAAAGACGTGTCATACAAAGCATCATACTGATGCGCCCATCAGTACCAAGCGCCATACGAGGATGCGTCCCATGCGTCCCCATGCGCCCAGTAGAACGCCGATCGATGCGCCCACTCAACAGCCCATCACCTATCAAGAATATTAAATGCTGAAGTCTGACAGAGTTGGCAGCACGTCCTCCGAGGACTGAACAGTTGACAGCTTTTTCAGAAGATGAAGCATCGCCGATGTCAGCACCATCATTACTCTCCTTCGGCGGTTACAAGCCACGTGGCCGCCCAACCATTCGTATGCGCCCCCGCAGCCATGCACCCAAATCTCTGCATGCGCCTCAAAAGTCGTGTGCCTTGGACTTTTCTCTGATCCCTAAAGACAGAAGTCAAGTCACTACTGAAGCCTCGCATGCGCCTCAAAAGCCATGTGCCCCGACTGGTTCGTGACTCCTAAAGGTTACGAGCCAAAGTCTCCTCATGCGCCCAATCCTAGGCGCATCCTATCAGATCACTTCCCACCAAATCCGAGATCTTCGAGCCATGGACCTGCGACACGCGTCCTTTGAATTGATTCATCCTATGAAAGGGTGCTAATCATTAAAGATCTTAGCAACTGAAAGATCCTCTCCATTGCTACGTGTCAGCTCGGCCGCAGCCTACAAAGGCAACAGGAAGGGTTCAACTCCTCAAACAGAGCGCATCGTCCATGCGCCTCCATCAGCAATCACCACGTAGCGTCCCCGCGTACAGGCGCATCCTACATATGCGCATGAGCAGCCAACCTGCAAAGCTATAAATAGAGGGATCACTTCTTTCTTACACACACATCACACAACCACCATATACATATACAGAGATGCAGTTACAGACACTCAACGTCTTCTTCCTCTCTGCAAGCTCCAGCACCCAGAGCAACTCAGACCTTCAGAGAACCGAGAACCGTCGTCAGATCGTCAACGGGTCAACGCATTACCACTCGCTCCATCGGCACAAGGGACCCAGATAAACAAAAGTGTACTCCTAGGACTACGTCTAAGTCCTACATTGTAACACTGTTCTGTTTGTAATTGAAATTTAATCAAAAGATTTTAATAGCAAACAAGCTGGCGACTCTGCTGGGGACCTCTTTCTCCTCCACCGAGAAAGCTGTGTCGCAATCCGACGATGTGAAGGTGGGCTCCTCCCATAAGACACTGGTCGTACGCCTCAATCAACAGGCGTATGAGGAGTTCATCTCTGAAGGCAGAAGACTCGCCAAGTCTGGATGCGCAAGGTCGACGTCTCTGGCATCACCACCGAAGGGGATGCGCCATTGCAGCCTTCCCTTCCTGCTGACGTCCTCAACAACCAAGATGCGTCCACCGGTGCAGCGCATCTCTCGGGTAAACGTACGGCTGACCACATTCCCCAGCCATCAGCCTCTCAGGCGAGAAAGATGCGTCGACGGAGCAGGGACGCAGCTAATGCCCCGTGCATCAACACAGAAGGCCTCTGTCTTTGACAGACTCACTCACTATAGTGGCAAGGAGAATTTGGACTTTGAGTACTATGCGCCCCAGCGGGCTGGTACGAAGAAGTCCAACGCAGCACGGGCCATGCGCCTCAAACGTGCTATGCCGGCAGCAAATCAGAAACATACGCTCACAATCATGCGCGCTTCTGATGGTAAGCTGTATAAGGTCGACTCGGGTGTTTCTGCGCCGGAAATGAGTCGACCTTCAAAGTCCTTGTCTCACTTGGACGCATCTTTTGCGTTCGCAACCAAGTCGAACAAGGCAAACTCTGTGGTCTTGAACTCCCGCACCTCCACTGGTTGTGCGTCTGAGGTTCGTTCAAGTCACTGTGAATGTTGCTCTTCCACTACTAATCTGAGTGCCTGTTTGGTGTTGGATCAGGGGGCGCAACATTCACTTGACCACCCCAGCATTTGGACTTGCCATGCGCCTGATGGAGGTGCGAAGGTGGCACTCTCCTCCAACGATCTGCGTAACGTGATCACTCACAAACGCCGATCAGGAGAGTCAGCTGACAAGCACAATACGCCCCTCACAGGGCACACATGTGCTGTAGTCACCATCCACTACTGTTGCAAGACAGCAGTTCCACCAAGACAGTCGGTGTTCTAGCAGCTGCAATCATCAACACCCCTCCGACGTCGCCTCGGAAGAGGAGCCAGAACTAAAGGTTGCTTCATGCAACGTAATCTCTAACTCCTCCTCAGTCCGAAGGACGACTGGCAATTTCTCGTCCTCGTCTAAGAGCCAGCCGAGGAAAACCAAGACAACTGTCCCGTCCTCTGGAGTGTTTGATCCTCCTTCTGAAGACAAAGATGTCCTCCAGAGCACAGCTGGGGTGGATCTTCATCCTGGAGACGAAGTCAGCCTCCCGGACGTAGCTGGGGGTAGTCTGGCCCCTGTGGACCTACGTCTCGAAGACGAAGAAGTCCTCTAAAATAGAACTAGGGGTAATCAGGCCCTTGCGGATGCTCCTGAAGACGAGGATGTCCTCCAGAATGTAGCCGGGGGTAGCCAAGACGAGGCTCCAGAGGAAGTTTCTCTTCTACAAGAGAGTGAGGCCGAAAGCGAAGCCTCAACTGATCCATCCGACTCCAGCCGTGCCACGATAGTATACATGACTGGAGGTGATACCAAACCTGATGCGCCTCCAGCAGACCTCGTCCAGCGCATGGATACCTTGGAGGGAGGACTCAAAACCCTCTCTGCCTCCATGCAAACACTGACTCAAGCAGTGTTTGAGATACGGTCAGCTTTGGCCAGGGCACCATCTACTGGTCCTGACCCCGGGGCCAATGGAGAATCAAGCGTACCCCTTCAACGGGTATCCTTGGATACAGATCGCCGTGAGGCACCTCGAATGTCAGAGCCCTCAAATGCTCAACTCTAGGCGGTACCCCCTTCCCCGACTCCCAGCTCCACGGAAGACGTGGTCGAGATGATCAGGGGCTTGCACGAGCGCTTTGAGTCCAAGAACAGACAAGAGGAGCGCCAAAAGATAGGGACCCCCAACCTTATCCCCTTGAATGGAACAAAGTGGTTTATCCTCCTAAGTATAAACCACAAACGCTGACGCCATACGACGGGAAGGACTCTCCACGTCGTTATCTGACGTACTTCCAGTCTCAAAAGGGACATCTCCCGAAGGAGGACGCACTACTCACCAGCATATTTGTCGGGGCACTGAAAGGAGTGGCGTACGACTGGTACTGCAGTCTCCCAGATAACTCCATATCTTCCTTCGACGACTTGACGTGTCTCTTCCTCGATCGTTTCTACGACGGCGGAAAGGACATGACAATGGCGTCCCTCATAGAGATACGCCAGAAGGAGAAGTAAACAGTTCGGGTATTTATCGAACGCTTCCGACAGGCCTGCTTCAGACTACCCCTGGGCATGCCAGAACATGCACTCCTCTCCTCCTACAGCATGAACATGCTGCCCGCAGTCAAACTCTGGCTCAACTCTACTCCTCCTTCCGACTGGAGTTCCTTGATCATCGAAGTCGAAGCAGCAGAAAAGAAGGCGTCCAATGCTCACCTTCTGGGAGTTAGTTTCCTGCCTTTGAGGATAAGGGGAAGCGGCCTGTAGCCAACAACCCCGGACGAGAGACGAAGGGGAAACATGCGTTGACTGTCAATGCCTCCAAAGGTGCATCAGCACCTACTCAGAAGCATCCACTTGCACCAAGGCCAAAGGAGGTTTATTCTTTCAATGATGAAGACACCCTGCAACTCTTTGAGATACTGAAGCAGGGTGACAAGATCAAATTGCCGGACCCGAAGCGTCCCGACGAGGTTGGAAAAGTGGACAATCCGAGGTACTGTCACTACCATCGATTTATCGGACATCCAACTAAGGACTGCTACATCCTTAAAAACTACATCCAGCGCATGATCAATACGGATGTTATCTCCGTCGACTACGAGGAGAAAACGATCTCGGCCAACCTGGTGTCACTTCAATTTGGCACCTTGCCGCCAACCACAACACAAGATGGCGTCGTCCCCATCCCTAAGGCGACAATGGAGGTGGTTAACTTACCACCCACTCGTGACAACGTGAGTGGACTCATCCCACTCACCACATCTCGGGAAGAGGTCTTGTGGGTTCACCCTGATCTCGTCTCTGAGGTTACTCAACCGGAGGTACGCTCCGCCTCCAAAACTAAGGGCAGGAATATCAAGTCTTGCCGTATGGTCTCTTCCTCTGCGGAAGAGGCACTTCCTGTACAGACGCGTTCATATCAGAACGCTCGACCTGACGAAGCTGCCGTCGAGGTGGTGCCTCCTTGCACCGGCCCTGCTGCCCAGGAAGAGGGCCCATCTAAACATCCAGCAGCTAATAAACAGAAGCATGTAGAGGCCCATTTCGATAAGCCTCTGCGAAAGGAGAATGCTTCGGGGCTAGCCAAGCCCCACAACTTCGACATACTGGCACAACTGGCCAGTACTCCTGCCCGCCTATCTCTGTTTGAGCTTCTTCGCCTTTCCAAGGACACTCGTGAAGCTCTCTGTGAAGCCCTGAAGGATGCTGAGTCCTTCATCAGTCAGGTCAAACAGCCAGAGGATACCCCGACTACATGTGCGCACTGTCATTGTGCGTATGAAGTTATCCCCAACATAACCTTCACCCAACAAGACATGCTGCTCAAGCACAACCGACACAACAGGCCTCTGTATTATACAGGGTATATTTGTTCCGTCAAGGTGAAGCGGATTCAGATCGATCTGGGGTCTTCCCTCAGCATCATTCCGAAGACGCTGCTCTCAACGCTGGGGTTCCCAATGTACCGACTGGCGCCTTCCAACACAACAATCAGTGGCTTCAATGCTAGCAAAAGTGAGCCGCTGGGCAAAATACGGCTAAAGTGTCATATCGGTAACCTCAGAACCGAGGTGACTTGCTATGTCGTGGACGCCGATGTCAACTACAACCTCCTACTGGGTCATCCGTGGCTGCATGAGTACATGGTGGTACCATCCACACTCCACCAATGTATGAAGTACGTGTCCACCAACGACATCATCCGGACGGAGTTCGCAGACATTGACCCTTTCAAAGGGGTCGAAGCCTACTTCACTGATGCTACCCTATACAAGTCACTCGACGAAGGGGAAGCCAACGACGCTGATGATGAAGCAGAAATAGTGGCAGAGCCGGACATGGAGCCCGAGATGATTTCCGACGCTCCTTTGAAAATTCGACTCAAAGGGAAGCCGCCTCGGACGTTGCCTCCCATGAACATCAAGCTACCTGGAAAAGCACCAACTGCTCCAGATAGAACACCTACTGAAGCTCCCTTGAAGATACGGCTCAAGGGAAAGTCGCCTCAAACATCGGCTCCCCTTGGGGCAAAACTACAGGGGAAGGCACCAGCCACTGGAGGCGCAGTTGAGGCACCCCTAAAAGTGCGTCTTAAAGGCAAGCCTCCGCAATCATCCGTCTCATCCAAGCTGCCAGAGAAGGCCCACATGGCCCTCTCGGACCCCAAGATCAAAGCTGCGGTAGACTCTCTCGATCCAACCCCAGTACTCACAGATGAAGAGCTAGGGGAATATATCTCTGTTGATATAGACGCACCCTCTCTGGATAATATAATCCCGCGGGACAAAATCTCGTGTTTCATCAATAATAGAGTGTCTTTTAATTATTCTAGTCTTCCACATTGGAATGCTATGTATACATTAGATAACGCTCTACGGTCGTTGCAAACACAAATAACGACCGTCCATCATGCAAATCGAGTTGCCCCGTCCGAAGGGGTCTATTTTGTAGTCCCACCGCGGAATCAAGACGAAGAATCTATCATCTTCGGCAAAGTCGAGCGTCATCAAGACCTTCCGCCACTCGAGCAAGAACTAGATACCGGCAGAATACAAGTCTATCGGTACACAGACAAGGCAAAGTACTTCATATAAAAGATGGGTTACGACCTAAAAAGCAACAAAGGTCTGAACTACGGCAATGGTCGACGTCTTCCTCTCCGGCTTCCAACACCTAAAGGAAAGCCGCAGGACTACTATCATCGAACTCGACGGAGGATGGGCTATGTCACGCCGTCGTCAACTCCAGAAAGTTTGGAGGCAGAAGAACTAGAACATTCTCATTCATCCGAAGCATCAACTTGGGATTCCGATACCAGTATCGGATCAGTCTTCAAGAAAGTGCTATCAGCCAACATAACATCTGCACAATCTCTAGAAGATAAAGGCGAAGACCAAACGCCAGAATTCTTCGAAGAAGAACCCTGGGCTCAACGCCTAGGAGAACAGTGGGAGTCTCGTTTTGAATTACGCGAACCTCCTACCGAAGACGAAGTCGAGCAGATCGACCTTGGGGATGGATCTTCTTCCAAACCTATCTTCATCAGCAAAAGCCTAAAAGGAGAAGACCGGGGATCTTTAATCCAGCTGGCTAAAGAATATATCGATGTCTTCGCCTGGAGCTATGAAGATATGTCGGGACTTGATCCCCAGATCGCGATGCATAGGCTTAACATCTTACCTGATGCCAAGCCTATAAAGCAACAACAGTGACGTTTTCCTCCTGTCATCATGAACGCTATCGATCAGGAGGTAGACAAACTCCCGACCAGCGGATTTATTCGTGAAGAACAACACCCGGATTGGGTGGCCAACGTCGTCCCGGTCACCAAGAAGAAAGGGAAGATACGAGTCTGTATCGACTTCAGGGATCTTAACACTGCTTGCCCGAAGGACAAATTCCCTCTTCCAATCACCGACGTGATGATCGATAATACATGTGACTTCGAACGCATGTCTTTCATGGACGGGTATTCGAGCTACAATCAGATCAAGATGTTCCCCGATGACGCAAAATATACGTCATTCAGGACTCCGAAGGAGGTTTTCTGTTACACAGTGATGCCCTTCGACTTAAAAAACGCTGGTGCGACATACCAACGAGCAATGAGCACCATCTTCCGTCAGCATCTTCGCAAGACAGTCGAATGCTATATTGATGACATCGCAGTTAAGAGCCGTCTCAAAGGAGATCACCTACAAGACCTTAAGACAGTCTTCGATCTCATGCGAGCGCATCAACTCAAGATGAACCCCGCTAAATCATTCCTTGGGGTTTCTAGCGAAAAGTTCTTGGGCTTCATTATCACGGCGAAAGGCATTCATGTCGATCCTGAGAAGACCAAAGCCATCCTTGACATGGACCCTCCGAAGAATCTCCGAGACTTCGAGGCCTGCAGGGGCGTCTGGCATACATCCGGAGGTTTATAGCAAACCTTTCTGGAAAATGTCAAGCCTTCACCCAGCTCATGAAGAAGGGAGTCTCTTACGTCTGGATAGAGGAATGCCAAAAAGCTTTCGACGATATCAAGGCTTACTTGACGAGCCCGCCGGTCCTGGTGGCACCCGTCGCCGGCAACCCTTTTCTCCTCTACGTCCGTGCCATGGATCATTCCCTCGGCGCCATGCTCGCTCAGAACAGCGATGCAGGCTATGAGCAAGCTATCTACTACCTCAGTAGAACACTGATCGGGGCCGAACATCGGTACAACCCCGTTGAAAAAGAGTGTCTGGCTTTGGTATTTGCCATCCAGAAGACTCGCCATTATGTCTCGGGCCAGACAATTCATGTCATCTCCCGAGTCAATCCTCTCAGAGTTCTCATGACAAAGCCAGGGTCATTGAACTCTCGGCTAGCTTCATGGGCAATCCTGCTAACGCCATACAACATGGTGTTCGTTCCATAAAAAGCCGTCAAGGGTCAAGCTCTGGCCGACTTTTTAGCTACACACCCCCTCCCAGAGTCCTCAAGACTCTATGAAGACGTCCCGGATGAGGTCCAAGAATCAAACGTCACCGAAGAAAGCTCCGTCTGGTGGTTGTTTTTTGATGGCGCTTCAAGAACAGGCCCCAAAGGCCAAATCATCGCAGGAGTGGGGGTAGTCCTAGTCTCCCCCGATCAGCTGGTCATCCAGCGTGCCTACTCCCTTTCGAAGCCGTGCTCCAATAATATTGTCGAGTACAACGCTCTCATCATGGGACTCCATCTGGCGCAACAGCTGGGGTGGATCATCTGGAAGCCTACGGCGACTCAAAACTCGTCGTTAACCAGGTCAGAGGGCAATACGAAGTTCGCCATAAAGATCTGATTCCTTACCATGAAGTTGCATTGAACAACATTTCAATATTCACCAAGTTCTTCATCGAACATGTACCTCGTTTACAAAATCTGGAGGCTGACGCTCTGGCTGGCCTCGCAGCCTCATTGGCAGCACCCCTCGGGACACAACACTATGTTACGGTAGTTGGTCGAGACTTGGTCTGTCATAAAAACAACCTATGCTCACAAATGACCCATGCCATGTCAACAAGTACTGGTGTTAAATGTCCCAGACTGGAGGTTCCCGTTCATCGACTTTGCTGTCTACGGAATTCTCCCAAAGGACCCGAAAGAAGTCGTCTCAGTTAAGAGGCGTTCCCTTCAATTCTATTATGATACAGCTACTAAAATGCTGTACCGACGCTCCTACGATGGACTTCTCCTTCGATGTTTATCCAACGAAGAAGCAGCCGAAGCCCTTTGAAAAGCTCACGATGGAACCTGCAGGGCCCATCAACCTGGCCCTAAGTTGTAGGATCGACTGCGATGCATGGGCTACTACGGGCCAACCATGGCAGCCGACGCTGTCGACTATGCTAAAAAGTGCCATGCGTGCCAGCTTCACGCTGATTTCATTCATACACCGTCAGAACCACTACATCCTACGGTCGCCTTCTGGCCCTTCGAAGCCTGGGGCATGGACATTGTAGGACCGATCACCCCTCCTTCATCAAGGGGACACCGATTCATCCTAGCCATCACCGACTACTTCTCCAAATGGACAGAAGCAGTTCCACTGGCGGAAGTGAAGAGATCCCGGGTGGTCAGCTTCATCAAACACCATGTCATCTACCATTTCGGGGTACCTCGGAGGATTATCCATGATAACGGTCTTCAGTTCATCAGCCATGTTTTCAACAGATTTTGTGATAAGAATCGCATCCAAAACGTGGCATCAACCGCCTACAATCCGACAGCAAACGGATTGACCGAGGTATTCAACAAGACTATCGTCAGGCAACTCAAAAAGGTCGTGTCATCCAACAAACGTGACTGGGACGAAAAGCTCGGCGAATGCCTTTGGGCCTACCGCACAACGGTACGGACCCCGACGGACAACACACCATTCTCCCTGGTCTACGGGAGCGAAACGGTACTGCCTCTCGAGATCCAGATACCCTCGCTCCGTGTAGCGATCACAAATCAACTAAAAGAGGAAGACAATCAACGTCGCCGTCTGCGAGAATTGGAGGCACTTGACGAAAAAAGTCTCCTAGCTCAACAGCGCATCGAACTCTATCAAGCCCGTATATCACAGGCTTTCAACAAAAAGGTCAAGCAGAGGACTTTCCAAGTAGGCGACCTGGTTCTGGCAGTCAGGAGGCCGATGGTGTTGACCCACAAGACACCAGGAAAGTTCGAACCCAAGTGGGAGGGACCTTTCATCATAGATGGTATACTCGAACGGTGCTTACCGCTTCGCCAAACCCAATGGAGACTTGTTCATGATGCCCATCAACGGCAAGTTCCTAAAGAAGTACTACTCTTGACATCTTTCAGACATATACTTCTATCTCCACCTAACAAGGGAGTCTGTGGACCCAATCATCAGGGCTCACATGCAATTCCCTTCCACAAAATCTTATGCTTTCGGAACCCAGTTGTTCCGTGGCATTCTCTAGTAGAAGGACAACTACGTCCATATTACCTCTGAGTTATTCCCCTACACCCTACAAAGCGGGATCTTACACTCCGTAAGACTACGCTACCCATCATGTTTACCATGTCCACATTACCTCTGAGTAAACATCCCGTACAGACAACCCCTGCATTGCTGTACATTGATCGCAGAACTTCTACGTCCACATTACCTCTGAGTAGTTCCGTGTATCCTCCAGAGTCATTCCTACCACGTCCATAACACCTCTGAGTAGAAAGATTCCATCATTTGAATCCTATATTTGCCACGTCCACATCACCTCTGAGCAAACATGTCGGTTCTCTCGAACTTATTATCTGTACCTAAAAACCAAGGTGCGCAAAGATAATAGGTCCACACAAATCATCAAGTTCATGACAGCAAAAATGAACACACCATAAAAAACTCTGTATTCTTTATTCAAAAATAAAGGATTACACCGCCAGCAAGAGTTGCAAATTATACAAAAAAAAAGAGATTACAATCCCTAAACATCCCCGGGGTTGGCCGAAAGCTCTTCAATTCGACGCTTCAAGTCTGCCGTCCGAGTCTCTACGGTCGCCAGGACCCAGCGTTCGGCTTCTTGACGCATCCTTTCTATGGCCTCCGGAGAAGTGTCATCCTCATGCTTCTCGTCCAACTGTTGCCGTTGCTGGGCCAGGGTAAGAGCCCGACGGGTGAAAGCTGCGTCCTCCTCCTTAGATGCTACATGTTCAGCCTGGACGCGCTCAGCATCTAATAAAAGTTGGGCCCGCTGGTCTTCAAGGAGACGAATCTTGGCATCAACCTCCGCTATACTAGCGCCCAACGCAGCTTGCAACTCCATCTTCTCCTGCGTGGACTGAGATAACCTCTCCATCGCGGCCTCAGTTTCATCCACCTCGCGTTCCCAGACACCCACGGTGGCCTGATAAGAGGACTCAGTCTCAGCAATTAATTTCTCCTTTTTCGCGTTTATCAGGGCGGAGAGATTATTTCGTTGGATACACTGAAACTCGGAAAGCTGCTGGTCCAGCTCGGCCACCGAGGCCTCCAGAATCTCGGCCATATGATCATGGCCCTGGTGGGAACGTATCAGACCGATGTGAGGGAGTGCCAGGGTTTTTGCCGTCACAAAACTCCCATTGGCATCCATCACTGCCGATACACTCCTCTGTAGCATCTTATACACCGCCTCAATAATAAACTTCACATACTCATCTACATCCGCCAGCACCTGCGGCGTCATCGCAGGAGTTGGAGGAGCTGCTCCAGACAGCGGACCAGAGGAAGGCCCGCCAACGTCAATCTGCGAGGTTGAAACCTCGGCATCAACGGTCACTTCCTCAACAGGGGCTTGACTACTAGCCCGAGGAGCCAAAAGAACAGAAGGAACCGAGAGAGGCATCGATATCGTACCCTAAGTAGAAGGAGCAACAGAGGGTTCCAGGAAACCCTTACCTTTCTCAAGCTTGGAAGGACCACCGACGTCAGGGGCTACCGCATCCGTCCCCAGCACTCTATCAGCAGGGCATACGGGAAATTCCCCCTCCGGCAGAGCAGCAAGATCAGTACTTATTTCCTGACTCGGCTCCCTTGGAGTCAGGATCGGCTGACGAGTCTCATTTTCACCATCAAATCCCTCCGTAGGGATAGAATCTGTCGCTACCTCCCGGTCGGCAGCCACCTCAGCCTCCGCTGCTGAGTCTGGGGTAGGGCTCGACAACGCTGCAGCCGACCTCCCCTCATCATGACAAGGAGGGGAATCAACCCTCTCCTCTGTTTCAATCACGTCTGTTGCCCCCGCAACAGGCTCATACATCTCTGGAGGAACGTCATCTGAAGACGACGAACTCCACTCCACTTTCTCATCCGGAAGCCCCGTGTCTGCTGGACCCTCAACGTCCAAGGCCCCCACGGCGACTTGCACCATCTCGAAAACTGCTTCAACCTCAGCTTTCCTTCCAACATAATTTGGAGATAATGAAATCTCCGCCGGAACGACATTGTCAGGATTCTCCCCTACGAGAGACATTTCAATCGGGGGAATGCGCTCGTCAGAAGAGCTCGCCACCTCCTTTGGTTTACTGACGCCCGGTTTCGAAACCCGAGTCTTCTTCTTCAACGGATCCTACAAAAGGAAAGCATATGTCACAAAAATGACAGAAGGAGCCAGATTATGGAAAATATTTTTACCTCAAGAGGAACTGATTCTATTAGCGTTACAGGCGTCGCTCCTGTAGCCTTTGGAGTCGTCATTTTTCTCGGCCTTTTTGGTACAGACGAACCGGCTTCTGAGTCAGCCCGCCTCTTCCCAACAGGGGGATCTTCCCAAATACCTCCCGTTGATGCTACAGCAGCAGCCCGATATCCCGCCAACTCTGGTGGACGATATGACCGAGCCGCCACCAACATGTTCCTCGTAGCCTCTAACTGAGTTCCAATGATGAAACTGGTCTCCCTATCATAATCAGGAGGCACAGTATTCATGGTATAATACAGCTTAACGGCCGAATACAGGATCTGTGGCCGAGGGTTGTGAACTGGCGTATTAAAATGAACACCAGTACATCCGGCATTGTAATATTGCCAACCCCGGGCTCCATCCAGTAAACTCTCAGCAAACCCTAGACTGCTACTGGGGTTCCGTAACATTAGCTGGGTGTAACCAAACTGGCGAGTAAACCGGCTTGGCAGATATGGCTCCAGATAACATTTATTTTGGTTGCGGTAGACCAAGTGGGAAGGCCGAATACTCTGCAACCAACGAAATCCCCATTTCGGCAGAGTGATCGCATCCTCACCAGAGTCTTCCAAATCTTGGTCAGCCTCGAAATCTTTGAAGATGGGACAGACCTTGACGATCTTCCACCCCTGAAGATAAGACAAGACTCTCCTGCAGATGGGGACGCCGGTGTGCAACCACTTCCTCTTGTAGATGCGGCAGATAAGGGCGTCACCTTCAACGTAATCCTATTCAGGACCTGGACTCATCATGTTCGGGTGATGCAGAATCAACCATCCCATCAGATAATGGAATGGTAGCTCGGCCCGGGAAAAGTTGTCGTTCCTACCTCTCCTATGGATCACATCATCAGCAAAAGTCCTCAAGCCCCGCAACAGGTTACACACCATCACGGGGAGGAGAGCCAAAGGGGGACCAAAAACCAATTTCACTGCTGGCCAATTGAGGTTCCGATTTACCCTCTCCACAGAGCCAGATCCGCCCGAGAACACACAATCCCGAGCCATATCATCAAGTATGCAGTCAATACTGCCTTGGATGACATCCGGTGCACACAGTGCCAGAAACAGCTGTACTCGTCTTCGCCACTCTCATTTGAACGGGGGGCCCTCTCGTCTAGTCGGCTCATTTCGGAAGTTACTTCCGCGGGTTTCAGCCCCAGCGGAGTCGTAAACCGAATCTTTGAGGAGTCCGCCAAATCCTGCTTGAAGACGTAATCCCTCCAAGCAGTTATATGAGGCTGAGACTTGCCTTTGTCCTTCCGTTGCATCAGATAATGATGGCTCGCCACCTCTTTGAAAATAGCCATCATCTCCGGGTCCCTCTTTTCCAGAACGACGATCTCTTCGTTTGAGGGGAATATTCCTTGTACAGTTTTGAGCCCCAGGGAAGCTTGGACACCTCGTACATCTCATGGAGAGCCAGTCCCAACTCTCCCACTGGAGTAAAGAAAGTGCTAGTCTGGGTATTGAACGTTTCCAAGAGCGCAAGAAACATATGCTTGTTGAGATCTACGCCGGCCTGTGTGGCACGGATAGCGGCCGTCAGCCCAATCTCTTTAAGCTCAACCTTGAACTTCGATAACACCCAAAGGGTCAACTCGTCCCACTTCAGCACATGGTGACACCAACCTTCAACCCTAAAGCCACCTTTCGGATACATAACCTTCGATGTTAGCATCCGATTCCCAAAAGTCGAAGCACTAAAGGCAAAGGTGTCATTAGGGACCTCACTATAAAGGCTCCCAAGACGCAAAGTTCGGCAACTGAATGAGGGGCCGGCTCGCGAGGCGGCCAAGGTATCCCTTTAATTCGAAGTAACATCAATCGAAAGAGTGCCCCCCACTGCCCCTCCTTGAGAAGGAGTAAGTTCCCATGACATCCTTCTCTTGGAAGCTAAACGGTAGAAGCCCTCGACTCCGACTTTTGGATGTAACAGTCACCTTCAAGTGCATCAATAAAAACAACGCATCGCATCTTCACCCTCGGGAGCATCTCGTCAACAGAATGTGCTCGAGCAAACAAGTTCATTTCGGGAGGACGTGAGAGAACGAGAAGCAAACCCTCTCCATCCCACTATTTATAGGCCGGGCAAATTAAACCCATGCGCCAAGTAGCTGGCTCTCCGAATCTCGTGCAATGAATTTGCATTTATGGTGATGAACCTGACGCTTCAAATTCAGCCAAGTCAAAAAATGGCTATTCAAAGTACTCGAAGAACGTAACAGTCGGGCCCATAAAGACGTGTCATGCAAAACGGAAGTGCCGGCCAGACCGCGCATCATACTGATGCGCCCATCAGCACCAAGCGCCATACGAGGATGCGCCCCATGCGTCCCCATGGGCCCAGTGGAACACCGATTGATGCGCCCACTCAACATCCCATCACCTGTCAAGAACATTAAATGTTGAAGTCTGACAGAGTTGGCAGCACGTCCCCCAAGGACTGAACAGTTGACAGCTTTTTCAGAAGACGAAGCATCGCCGACGTCAGCACCATCATTACTCTCCTCCGGCGGTTACAAGCCACATGGCCGCCCAACCATTCGCATGCACCCCCGCAGCCATGCGCCCAAATCTCTGTATGTGCCTCAAAAGCCGTGCACCTTGGACTTTTCTCTGATCCCTAAAGACAGAAGTCAAGTCACTACTGAAGCCTCGCATGTGCCTTAAAAGCCATGCGCCCCGACTGGTTCGTGACTCCTAAAGGTTACGAGCCAAAGTCTCCTCATGCGCCCAATCCCAGGCACATCATATCAGATCACTCCCCACCAAATCCGAGATCTTCGAGCCATGGACCTACGACATGCGTCCTTTGACTTAATTCAGCCTATGAAGGGGTGCTAATCACCCAAGATCTCAGCAACTGAAAGATCCTCTCCATTGCTACGTGTCAGCTCGATCGTAGCCCACAAAGGCAACAGGAAGGGTTCAACTCCTCAATCAGAGCACATCGTCCATGCGCCTGCATCAGCAATCACCACGTGGCATCCCCGTGTACAGGCGCATCCTACATATGCGCATGAGCAGCCAGCCTGCAAAGCTATAAATAGAGGGATCACTTTCTTCTTACACACACACATCACACAACCACCGATATACATATATAGAGAGGCAGGTACAGACACTCAACGTCTTCTTCCTCTCCGCAAGCTCCAGCACCCAGAGCAACTCAGACCTTCAGAGAACCGAGAACCGTCATCAGATCATCAACGGAGACAACGTATTACCACTCGCTCCATCAGCACAAGGGACCCAGATAAACAAAAGTATACTCCTAGGACTACGTCTAAGTCCTACATTGTAACACTGTTCTGTTTGTAATTAAAATTTAATCAAAAGATTTTAATGGCAAACACCCTTGCCAGCACCGTTGTGAGGAGTCTTGGGAGCCATTTCTTGAAAGAAGAAAGTTAGGGTTTTTTAAAAGAAGAACTCTAAAAAAAGAGAAGAAAGCAAAGAGAGGAAGAACTCTCTCTTTCTCCATCTCACGCCTATTTATTGGCCCAGTCGCACGCGTGAACCGATGAAGTGTGACCTCAGCCGCCGCCTCGGGTTCTGTGAGGAGATAACTGCAAATAAATCCAAAAAAATCATCATTAATCTTCTTGGTTATCGAAGCGTTATCATTTGCATTTACTGAGAGGAGCATGCACCCCATCACTGATGCGCAAAGTAATCATGCGCCCGAACAGTCATGCGCCCCGTAGAAGATGCCCCCATGCTTCTTATTCAAAGTATTCCAAAACTTGACAAAAAGTTTTGAAAACTTTGAAGGGGTCTTGTATAAGCATGGAATTTTAGGACTAGAAATCCTATGCGCCTAACATCACATGCGCCAGGGAGCTCAGATGAAGTACTTGGCATAGCAAAGCATAGACATTAAAAGAAGATTTTCATTTCATATAAAAGTCTATTACATGTCTTAAAAAGAGCTGTACAAAGAAGAATTTCTACAAAGAAAAGACCCTAAGTCTACAGCTAGGCGCAACAACCACCATGCGCTCTCAAACAGGCGCATCTCGCCATGCGCTCTCAGCCAGGCGCATCCCTTCAGCGGCTCAGTTATGTGCATCCTCAGTTATGTGCATCCCTTCAGCAGCTCAGTTATGTGCCGCCCTTCAGCACCCCAGTCAGGCGCATCATGAAGTGTCAGCATATGTGCCATTAAATGCTTCGACTAATGAAGCATTTATTGAGCAGAACGAGGATGGCAATCAACCCTCTAGCTGGAGGAAGAGCTCTCCAAACCAAGAAAGAGAAGAGCACCGTAAATCAACCTACGGCTAAAGGAGCAGCTTTCAACCCAACCAGAATGGGCAACACCGACTCTAGCGGGAGGAGGAGCTCTCCCAAAGCCCAAGGAAGATGATCGGAGCACTGCAATTCCGATCTGCGGCTCTTCCAGCATAACGGAGATGAGGCTCGAGCATTCCGATCTTTGGATACAACAGGTACCTTCTGCCTGCCTCAGAAGCCCTCGACTCCGACTTATGAATGTAACAGTCACCTTCAAGTGCATCAATGAAAACAACGCGTCGCATCTTCACCCGTGGGGGCATCTCGTCAACAGAATGTGCTCGAGCAAACAAGTTCATTTCGGGAGGACGTGAGAGAACGAGAAGCAAACCCTCTCCATGCCACTATTTATAGGCCGGGCAAATCAAACCCATGCGCCAAGTAGCTGGCTCTCCGAATCCCGTGCATTGAATTTGTATTAATGGTGATGAACCTGACGCTTCGAATTCAGCCAAGTCAAAAAACGGCTATTCAAAGCACTCGAAGAATGTAACAGTCGGGCCCATAAAGACGTGTCATTCAAAGCGGATGCGCCGGCCAGACCGCGCATCATACTGATGCGCCCATCAGCACCAAGCGCTATACGAGAATGCGCCCCATGCGTCCCCATGCGCCCAGTGGAACGCCGATCGATGTGCCGGCTCAACAGCCCATCACCTGTCAGGAACATTAAATGTTGAATTCTGACAGAGTTGGCAGTATGTCCCCCGAGGACTGAACGATTGACAGCTTTTTCTGAAGACGAAGCATCGCCGACGTCAGCATCATCATTGCTCCCCTCCGGCGGTTACAAGCCACATGGTTGCCCAACCATCTCGCATGCGCCTCCGCAGCCATGCGCCTAAATCTCTGTATGCGCCTCAAAAGCCGTGCGCCTCAGACCTTTCTCTGATCCCTAAAGACAGAAGTAATGTCACTGCTGAAGCCCCACATGCGTCTCAAAAGCCATGTGCCCCAACTGGTTCGTGACTCCTAATGGTTACGAGCCAAAGTCTCCTCATGTGCCCAATCCCAGGCGCATCCTATCAGATAACTCCCCACCAAATCCGAGATCTTCGAGCCATGGACCTACGACACGTGTCCTTTGACTCGATTCAGCCTATGAAGGGGTGCTAATCTGTAACACCCAGTTTTCCAGATGAGGGTAATTTTGAAATTTTGTAATTATAATTATTATTTATTGATAATTATTTCATATTATAATTTTTGGTAATTTTTAATCATTTTTAAACTATTTAAAATTATGACTTGTGATTTTGACATTTTACTATTGTTTGGTTTTAATTTCGAGGAATTTGTCACCCCATGTTTTCAGGAACAGGAGTATTTTTGTCATTTTGTATTTTTAAAATATTTTTGAAATTTATTTTATTATTTATGATATTGTTTTGGGGTTATTTGAGTCGGGTTCTAATTTCAGCTCAATCCGACTTGAAACGGGGACCCGAGGGTAGTGTTGACTTTAGTGGACCCACACATTAGTTAGCCATAGCTCACATGATAGAAATATTTTAGTTAGAGGTTAGACTAATTATTATGGATAAGGATAGTGTGATTAGAGACTTTAGAATGACTAATTTAGCCCCAACCAATTAGCCCTTTCCTAATACTAATAGAATAGGTTAGTGGGAGCATTTTGGACCTTACCATAATAGGACAAATAGCCCCATATGGCCAGCCACTTTGGGAGAGGATAGGCTCAAGTTCATTTCATTATTCTCATCCACACTCTCTCTTTTGTTCTTCCCCAAATTTCTAGAGAGCAATCCCTAGCAATTTCTCCACCAAATCCTTCCATTTTGCCACCAAATCTTCTTCTTTCCTTCTCCATTCTAGCCAAGGAGGAAGCTACCCAAGTTTGGGATGATTCGGAGCTCGTTCATGTCCTTTTGGAATCTCTACGTGTCGGTGTCGCTCCGGGAAGGCTTTTCTTCGATTCGATCTACCGGGAGATATAAATCCCTTCTCCTTTTTATTTTCTCATGCATATAGGTCTATTTTGAACCCATAGGAATGACCCCCATGGTTGTATCTCCATTTGTGTCCATTTCGTGTCCATTTGGAGGTCATAGGAGTGTCCTTTGTGTTGTGGTTGTGTCCATGTGGGAAAATCCTAAATTTGGACACACTATGTGTTGTTGTTATATATGAATGAATTATTACATGTTTAATCTCATATTTTTTGTATTGGAGATGTGTTCTATAGTGTCTCATATATATATTAGTGTAGAGAGTGAGTTCTTGATATATTATGTTATATACTTGTGTTCTTTTGTGTCAAACTACCCAAATTCGTCATAATTTTTATCCACATTTTTAGTAGCAATAGCAACTTAGAAATGTCATAACTTTTAGCTTAAAACTCCGATTTATCTCCCATTTTTTTAAAAGAACCGTATCGAAGTTAGCTTTCCAAATATATATTTTAATAAGCCAAATTCTTTCTATAACTTTCTGTAGAATTATTTGAGTGTCAGTTGTACGAAAGACGAATGCGTTTCGATATTTTCGCGATTTCGGGAGCTTCCGGACACGAAAATGCTATCCGTTTGAAGTTTCGGAAAGCTAACATGAATTACTACAACATATTTTAATCATAAAATTTAGTGAATGCCCAATTAGTACAGTATTGGTTTTAAGTAAAAGAGTGACTATACGATATATGTATTTTGTGTAACCTATGAGCCTATGTAGTATGGATATTAAATGAATATATAGTATGTAATGCATGATATGTTAGATGAATGAAATAATATATATATGATATATATCCTATTTACATTAATGTATATATATGGTTGAATGCAAGCATGTAGGAATGCAATTAATGTAATATATGTAAGCAATGCATAAATGCATGAATGAAAGAATGATATACAATGCATGCATGAAAGTATATAATGAATGCTAGATATAAATGCAAGGTATATATGTAATGATAGATATGAATGCATAATGTATAAATATTGTAAATGCAATATCAGATTTCATATGTAGACATAGAACTAATGCATAGCTGATATTTAGATTGAATGTTAGTTCATTTTAGGTTGTTCGAACACTGAACTGTCCATGCAAGCATATATACCTTCCTTTTCCTATTGCCAAGCCAATTTTAGTTTTCAATATAGTGGAATGTCTATGAATGTAATGTTAACCTTCAACCCCTTAATTCGAAATGTTAGTTAATTTCAGTATTAGACAATGCATGAGCTGTATGCATATGGGATGTTAGCTTAATGGCAGATTTCAGATAACATGGTTCATTTTATGTGGTTAGTTATACCAGTTTATGGGATAGCTCACTTTAGTTTATATGTAAATGTGGAACTAAACTGAGAATGAACTTCACCCTCTGCACAAGGACATCCCACTCTATATCAACCACCATGCCGTGTAACCCTTCTCTAAATGATTGCTATAATATATATAGATTTATGTAAAGTATAGATGCATGTTAGTTATAACTTAAATAGTCTCTACTCTAATGTATATAGATGTATACTTGTAGCCATGCATGTTAAGTATAATACATGTGTAATGTAGATGGGTTAGCTTTGTGCCATGTGTAGTGTAAACTCATAACTAGTGTTGATTTCTCTTTTTATGTACACCTCCATGTTCACACACACACACATAGCTTTACATGTTAGTTCTTTTCTCATATATATATATATATATATATATATATATATATATATATATATATATATATATATAATGTTGAATATGCATGAATGTGATGTATCTTGATATGTGACTTGTGTTGGCTTGTATAGCCTTGGATTTGTATGGTGTGTACTAGCTAGGGTAGACTGGTTAGGCCTAGTGAGACTTTATTGAGTCTATCTTGACCCAGTTGACCTAGCTTTGACTAGATAGTTGACTAGAGTTGACCAAGTGTTGACTTTAGCCTAGTTTGACCTAGACAGCATGTAGATGCATTGTAGCAGTCTATTTCCTTATTTTAGACATGTTGTAACTTGTGTTGCTCTGATTAGGAGACAGACACCTCTCCTCAGGCAGTACATTTACTTCAGACATTCAAATACGAGGTGAGTACATTCTCTGATCGTTTCATACTTGTCACGAATTATATTCTCGCTCTAGATTACTTTTACTTGATGTTGTCACGTTATCATCACGGATTGGTACTATACGGATCTCTTCTTGGGATGTTATCCCCCTTAGCGGGCGCATCGGATACTTTATGACATGTGTTTCATGTACATCATGTATTCCTTGCTTCTGCGTTATTCATGTACACTCATGTTCTCTCATGTTCTTTTATGTACGTTCATGTACTCTCATGTTCTTTCATGTACGCTCATGTTTTCTTATGTGTTTATTGTATAACCAAAACATCATGTCCGTAACGTAACTTGAATAGATCCTTGTGTATTGATTATGGGTAGGGGTGAGTATAAATGGTCATATGATTTACCCATCATGTACACTCTTGTTTTCCATAAAGAAATTCTCTTTATTTGTTGTGTTTCTGGGAAAATTACAACTGTGGGAATCCGATCTAGAAGACGATCGCTTTATCCCTTGGACTATGCGAAGAAGAAAAGCTTTCAAAATTTTGACAGTAGATATCAGTGTCTCTGTACAATGAATGAGAAAAAGAACTCTATTTATAGAGTCGAAAATAAAACTGAAAAGATAACTGTCTTCACAGCTGTGCTTAGTTGAAAATCATGCAGGATTTAACATACGCAAGGTTGTGAGTAGTTACTGGACGTGGCCTGTAACTGTTGGACACATGGCGATCATGCATGAGTCGTGTGCAAGTTACAGGACACGCAGACGAGAGATCAGTGGCATGGCTGCCACGTACTCTAATTTGATGAAATCTACGCAGACTTGTTGAAGACGAAATCCACGAAAACTCGGTGTAGAAAGCTTCAAAATCCACGCAAACTTGGGGCAAGAAGCTTCAGGATCCACGCAGACTCGAGGCAAAAAGCTTCAAAATCCACGCATACTTGAGGAAGAAAACTTCCGAATCCACGCAAACTTGAGGTGAAGAACTCAAAGATACACGCATGTTCCATACATTATAAGAGTTTACAACTGATTACAAGACTCGCAGCGGAATACAGAGTTTACAACTATTTACAAGACTTTTGAATAGCCAACTGAATGTATACACTTGCCCTTTAGGCTACAATGAATATACCGACTTCTTTACAATGAACTTGCCAATATGGCTACAATCTCACTGGTACAACTGAGTTCCCATGTTCCATACATTATGTCCCGTATAGCAGAAGACATCGTCTTGCAAGAAGAGCTTCTGCACACCCATCCGATTCATCGATGCCAAGCACTGATTCACAGGATTTCCCCAAGCAAACACCTGTAATATTGCCCACAACGTGGGTCAGTACATCATCAATGTACTGGCGAGCGGTGCTGGCCCAACTCACCTAAGAAGACAGCACTAAGTAATCATGTTACAGAACATTATTATCAATGGTCTTTCTTGTTGCCTTAGGGTCAATTTCATGTTATAGCCGACAAGAAGTAAAGCATGCAAATCTCATAGCCAACATAATTTAAAGCATACTGTTATCACCCTTTGGTGATTCTTACCCACGGTCGTGTAGCCATCCCTGTACATTTATAATACTTACTCTGCCTGCACAAGACATTGTTAGAAACAATATCATGATTCAATATGAATATCACCGTTCAGGTGATTCTTACCAACAGCCGACATCCTTCCCTGTATTTGAGTAATAACTTACTCTGTCTGCATAAGACATCAGTAGCACCTGACCTATCTATATGAAGGTCACTGGCGACACGCCATCCTGGACCGTCTTACAGGTATACAGCGCCCTTGCCAGTGCAGGTAGCTAGCCCCACTGCAAGTCTTGTATACCGTGCTACTACTTCAGCACTGCCACTACTTCGGCATTGGTTTCCCCCAGGACGAACCGGGTTCCATGGCCCAGGAATACCGTTCGAGAAACCACCTTGTCGACAAGTTGTCCATGACCATGCAACTATATGCAACTTATCTAAGAAGAAAACATATAATGCATGATAAGGAAAACTAAGTAATTCAGCCACCAATCTCATTCATATTACCATCTTGCCATCTTACCATCTTGCCCTGAGCCAATGCTCATATTATTATCTACCCAATCCAGGGTCTTGGCGTAATCAACATTCTATATCGGCGACAGGATAATAGAATGTTGTTACCCAATCCTTTTGCCACATCTTTTATACCATACATCTTTCCAACCAAACTCAGTGTACTCACCGCCCAATTCTTGGGACTTAGCATCTGTTTTAGCATTCATTCATTTGAATGTAATTTCAAGCATACTCACTGCCCAGTTTCTTGGGTCTTAACATCTGTTTTGCCATCTATTCATTGAGCCAAAGCTCAATATACTCACCTGCCCAAGTATTTGGGACTTTGCCTTCACCTGTCATGTAATTCATCGCAACAGCGTACAAGCATATAATTCATCTAGCCACAACAGTTTACGTTCAGGTGATTATTATCTTTCATTATCTTTCCAAATTCCATGCAAGGTGTTATGGAGCAATTCAACAAGAAACATAGCATACTATCCTTATTTTAAGCGTGAAGCTAAAGGATCTTTGAAGGGTTCAACACTACTCACATTCATAGGACGATTCCCGCCACGATCGCATAGCCTTCCAAGCGATTCTTCACATAATCCCAAGTCCAACAAGGCTTCATCGAACCAACCATCCATCATAAGGCATCTTGCGGGTCGGGGCACTACAGGTTCTACATCTGGCTTCTTTAATTGAGCAAGACAAGAGTCAGCTTGAAGAAGTGCTTCACTTAACGTCTCCCGAGTCTCTTTGGAAAGACGTAGAAGTTCAAAGAGGGACATTCTAGCTGGAGTATTAGCAAGCTGAGCTAAAATGTCGAAATTATAAGGCTTCTGAAGTCCAAGAGGAGGAGACTTCTTGATTGGTTTATCAAACCGAGCCTGTTGTTTGCCTTTCTCCAGAACTGTAGGCTTGGGAGGAACAGGTTCAACCGGTGTAGTTGAAGGAACAGGTGCAGTAGATGATTCCTCTTCAGGAGGAACATTATGAGCATCTTTATCAGCTGGAGGGATATCAGGAGTATCTTCAGGATTCTTGGAATAATCCTTTAGATCAGGTTTCCCCGTTCGAGTAGCACTAACAAGTGCTTCTTCTTTATCTTTTGGCTCTGTGTCAGAGGTAGATCCGAGAGAAGTCATATGACATGTTTTAATCTTTCCAGACTTCTTGGACTTTTGAGGAAAAGGAGATTCAAAGTCTGCCACTAGGTCAGGATGAATCCACATGATTTCTCCAGTCTTCAAAGTGATTAGCACCAATCCTTCAGACTGTGGAGGAGGAACATTCACTATTTCAAGAGTTGTCTTGGGAATAGGAACGATCCCACTTTCAAGGAGTTGAGGAGGGAAATCTCCAAATTGTATAGAGACGACGTTGGAAGTGACGGTCTTCTCTTTTGGAGTAAGAGAGATAGCTCCAGACTTAATCATTTCTTGGATCTTTCCTTTCAGTACATAACATGTACGAATTGTATGACCCAGCATTCTGTGGTATGGACAGTATTTGGGATGATCTGTCTTACCAGCTTCATCAGGTTTCTTGATTTCAGGTAATTGTATTTTATTACCTTTCAGCAGACATTCAAAGATACCAAGGACATCGTCGTCGTCAAAAGAATATTCTTCTTTGGGGCGAGGTGTTCTTGATTGTTGAGTTGTAGAGACAGGAGTTTGAACAGTTGATGCATCTTTGCTCTGAAGATTAACTTCAAGAGTTTCTTTTCCCTTGCGAGCATTATTTTTATTGTTAGCACCTTGACCTATTTCTTTAGGAGTCATCTGCACTCCTAAGCCTTTGAAGGTTTCAGCACTAATTTCTGCAGCTTTGGCACTAACTATGAAAGAAGGCCAGTCTTGAAATTGGGTGGATCCTGTCCACATGTTGATGATTGGCAACAAGTTTGATTTGCATGTGTCAATGGTGACAGCATCAGGAGTTCCAAGAGGCATCTTCAGAGCTTCTCTTCGAAACCGTTCAATGTAATCCTCTGTAGTTTTATTATTTTTCTGCTTGATTCTAATAAGAGCAGACATAGTCATGTCATTGAGCCCTTCATAGAACCGTTCAAGAAACATCTGTTTGAAACTGGCAAATGAAGTAATGCACCCATCTGGGAGACTTCTATACCATTCATAAGCAGTTCCCTTGAGACATCCAATAAATACCCGAGTAAGGAGGGCATCACTTGGTTGCAACTGGTCAGTCATCACTTCAAAGTGATTAATAAATTGACTTGGAGAAGTGGTTCCATCATAGAATGAGATAGTAGGAGGCTTGTATTTAGGAGGATACGATACTTGCTTCCATTCTATCGGATAAGGTTGCTTGATGCCTAACCTTTGTAAACCATCTTTCTGTTTGAATGCCTCGAATTGAGTTTTGAGATTCCTCAATTCTTCATTAACAACTCCGGAGGATTGTGGAGTTGTAGCTTGAAGAGAATAGTTGGGAGGGGAACAGCATTGTAAGCACTACCCCCAGCTCCAGAGAGACTAGGAACTGGTTGAACTTGCCCAGGAGTATTGGACTGGACTGCTGGAGGAACATGTACTGGACTTACACCAGTGTCAATTGGTGTAGCTTCTGGTACAGTCTATTGATTTTACAGTTGGGCTGCCATGAGTTCGTACATTGACTTCATATTATCAGCCATAGACCTCATTTGCTGTTCCAAAGAAGCAATTCTTTGTTCTTGAGGAGTCATGGAAGAAGAAGGTTCGTCAGTACTCCCATCAACCATATATGTTGTGACTGTACGAGGGATTATTGATGAACTTGTGGATATTGTATGCTCTGAATCACTGTTTCGTGCATCAAAGTCAGTTAGAGGAGAACTACCCCCAGTAGGAAGAGGTGGGAAATTAGATTCTCCCAGAAATTTAGAATCATCTACAGAGATCAAGTTTCTTTGACTAGAAGCTAAGACTCTTGCTCTGGTGTTTCTATATACTCCATCTGGACTATCATTTCTACCCCCAGTATCCCGAGAGGTCATGTTGACAGAAGCAAACAAAGGCTCATCTTCATCAGGCATAGGTTCACACTGAATCTGATTAAAGACAGATTGTTGTTTAGTTTGACATCTGCATTGCATTGTGATTCTCGGCTGGAAGTCACATTCATGATCACCATGGTTTTGAACCATTGATTGACATCTGCACTGAATTATGACTCTTGGATAGAAGTCACATTCAGCATGATCTTTTGTCATAGAATTACTCCTTCTCTTCTGTTGAAGATGTTCTCGTAAATCTGTTTGTGAAGATTGAGGAGTATATTTCCTGTTCTTGGGTCTTGATGGCTCTTGATTATACAGAGAGTGATTAATATGAGCCACATAGTTTCTTGTATACTCTGCATCTGGATCTCTTATCCTTGTTTCCAACTGGTATAGTTTCTTAACGCCAGAAGTGTTCAGTTTTGTTCTTAGATCAGTTATAGGTAACACATGGAGTTTTCCTTCCATTGATCTGGATATTTGCAGAGAAGGAAGAGTTGAACCATTCCTTTAATTAGGAGTTGTAACAGACCCTCTTTTATGGACAAATTCTGTGCCCAATTTGAAGAAGTCATAGAAGAAGACATTAATGAATGTTTCTTCTTAGACTCATTCAAGTTTTGAGACATAGAATGTCCAGAAGGAAGAGTAGTCAAAAGACCATCTCCTTTCCTTTGACTAACAAAAGTGTCAGTCAAAGTTGTTCCTGAAGTAAAAACTACAGGAGCAGAAGAAACAACTAAAGAGTTATTCCTTTTCGAAGGGACTTTGTGTGGAAGACCACCCCCAGTTCTAGGAGAACTTGGTAAAGAAGAAGAGATAGCTAAAGAGCCATTCTTCTTGGATGAAATACACGCTGAAACAGACTTGGTTAAAGAACCAGAGCTGTTAGCGTGACTTTTGAATTTAGAATTACACGCTAAAACAGATTTGGCTAAGGAGCCAGTACTGTCAGCGTGACTGTTGAATGTGGGATTACACACTGGAATAGATTTGGCTAAGGAGCCAGTACTATTAGCGTGATTTTTAGAGTTGAATTTGCACGCTAGAACAGATTTGGCTAAGGAGCCAGTACTGTCAGCTTGATTTTTGGGATTGAATTTGCACACTGGAACAGATTTGGCTAAAGAGCCAGTACTGTCAGCGTGACTTTTGATTTTAGAATTACACGCTGGAACAGATTTGACTAAGGAGCCAGTACTGTCAACGTGATTTTTGGTTTTAGAGAGACACGCTGGAACAGATTTGGCTAAGGAGCCAGTGCTGTCAGCGTGACTTTTGGGTGTGAGATTGTACACTGGAACAGACTTGGTTAAAGAACCAGTACTGTCAGCATGACTTTTGAATGCTGTCATCTTCGAGCACACAAGAGTGTGCGTGCTTGCAGTAGAGTTCTTGCCAGTGTTAGGAGTAGACACTGTGGCAGAGACTTCACCATTGACTACCAAATGATCCTTAGGGACATAGACAGAGTGTCCCTTCGATTTGGCAGTGGTAATGGAGGCTGGAGTGGGCTTACCAAATGATTCTTCATAGGAGAGTTGATCGAGTTTGATCGTCATCACCTTCTTCGTCGAGCCGATTGACGAAGTATCGCATTGAGTTGTTGCCATCTCAGAAGAGGAGATGGTTTTCCCCAACAGAGTCGCCAATTTGTTTTCCATAAAGAAATTCTCTTTATTTGTTGTGTTTCTGGGAAAATTATAACTGTGGGAATCCGATCTAGAAGACGATCGCTTTATCCCTTGTACCATGCGAAGAAGAAAAGCTCTCAAAATTTTGACAGTAGATATCAGTGTCTCTGTACAATGAATGAGAAAAAGAACTCTATTTATAAAGTCGAAAATAAAACTGAAAAGATAACTGTCTTCACAGCCTGTGCTTAGTTGAAAATCACGCAGGATTTAACATACGCAAGGTTGTGAGCAGTTACTGGACGTGGCCTGTAACTGTTGGACACATGGCGATCATGCATGAGTCGTGTGCAAGTTACAGGACACGCAGGCGAGAGATCAGTGGCATGGCTGCCACGTACTCCAATTTGATGAAATCTACGCAGACTTGTTGAAGACGAAATCCACGCAAACTCGGTGTAGAAAGCTTCAAAATCTACGCAAACTTGGGGCAAGAAGCTTCAGGATCCACGCAGACTCGAGGCAAAAAGCTTCAAAATCCACGCAGACTTGAGGAAGAAAACTTCCGAATCCACGCAAACTTGAGGTGAAGAACTCAAAGATACACGCAGACTTGAGATAGGACTGCCAGCTGTCTTGATTTGGCGTGTCTTGACTGACACAAAATCTCTGACAGTGATTGCTTTGTCAGTCGCATTAAATGACAAGAAACCCTTTTTGGTACGCCAACTCGATGAAGGCTGAGTCTTGCTGAAGAAGATTTCGAAAGTCACGCAATAGACGGCGGTGATCCCTCGAGTTCTGTGCATACGTGGCATACGAAGAGACATTCTTCGACTGTCGTGCTGTCAGTCATAATGACTCTCTGACAAATGATGAGCTGTCTCCCAGCGTAATTTGTAAAATATTGTCTGGATCAACTGAGCGTGACTTTTGACTCTGTCTTGATCAACTCAGCGTGACTGTCATTTTTAAAGGTCTACAACTCTGTTACTTCCATGTTTTATCATGTACAACCTAAGCCAATTACATGCCATCTCGTACTCTAAATCACTAGTCACTTACAGTTCTTACTTATCATGTATATATTTCCACTTATCAAATATCTCTCCTGTTTTCATGTACATCTTTTTACAGCGTTTTATGTATCTTACTCTATTGCCTGCTTTATATTTCCTGACATGATATGAACTGCATGAGATGTATTGTGCTCGCTCCCGTCCTGACTGGACCTGTTGAAAATTTTACAGTGGATGATAAGGAACCCTGCACCCTTACTTGGAGTTTGCCTAGTCGACACTCGCGACCTGGACCCCTGGGGAGGTTCAGGCAGCTGCTCGGGATGATACCTTGTATAGTGTAGATAGCTTAGACTGTTCCTTCTTTTCATGCTTAGCTGTTGTCTTTATTTTCAGAGTTGTATATTTTAGAGATGATGAGACTTGTATTCCATTTCTGCTGTACCTCAGTTGAGGATTTCTTATCTATTTCCATCGTGCTACATTCTACCTTAGATTGTGATTGAGTTGTACCTCGGTGTTGGCCTCCTTCTGGAGAGTATATTTCATATTATGTAGTTATAGTTCATGACCTAGAACAGCGTTCTACCGTCGACACTACGGCGTAGGCTGGACGTTGTTACGTTCTCGTACCCTCACGGTGGGTGCGGGTCGTGACATAATCACCCAAGATCTAAGCAACTGAAAGATCCTCTCCATTGCTACGTGTCAGCTCGGCCGCAGCCCACAAAGGCAACAGGAAGGGTTCAAGTCCTCAATCAGAGCGCATCGTCCATGCGCCTCCATCAGCAATCACTACGTGGCGTCCCCGCGTACAGGCGTATCCTACATATACGCATGAGCAGCCAGCCTGCAAAGCTATAAATAGAGGGATCACTTCCTTCTTACACATACACATCACACAGCCACCGATATACATATACAGAGAGGCAGATACAGACACTCAACGTCTTCTTCCTCTCCGCAAGCTCCAGCACCCAGAGCAACTCAGACCTTCAGAGAACCAAAAACCGTCGTCAGATCGTCAACGGAGTCAACGCATTACCACTCGCTCCATCGGCACAAGGGACCCAGATAAACAAAAGTGTACTACTAGGACTACGTCTAAGTCCTACAATGTAACACTGTTCTGTTTGTAATTGAAATTTATTCAAAAGATTTTAATGGCAAACAACTGTTGAATGCTATGTCGACGATATTGCTGTCAAAAGTTGTCTAAAGGAAGACCACATTCAAGACTTGAGAACTATATTCGATCTAATGCGCCAGCATCAACTCAAGATGAATCCCACCAAGTCATTCCTGGGAGTCTCTAGTGGCATATTTTTTGAATTCGTCATTACCTCAAAAGGTATACACGTTGATCCCGAGAAGATCAAAGCCATTCAAGAGATGCATCCTCCATACAACCTAAAAGAGCTACGAGGATTCCAGGGGCGGCTTACGTACATCACACTAAACCATAATAGACGTTTGCCCACGGTTATTACCGTTACCAAAAATTTAGTAACAATTTGCATATTATGGTGTCCTGATCAGGAGATTCAACTCAAATCTCTCTGGACGCTGTGGACCGTTTACTCAACTCATGAAGAAATGTGTATCTTTTATTTAGACTGAAGAATGTCAGCAAGCATTTGAAGACATAAAGCGGTACTTGATGGACCCTCAAGTTCTAGTGCCTCAAGTCTCAGGAATACCCTTCTTGATGTATGTTCGAGCAATGGACCATTCATTAGGTGCTTTATTAGCTCAAAAGAATAAAGAAGGTCATGAATAGGCTATTTACTATCTCAGTTGTACAATGATCAGAGCTGAACATCGATACACTCCAGTGGAAAAAGAATGTGTAGCTTTGATGTTTGTTGTTCAAAAGACGAGACATTATATCACCGGCCAAACTATTCATGTGATTTCTAGAGTTAACCCTCTCCGGGTATTGATGAAAAAGCCCAGTACACTTAACTCTAGGCTTGCTACATGGGCCATATTATTAGCACAAAATGATATGGTTTATGTAGCACCCAGTTTCCCAAATGAGGGTAATTTTGAAATTTCGTGTTTATAATTATTTTAATAATGATATTTAATTTATGATATAATTGTTGGTGATTTTAAATCATTTTAACATTATTTAAATCAATGACTTATGGTTTTGACGTTTTGCTAGTGAAACCCTAGAGACTGTTTGACCTAGAGCCTAACCATGTGATTATGATATTTTAATATCATTTTTGGCCTAAGGATATTTTTTGCATTTGACCTCTTTGAATTATTTTGATATTATTTTATTATTTATGATATATTTTGGGGTTATTTGAGTCGGGTTCGAATTTCAACTCAATCCGACTTGAAACGGGGACCCGGGGGTAGTTTGACTCTAGTGGGACCCATACACTATTTAGGCATGGCCCACATGATATTAATTTTAGTCCACATGATAGAAATATTTTAGTTAGAGGTTAGACTAATTATTATGGATAAGGTTAGTGTGATTAGAGACTTTAGAATGACTAATTTAGCCCCAACCAATTAGCCCTTTCCTAATACTCATAGAATAGGTTAGTAGGGGCTTTTGGACTTTTTCTAATAGGACAAAACCACCTTTATGGCCAGCCACAATAAGGATAGGGTTGAGCCTCCCATTTGTCATTATCCATCTATTTTTCTCTCTCTTGTTCTTCCCCAAATTTCTAGAGAGCAATCCCTAGCAATTTCTCTACCAAATCCTTCCATTTCACCACCAAATCTTCTTCTTTCCTTCTCCATTCTAGCCAAGGAGGAAGCTACCCAAGTTTGGGAGGATTCGGAGCTCGTTCGTGTCCTTTTGGAATCTCTACGTGTCGGTGTCGCTCCGGGAAGGCTTTTCTTCGATTCGATCTACCGGGAGGTATAAATCTCTTCTCCTTTTCATTTCCTCATGCATATAGGTCTATTTTGAACCCATAGGAATGACCCCCATGGTTGTATCTCCATTTGTGTCCATTTTGTGTCCATTTAGAGGTCATAGGAGTGTCCTTTGTGTTGTGGATGTGTTCATGTTACATATATAGATTTATATATATATATATCACTACACCATAATATGCAAATTGTGACACAATTTTTTTCTAATTAGTAACAGTTATTACCGTTACAAGATAGTAACACTTATAACCGTTACTATAGGCAAAAATTATTACGAAAATTCTAACTCTATAATTCTTTTATTTTTTATATTAGTTGTAACAGTAAAAACTGTTACAAATTTATAACTTATGTCACATGCAAAACATGTGCCATCAGAAATGTGTTACAAAGCAACCAAAAGGAAAATTTTCCCCAAAATTTTCCCGCACTTCCTCTTCTTCTATATTGATGCATGGTTTCTCGGCCCCTTCCCTCTTCTTCTCTCCTGTGAGCCGCACAATCTATGTTGATGGTTTCCCCCTTCCCTCTTCTTCTCTCCTGCCGAACGCTTCCCACTTCTCTCCTGTGAGCCGCTGGTATGACCTCTCCTCCTCTCTCACAATCTCTTAGGGTTTCATTTTTCTTAGGATTTTGGTTCTTAGGGTTTCGTTTTTCTTAGGGTTTCGTTTTTCTTAGGGTTTTGATTTTGTTAGGGTTTTTGTTTTCTTTAGGGTTTCAGCTAATTCTCTCACAATCTGAAGATTTGAGCATCGTCGAAGCAAGAAAGGTAATTCCCTCGTTCTCTTTCTCTCTCTGTGTGATTTTATGGGTTTTGATGATTTTTGGGTTTTGTTAATTTTATGTTAAGGTTGCATCAAATTCTTGGACCATATTTTGTTGTAGTCCCCGCTAATGATTCACCACAGTATGCACAGAATTACTCCCACTTAATATTCTTCATGACATGCACTTCCTCTGATCGAGGAACATGCTAAAGAGTAGGGGGCATCTGGATGAGGATTATCTAGTTTGGATCTGGCTCCAAATCCGATTATAAATGGATATGGATCAAATTATTTTTAGGATTTGGATTTTATTTATCCGAATTCAGTTTGTCTAGATATGAATTCCCCTCTATTTCGAATGTGAATATCCTGATACCTATATAAATATATAATTGATATATCTATACTTTTAATACTTAAATACTAAAGGCCTATTAAGGTTGGCTTGTCAACAAAAAAGCAGCATAAGCAACTTTTTATAAGGGTTTTTTAAGTGTGGCAATTAAGGGTGGTAATTTAGGTTCGTTCCACCAAACCGTCTTAGAAGACGGATTCGGATCTGATCTTAGAAGGGTTCAGGTCTGGTTTAAACAGAGAAATGGGTCAACCTGTTTAGTAATTCGGTTGGTCTGGTTTTAGGGTGTTAACCTGTTTGACCCATTTAATGGGCAGAAGTGATAGACACTAAACACATTTCGTAAAGTGACACGTGAAGACTTTATTATGTTTATTGTATGCTTGATAAAGAATAGGCTGCTTACAAGCCTTGCAAACTGTTAGCTGATAAAATGTTAGATGTTAAAGTATGATTCCTGATGAAATTGTGCTTTGGATGCTTTATTTATTTAAAATGGAGACTTCTTTGAAACCTTTCTGTGAAGTTGAAATTTGGGGTGATATTGGACACCTCCTCTTCTCCAAATAACTACTGGAAATGATTGATTATTGTGTCTGATATCAACTTAGGATCTGAAGTCCATGTTCCACCTAAAAGTTGCAGAGTATGAATTTCAATTCTTTCTTTTCCTATTAGTAGCCATAATATGGAAATACTTTGTGGATTTATCGCCTTCTTTGATCCATTTACAACGAGATCTTTGTCTCCAAAAGGATTACTGAAGAGTTAGCAAACCATTTAACTCCTTTGACAGTAATCTCTCCTCACGTAAATTCTCAGTAGTATGTGGCCTTGATTTTTGATGTTCCCATAAGTAGCCAATTGGTTGCAGGAGCTTAAAAATTGTATGACAAAAATGTTGGTTATTTGTACGCCAGAGGTTCAGAATCAAGTAACTTGATTGTTGCATATTTACCTTTCTGGATGGTTCAAATATTTTGTGTTATTTCTTAGTAGTTTGTGTAATGATATAAATCCTTAATATACTCATTAGAGCATCATTAGTAAGGCTCATCCCATTTCCTAGATTCTAGAATAGAGAACGAGGTGTTACAGCTAGAAAAAAAAAGGGTTGATGATGAGGTACTGAGAAGGGCCCTCTAAAGTGCCACTGGACGAACTCATAGGGATGATCATACTCAGTGTAATGAACAAGTGTGATAATTAATCGGTAGCTGTCCATTGACTGAGAGCATAATAAGAAGAGGTTGATATAATAGTTGGTGAAGCTGGAAATTTGTTCGCAGCATCACATAGTTACATGAGGATATTCAGTAGTATAGTTGTGTATGGAGATTAAGTCGGTTTTCGGCTATGTTGCATGGACACGGCAAAATGATGATTTTATCTGTACCCGTTTTTGTACTCATGCAACATAGGTAATTACCTTTGCACTCGTTTGAAAATGTCAGTATCCCGTATCCTTTTCGTATCCGTGCTACATAGGTTTTCTTTGAACCTTTGGTTTGGGTTCCACAGGGCTAAAAGATCGAAGGTTTGCAATTTGTGAAGAACTTGGCATCACCTTCACCTAGTTGCACATGTGAGTTGTAGAGGAGAGAAGATAATCGGGTATTTCCAGCCATCTACTTCCTAATTAAGGGATGAGAATGAGAATGAGGAGGAAAGAAGAGAAGGGAAAAAATATAGCTGTATAATTGAAATGGCAGGAACCAGAGTGGAATTTATCTGTTCTAGATCAACTCCCAGCTCCTTGGCTCCTGTGGATCGAACTCCCAGCTCCTTAGCTCTTGTGGATGGTAGGATTATGGCATCCAAATCTGGCTCTAAAGTCTAGCGAAATTTAAATATGTTATTGTCATATGGTAAGCAAAATTTACTTAAACGTTAACATTGTTTTCGACATACCCTTTTGTTTACTTCATTATTTTCCTTTTCTTTCTCCTGTGATTTGATGGGGGACATTGTGGTTCTTTGAGCAGCTTGTTTAATATTGTTTTTGGTGACCATACTTTTGGTTAAGCTGTTGTGCCTTGATTTTTTTCCTGGATTTTATGTTTTGATTGGTGGAAATATAAAGATCCGTGTCAAACTACTAAATATTTGTTGATAAACCATTTAATTTTGTTATATGATTCATATAGTATTACTTATTTTTCAGCATTCATGTAAACTTTTAAAAAACTTTCCCATATCTGTTTGTTTAGTATTTCTTGGTTTTCTTGGATTTGGTTTACTTGTATTCTGATATAAGCTTAAAGGCACCCGTTTGAAGAAGAAAAACAGTTATTAGTTATTTAGTTTTATACATAAGATGACTGAGTGTAACCTTTAATTATTTGGTGCTAAATGCTAAATAGTCATTGACATTGCTTTAGTCAAGCCATCCTGCTCTCTTTTAACACAGTAGTGGATGGAATGTTCAAAATCTATTGCATATATTTAATTGTTGTTTCAATGTTGTTGCAGGTTGATCTTCGTGATAGGGAAGCACTAGAAAAAGTTTTCTCATCAACAAAGTAAGGATCATCTGATTGAATATCATTATTCCATTCCTTTTGACACTTACTGGCCTCATTTTTATATGTTGTAGATGCATTCTCCTTTGTTGTGGCACTTGTAACATTTAGTTTCTGGTTTTACATCCTGTTATGCATTAATTGACCCTATTGTGCTCTCACATAGATGTTGAAGTTCTAATGTTCAGTTGCTAGTTGCTACGTTGGCATATACATATAATGTTGGTGTTTTGACAAATAATTGCACACATTTGATTTAGAAATAAAAATAATAATTGTGTACATGGATAGGTTACTGATACTAAAAGTGTGCAGTTATCTTAAGAATTAAGCAGAGTAAATAGTAGGGAAAAGGCAACCTTTGGAAATAGAAACCATAATCTTATCCAGAGTCGACTCTATTGACTTCATGTACATGTTCTAGTGACCTTAGCTGACAACTAAGAGAAATCCTCATTTGAGATAAATTAATATGAACCCATTAGCCTTTCTAATTACGATACATCAGTTAAAATGAAGCAGAACTTCAAGGTTTAGTTTTGTTACATTCTAATGAGTCATACTTTTCATGAATTTATGGCCAATCTATGAAATTTTTTTTGTACTAGTTATAGGCGTATAGCCTCTCCTTCTGTAGAGACTAAATTCTTCTGCCTATTATTAAACTTGGCTGACTAATAATTGAAATATCAATTTTGAAATATGATACACACTAGTATGACTTTTACAGACATTTCTAATTATGATAAGCACTCAGCAGCTAAAGTGACACAAAAAGCTTACAATTTAAGGAAACACGGCTGATACTTTTGAAGCAAACCACTTATGGGATGAGTGATTAAACAACTATTGGTGCAGGTTTCTGTTGTCTACAGCTACCTATAGGTAATGGTTGGGGGAAAAAATCTGTTAGCCTTTTTTTGTGAGAGTGAGTATGAAATTTAATCAACCTTTATAGAATAATCAATTATAGGAATCTATCCTCATCCGTGCATGATTACTGAAACCTTCCAGAGTGCAATGTGTATTTCACTAACTATTACAATGATCTTAAGGACAGATGCTAATCGAAGAGAATAGAGCCCCTTATAATTATGAAACATGTAAATTAACCAAGACAGTAGAAGATAAGCCATTAATTTAAATAAGACCTGTGAACTTCTAGTACAATGTATATTTAGTAACTACTACAATGACTTTAAGGGTAGAGGGTATCCCGGATAGTTATGGAACATGGAAATAGACCAAGACAGTTGATTGCGGGTTAAAAGAATGGTATGAAGTGCTAGGTGCATAATGGCTTCAGAAAATGTATCCAGTAAAAGAAACAAATTGGTGATAGGCCATAACCAAGGTTTAGAGTGCCGAAGTTAGTAAAATACCTAGTGGAGGGATGACTGTCTTAGTGGAAGAAAGCAGCATCAGGGACATGGTATTGATCACTACTTTGAAAGATAGTAAATCTCTCTTTGGCACGTTAGTTGGTCTGTTGGTTTGAGTGATGTGTATAATGGCTTCAGAAAATTTATCCAGTAAAAGAAACAAATGAACCATAGGCCATAACCAAGGAGGGTTAGAGTGGTGAAGTTAGTAAAATATCGAGTGGAGGGATGATTGTCTTGAAGTGGAAGAAAGCAGGCCTTTTGAGACATGACACTGGTCACTGCTTTGATTGTAAATCTTTGTTTGGCACTTTAGTGTGAGAAAGTCAATCATGTATGTCTAACTGGATTGATTGTAAATCTTTGTTTGGCACTTAGTGTGCGATTTGAGTTCTTTTATGTTTCTGGGTCATGTATGTATAACTGTATTGCTTTCCTTCATTGGTGGGATTGTCACCAAATATATAAACCTGATACCACTTTAGCGCTTATGCTTGGATATAATTCTTCTTGGGGATGATTACTGTACCTTTTGTCTTCGATCCTGGCTTATTATGATTGTGATCCTAAGTTCAATGATTTTAGTGACCAATTATGCTGGGTGGCTGCACTGCATTTGTGTGACCCATTGTCATTTTATACTGCAGGTTTGATGCTGTTATTCATTTTGCTGGTTTAAAAGCTGTGGGTGAAAGTGTACAAAAACCACTGCTATATTATAACAACAACCTTATTGGTACCATAACTCTGTTGGAAGTGATGGCTTCCCATGGGTGCAAGAAGGTATTGTAACTATTTTTTTTCCCTCGTAGCGAGTAATAAGTTAATACTTATGTTCAACTCTTATTAAGCAATTATGAGTGAAGGCCCATGTACTATCTAAAATATTTGAGTGTTGATAATCATTTTTTGACTTATGATATGTTTTGAACGTTTCAGCTTGTATTCTCATCATCAGCAACTGTGTATGGTTGGCCCAAGGAGGTTCCTTGTACAGAAAAGTTCCTCTTTCTGCAGCAAATCCATATGGAAGAACCAAGGTTCTTTTCTTCTTGATCTAAAAGCATTTATCATTCTTTTCGGTTTTCAGCTTCCTTGACTATAAGCTGATGTGGATTGCAGCTCATTATTAAAGATATATGTCGCGATATCTACCAATCAGACAATGAATGGAAGATAATCTTACTTAGATATTTCAATCATGTTGGTGCTCACCCTAGTGGATATATTGGTGAAGATCCTCGTGGAATTCCCAACAACCTCATGCCTTTTGTACAGCAGGAAGCTGGAAGGTTCGAGGTCACACGAGAGGATGTAGCTAAGGGATTCCTAGCATCTCACACTATTTGTCATGGGAGGGAAGTGCAAGACGATGAGAAAATTGTTTATGTGTCGGAGGTGATAAAACCAGAAGCACCGGTTTATGATGGTCCACAAAATGGAATCTCTTTGCTTTGTGAATTAGTTGATGGAGGTTATATTATTTGGGGAGGCGGACGTATCCAGTATTTGTAAGCTTTAAGACATGTAAGCTTTTGTTGGGGATTCAAACTACTATGCTTAACATTAAAACATGTAAACTTTTGTTGGTAAAATATTGTTAACTTTTGTACGCATTTAACTATTATGCTTCAGCTATTATGGTTATATATATATACTTTTGTTGGACAATATGTAAGGCACCTTTTGTTGAGATGTTGGAATGTGATTTTATTTGATTACAGAAAAATTATTATAAATTCAGGATGAATACAGGTTTATGGTTGTATATTACAAAGCTCTATCAGGTTTATGATTGTATCAGGAAAAAAAAGTATTTTTGTAACGGTTATTTTCGTTACTAATCTACATTTAATTTTGTCTGGAAACAACCTTTGTAATGGTCATAACCGTTACGACATGTTACTTTAGTAACGGTTTTAACCGTTAGTAAATTCTACTTAGTAACGGTTATATCCGTTAGGAAATCCGTCACAAAATATTATTTGTAACGGTTTTAACCGTTACGAAAAGCGTTACAATATTTTGTAACGGCTAATTCGTCACGGTTGTTACCGTTACTACAAATTTTGGTAACGGTAATAACCGTGGGCAAACGTCTATTATATTGTAATGAGAGTGTATCTATATTTATATATGTAATAAATGATTCATGATGATTATATAATCAAGTTTGTGAGTGTGGTTCTTCATATTATTATTGCTATTATTGTTGTGGATAATTAGGATATATATTGTGTATTCTTTTGGCTCAAACTATCTAAATCCGTCATGATTTTTATCCACGTTTTTAATTTCAGTCCTAACTTAGAAATGTCATAACTTCTAGCTCAAAGCTCGGTTTAATCTCCCGTTTTTTTAAAAGAAGCATATTGAAGTTAGCTTTCCAAAAACATGTATTAATAGGCCTAATTCTTTCTGTGACTTTCTGGAGAATTATTTGAGTGTCAGCTGTACGAAAGACAAATGCGTTCTCGGTGTTTTTGCGATTCCGGGAGTTTTCGGAAATGAAAACGCGATCCGTTTAAAGTTTCGGAAAGCTAACACATAGATCTATAACATAATTTAATCCTAGATTTTAATTCATACTGAGATGGTACAGTATTGATTATTAGTAGGAGTTACTATTCGGCATATACATTTTGTGCACCCTTGTGTGTAATTTAATATTCTATTTGATTTTAACCCATGTTAATGTATATACATTATGTAATTAAATAGAGAATGCAAGCATGAGTAAATGGTTAAATAAATGATGTATGAGGTGTAAGTATCCTATTTAATGTAAGCATGTATAAGTATGGCTTGTAATGAATATGTAGGTTCCATAGTATGTAATGTATGATGCATATAGTGGTGCAAGAGAATAAATGAATGATGAATGAATGCAAGCATGAATGTAATGTAATAATAGATGTAATGTATGCAATATACAAGTTAATGAGATATAATATTCTATGTTAACACAAATCCTATATTATCTCATGTACCCCCTTACACTATGTTGACACTATCACACTTGACACATTGTTCACTTACACTTTGACACTCTTTGATATGTATACACTATGTATGCCCATTTAACCCTCACTTGTCCCTTTGCCATGTTCACATACACACACATAGCCTCTTAAATAAGTATTTATGAATATAGTTAACTTAGCTATGTATGTATATTATATATATGTTAGCATATTGTGTTGTAATATATAAGTTTATATAACCATTTGAAATGCCATGATTATAGACCTAATGTTGAATACCAATATATACATGTGTATATATGTGTAGACATATATAGCTTAAAGTAATAGATTACCTAGTGTATATCCAATGTGAATTCTTGCCTATTTGAGTATTGAATAATTGCATGCTATATAGAGTTGGGTGTATGTTGGCTTGTATAGCCTTGTATTGATGTGTGCTTGCTAGGATAGTCTTGGTTAGGCCTAGTAAGACTTGCTGGGTTAGGACATGACCTAGTTTGACCTAGTTTGACTAGTGCAGTTGACCAGAGTTGACCAAGGGTTGACTTTGGCCTAGTTTGACCTAGATTCATGTAGAATGCATTGTAGTGCTTTATATTACCCTTCTGGACATGTTGTGACTTATGCTGTTCTAATTAGGAGCCAGACACCTCTCCTCGGACAGTATCTTTACCTTGGACATTCAGATATCAGGCGAGTACATTCTCTGATCATTTCATATCCTGCTTAAAATTATTTCCTGCAGTAGATTACTTTACTTGTACTGTCACGATGGTCACACGGATTGGTACTATATGGATCCTTTCTTGAGATGTTATCCTTAGGGAGCATCGGGTACTACGTGTTCTGTGCGTTTCACTTACATGGCGTATCACTATGCTTCTTGGTTCACTTGATTACTTGTGACATGTACCCTCATGATCACAGAGTCTCTTGAATCTTACACAGTTGGGTAACCCCCAGACTCCCTATTTATGGGACATCCATGTATCACCCTTCGGGGGCCGTGCATGGAATCATATAACATAACCTGGCTGGATCCTTGTGTATTAATTGGGGGTACGGGGGAGTAGAAGTGGACATGTGAATAATACACCAGTAGTATCTTCATTGAATCATTCCGTAGTGTCTTCATTGAATCATCCCAGGCCATTTACATGTTCATGTTGTACTCTGACTCACTAGTCACTGCTAGTTCTCTATTTATAGTAGATATTTCTATTATAGTTCTCTCTCTGTTTTTATACTGCACTTCTTTCAGTACTTGTATCTTACTTTACTGCATGAGTATATTTTCTAACCTGCTATGAACTGTTGAGATGTAATGTGCTCGCTCCTGTCCTGACTGGACCTGTTGATAAATTTTACAGATAGCCTGGAGGTTGCCTGCTAGCCTAGAGGAGACAGTAGAGGTTGCATAGATAGCTAGGGTTTTTGCTTATAGTTTATTTTCAGTCATCTTGAGTTGTATTTATGGATTACTGTATTTGGGTTTTGAGATGTATTCTGAGTTTGTATCTTAGACACTTAGACTTCTATCTGTTGTATCTCTTTTCGATTTCATGTTTTATTTATCTTCCTTTATGCTCTACCTTAGATGTGATTGAGTTTACATTCTGCTATGTCACCCCCATTCGGGGAGTATAAACTGTTTAGTCTTATACTGTTAGATGCATTGAGACCTAGGACAGCGTTCTACCGTCGACACTGCGGCGTAGGCTGGGCGTTGTTACGTTCTTGTGCCCTAACTCTAGGGTGCGGGTCGTAACACGTTTTTAGTGGTGGCCCATACAGGTCGAGTTTGTGTAGTGGTATTCGAACTAGAGTACCACTACAGCCTGCAGTAGGATTGGGATATATTTTGAAGGTACACAATCACAAATAGGAACCCTTGAGAGATTCCTGGGACGACCCTTGAGAATCTTATTTAACTCCGATTTGAAAACTCTTTTCTTTTTTCCTTGATTTGATTTATCTTTACTTTCTGCTATTGAATTTGATTTTGATGGATTATTATTGAATTTGAGTTTGTATTTATTGATTTTGATGAAGATTGTTGAAATTTGAATCTTGATGTTAGCTATAGCATCCGAGTTTGTAGTTATATGATTTGAAGGATTTTGTTCATTTCTGAATTTTGATGTTCGTTGATAAATTTGATTTTTTTTTGGTATTCATTGTTGATTTAATTTAATTTTTGGCAAGATAAAATTATATGGGCTAGGTCATCTAAGTTATGGAAATCTTGTCTTCTATAGTCACATTAGCCAGCATGGTGAGGACATATAGTCTGATTTTGGATATATTCCTCGGGTGTAAAAATTTAAGGTTTTCACAGCCAAGCTAGCGGCATCGCGAAAATGTTAAATACCATAATTCTAGAGGTATGTGCATAAGTCAAGGACTCTGTAATTATCGTAGCCTTGCTCACTAGTATGACGAAGATTTAGAGTACCATGATTTTGGATAGACGCATATGATTATCAGATTGTACCTTAAATATTTTCGAACATGTTTTTGCTACTTTTGTTTCAGTCATTCAAAAAAAAGAGAAGGAATTATTGTTGTTTTGTTTTGTTTTGTTTTGTTTCTCATTGTTTACTTAGGATGTAGCTTTAGCTATTTTTATAAACCTTGTGTAACTTCTTACAAAAATTTATTTCTTCTTAATACAATAAACCAATAATTTTGCTAGGCCTTATTTTGGATTTGGTATTATAATTCTTGTTTCAAAAAAAATGGGTCCCTCTTTTAAATAGATAAGCAGAACAGATTCTATTATCATTCTTTCCTGCCAATATTTTTATTACCATCATTCCTTGTCTTATATACCTGTCCTGATTATATCAATTCCCTATCTCGTATATAATTCTGTCAGCTATACCTTGACAACTCTTCAATCTTCATATCATTTTGCCTGAGAAATGTTAAGGAAGTGACGTAAATTATGTAGCTCAGAGAAGACGTAACTGGTTATTTTATGATGATCTAAAGGAAATCAAATGTGGAGTGTTCCATATGGAAACTTGAGATAGAAATGTGGTAAAGGTCTCGAATAGAATAAAGAGATGTATACTGCCAATCTGGAAACAATTATATTTAGAGAAATTTTGGGGTTATGAGATAGTTTATAGGTGTATTCAAAACTAATGAGGATATCAGAGGTCAACCTAGTTTTGAGAACTTAGAAAATCTTGGTTATTGATTCTGGGGAAAACTTTTACTCTGAGGCTATGTAGAAGGTTAGTAATGGAAAAGAGAAGTTAATTATGTTTAATAAGGATATTAAACAAGATACGAGGAAATGACTAGGGATAGAGAGAGCACAAAGTTATGGAAGTTTAGAGATTGTTGTGAAATATTTTTAGGAGAATAATATTCAAGGGTGTATGTCGAAGAAAATACGGAAGTTGATTTTATGATGAAAGATAAGTTTTGTAAGGCCTAGAGATTTAAATTAAATAATACGAGGAGAACAATTTGAACAAGTTCAAGGAATTCGTAAACGGAATTTAGAGGTTTTGGGTCAAATTTAAGACAAGGTGAAAGAACTTGGAAATTTAAATAAATGGTTAATGTTGATTCCTAAATGTGAGGGTTGTGCTTCAAGAGTGATGTTTGGAAATTGGAAATTGCCTACGGTAGTCATGGTAAGGGTTTAAGTAAAGGTTAAATTTTTATATGGAGACTGGTGAGGTAAAGATATGATTGGCAAGTTATGACCAGATGAACTTAAGAGTATCAGAAGCAGATGACTAACTCGATCTTCATTATTTTTGTGCATTAATTACCACCTCTTGAACTCCCACTTTCTAATTGAGATCCTTGACGTTCCTTATCGTGACTTTGATATTCGGAATGTAATACTAGCTGTTACCCTCCAACAAATCTTATATGCAAGACCTAGACGAGCTCACCTTCGTGTAGGTATATCATGTCCCACTAAAACCCGTCTTCTTGTACTCTATTTTCTTGATATGATTTTCTGGTCAACTGGCTAAACTATAACCTCTACCATTATACTAAATTTCTTCTTATTTCAATTAGAAATCCAGCCTTGACTCAATTATTTCGACCCGACATGTGATGGTGTTCTGCTTGTTTCCTTAGATGCTTAACCTTGTACCTTATCTGATTACTTGACCCGTTGGTTAAAAAACTTGGACTATGTAATTCCTTTCATCGTTACCACCCTTATATCTTGTGCTACTAAATTAGCCTTAGTTTTGCAAGCTTATCTATTTTCGAGCTTGGTCATGACATATTTTATTGGGTGGCCACCCACTAACATATTGTCTAATCAGAACCGGTGCATGATGGTCTGATCAACCTATTGTACTTTAGTTCGCTTTTTCATGTATCAATCTACGAGAATGGAGACATAGTTAAACTTGACCCTAGAGTCTCATTCGCGACAGCCTTGACAATTCTCCTTGAAATTTTTTCATCGCCTATGAACCTCGTATTCGTACTCAGTCGAATTAAATTTAATCATGACCTGAATCTCCATCATTGGATGCTCGTGCTCATACTTTGATTTTATTGATTTCCCTTCTTACCCAAATCTCGTTTATCCCAAAATTGATCAACTTAGATCGTGTCAAGACAAAAATCTATTTGTGATTTGTTGTGCCTAAATTTTCAATTTTTGCCATTTTATGGAATAGTAACCTTTTAATAATTTCTTAGTTGCTTGTTAATGACCAATTTTCATATAGGATGGTAGACAGCCCTACAACCTTGATGATTGATGTTCCCTTACCTTCCCAATTAAGACAACCTAGATTGTTTGTGTGTTGATACCATAGTACTGTTTTGACCTAGAATGATTAGTGTACCTAGGTGAGACTTCCAACTGCTACGGTATGCCCTGACCTTGTATACTATTCCTTCAAATTGCATGATTTAGAAAAAAAAAATTAGACCTTGATTGTTGGGAGATAGGGACGTCACCCCATTAGTATCAGTTGTAGATATATATAGGTTAGTCCTTGATGTGGGGATGTGTGTCTATAAACATGTAGCTTATGAGATTTATGAGAGATTATAGTATCAGCCTTGATGGGATGTACTAGTCTTTTGGTGAGCATAAATGTGTTATGAGAGATAGGGGACTATATGTCTTAGTAATGCATCGTTCCTTTGGTAATAAAATGTATTAATAGATGGTTAATAGGAAGATAATAGTTTGAGCATACCTATAGCCTATGATCAGTTCCTTTTCATCCTTAGTTAAGACCACTTTAAAATAGGTCCAGTCCCTTGGATATAGGTTCCAGTCCATATTTTATTGAAGTTCCATTACCGCCGTACAGCAGAGCAGTATTGGAGGTATTCCTAGATTGACACTTTTTAGATGTCCATTTATTATTCCAGTGTTAGGAAGTGTTACCTTAGATATTGGGTAGGTTAGAGGTTCTAGAATGAGTACTATCGATCTTAAATTTCGAGGACAAAATTTTTCTAAGGTGGGTAGAGTTGTAGCACCCAGTTTCCCAAATGAAGGTAATTTTGAAATTTTGTGTTTATAATTATTTTAATAATGATATTAAATTTATGATATAATTTTTGGTGATTTTAAATCATTTTAACATTATTTAAATCAATGACTTGTGGTTTTGACGTTTTGCTAGTGAAACCCTAGAGACTTTTGACCTAGAGCCTAACCATGTGATTATGATATTTTAATATCATTTTTGGCCTAAGGATATTTTTTGTATTTGACCTCTTTGAATTATTTTGATATTATTTTATTATTTATGATATTATTTTGGGGTTATTTGAGTCGGGTTCGAATTTCAACTCAATCCGACTTGAAACGGGGACCCGGGGGTAGTTTGACTCTAGTGGGACCCACACACTAGTTAGGCATGGCCCACATGATATTAATTTTAGTCCACATGATAGAAATATTTTAGTTAGAGGTTAGACTAATTATTATGGATAAGGTTAGTGTGATTAGAGACTTTAGAATAACTAATTTAGCCCCAACCAATTAGCCCTTTCCTAATACTCATAGAATAGGTTAGTAGGGGCTTTTGGACTTTTCCTAATAGGACAAAACCACCTTTATGGCCAGCCACAATAAGGATAGGGTTGAGCCTCCCATTTGTCATTATCCATCTATTTTTCTCTCTCTTATTCTTCCCCAAATTTCTAGAGAGCAATCCCTAGCAATTTTTCCACCAAATCCTTCCATTTCACCACCAAATCTTCTTCTTTCCTTCTCCATTCTAGCTAAGGAGGAAGCTACCCAAGTTTGGGAGGATTCGGAGCTCGTTCGTGTCCTTTTGGAATCTCTACGTGTCGGTGTCGCTCCGGGAAGGCTTTTCTTCGATTCGATCTACCGGGAGGTATAAATCTCTTCTCCTTTTCATTTCCTCATGCATATAGGTCTATTTTGAACCCACAGGAATGACCCCCATGGTTGTATCTCCATTTGTGTCCATTTTGTGTCCATTTAGAGGTCATAGGAGTGTCCTTTGTGTTGTGGATGTGTTCATGTTACATATATATATATATATATATATATATATATATATATATATATATATATATATATATATATATATATATATATATATATATATATATTGTAATGAGAGTGTATCTATATTTATATATGTAATAAATGATTCATGATGATTATATAATCAAGTTTGTGAGTGTGGTTCTTCATATTATTATTGCTATTATTGTTGTGGATAATTAGGATATATATTGTGTATTCTTTTGGCTCAAACTATCTAAATCCGTCATGATTTTTATCCACGTTTTTAATTTCAGTCCTAACTTAGAAATGTCATAACTTCTAGCTCAAAGCTCGGTTTAATCTCCTATTTTTTTTAAAAGAAGCATATTGAAGTTAGCTTTCCAAAAACATGTATTAATAGGCCTAATTCTTTCTGTAACTTTCTGGAGAATTATTTGAGTGTCAGCTGTACGAAAGACAAACGCGTTCTCGGTGTTTTCGCGATTCCGGGAGTTTTCGGAAATGAAAACGCGATCCGTTTAAAGTTTCGGAAAGCTAACACATAGATCTATAACATACTTTAATCCTAGATTTTAATTCATGCTGAGATGGTACAGTATTGATTATTAGTAGGAGTTACTATTCGGCATATGCATTTTGTGCACCCTTGTGTGTAATTTAATATTCTATTTGATTTTAACCCATGTTAATGTATATACATTATGTAATTAAATAGAGAATGCAAGCATAAGTAAATGGTTAAATAAATGATGTATGAGGTGTAAGTATCCTATCTAATGTAAGCATGTATAAGTATGGCTTGTAATGAATATGTAGGTTCCATAGTATGTAATGTATGGTGCATATAGTGGTGCAAGAGAATAAATGAATGATGAATGAATGCAAGCATGAATGTAATGTAATAATAGATGTAATGTATGCAATATACAAGTTAATGAGATGTAATATTCTATGTTAACACAAATCCTATATTACCTCATGTACCCCCTTACACTATGTTGACACTATCACACTTGACACATTGTTCACTTACACTTTGACACTCTTTGATATGTATACACTATGTATGCCCATTTAACCCTCACTTGCCCCTTTGCCATGTTCACATACACACACATAGCCTCTTAAATAAGTATTTATGAATATAGTTAACTTAGCTATGTATGTATATTATATATATGTTAGCATATTGTGTTGTAATATATAAGTTTATATAACCATTTGAAATGCCATGATTATAGACCTAATGTTGAATACCAATATATGCATGTGTATATATGTGTAGACATATATAGCTTAAAGTAATAGATTACCAAGTGTATATCCAATGTGAATTCTTGCCTATTTGAGTATTGAATAATTGCATGCTATATAGAGTTGGGTGTATGTTGGCTTGTATAGCCTTGTATTGATGTGTGCTTGCTAGGATAGTCTTGGTTAGGCCTAGTAAGACTTGCTGGGTTAGGACATGACCTAGTTTGACCTAGTTTGACTAGTACAGTTGACCAGAGTTGACCAAGGGTTGACTTTGGCCTAGTTTGACCTAGATTCATGTAGAATGCATTGTAGTGCTTTATATTACCCTTCTGGACATGTTGTGACTTATGCTGTTCTAATTAGGAGCCAGACACCTCTCCTCGGACAGTATCTTTACCTTGGACATTCAGATATCAGGCGAGTACATTCTCTGATTATTTTATATCCTGCTTAGAATTATTTCCTGCAGTAGATTACTTTACTTGTACTGTCACGATGGTCACACGGATTGGTACTATATGGATCCTTTCTTGAGATGTTATCCTTAGGGAGCATCGGGTACTACGTGTTCTGTGTGTTTCACTTACATGGCGTATCACTATGCTTCTTGGTTCACTTGATTACTTGTGACATGTACCCTCATGATCACAGAGTCTCTTGAATCTTACACAGTTGGGTAACCCCCAGACTCCCCATTTATGGGACATCCATGTATCACCCTTCGTGGGCCGTGCATGGAATCATATAACATAACCTGGCTGGATCCTTGTGTATTGATTGGGGGTACGGGGGAGTAGAAGTGGACATGTGAATAATACACCAGTAGTATCTTCATTGAATCATTCCGTAGTGTCTTTATTGAATCATCCCAGGCCATTTACATGTTCATGTTGTACTCTGACTCACTAGTCACTGCTAGTTCTCTATTTATAGTAGATATTTTTATTACAGTTCTCTCTCTGTTTTTATACTGCACTTCTTTCAGTACTTGTATCTTACTTTACTGCATGAGTATATTTTCTAACCTGCTATGAACTGTTGAGATGTAATGTGCTCGCTCCTGTCCTGACTGGACCTGTTGATAAATTTTACAGATAGCCTAGAGGTTGCCTGCTAGCCTAGAGGAGACAGTAGAGGTTGCATAGATAGCTAGGGTTTTTGCTTATAGTTTATTTTCAGTCATCTTGAGTTGTATTTATGGATTACTGTATTTGGGTTTTGAGATGTATTCTGAGTTTGTATCTTAGACACTTAGACTTCTATCTGTTGTATCTCTTTTCGATTTCATGTTTTATTTATCTTCCTTTATGCTCTACCTTAGATGTGATTGAGTTTACATTCTGCTATGTCACCCCCATTCGGGGAGTATAAACTGTTTAGTCTTATACTGTTAGATGCATTGAGACCTAGGACAGCGTTCTACCGCCGACACTGCGGCGTAGGCTGGGCGTTGTTACGTTCTCGTGCCCTAACTCTAGGGTGCGGGTCGTGACAGTTTATGTCCTTCAAAAGTCTGTGAAGGGCCAAGCTCTCGTTGACTTCCTGGCAGCTCACCCAATCCCGAAAACGTCTAAACTTTATGATGAGATTCCAGACGAAACTTTGGAATCCAACATAATTTCAGAAGAAATTTTTGTTTGGCGTCTATTCTTCAACGGTGCATCCAGAATAGGACCAAAAGGTGTCATCGTTGCTGGAGTTGGAATCGTCCTTGTGTCACCAGAAGGATTAGCTATTCAAAGAGCTTATTCTTTAGATGAATCGTGCTTCAATAATGTGGCTGAATATAACGCTCTACTTATTAGTCTCCAATTGGTTAAACAATTGGATATTGAATATCTTGAAGTATATGGAGACTCTAAACTGATTGTCAATCAGGTTAGGGGCACGTATGAAGTTCGACATCAAGATTTATGCCATATCACGAAGCGGCATTTAGACTAGCTATATCGTTTAAGGGTTTCTTCATTGAACATGTACGTCGGGCATGCAATACGGAGGCTGATGCATTGGCTAATCTGGCAGCCGTATTAGCAATCCCAGTGAAAAGACAACAAATGATTGTCATCACTAACAGAGAGTTGTTTTGCATTGAGAATAATTCAAATATTGAGTTCAGTAATGCAATTGAAATTGATGTCATCAGTGAAGATTGGAGAGCTCCTTTCATTGAATTTGTGGTACATAACATTTTACCTGAAGATCCTAAAGAAGCTACAACTATTCATTGGCGATCACTCCGATTCTATTATAATCATACTACCAAAACCCTCTATCGACGGATATTTGATTATCTACTCCTACGTTGTCTTGCTGGAGATGAAGCAAAACAAATACTACGAGAATCCCATGATGGTGTTTGTGGTGCACATCAGCCTGGTCCTAAATTACAAGATCGTATCCAGCGTATGGGCTACTATTGGCCCACGATGGTATCTGTTGTAATCGAGTTTGCAAGGAAGTGCCAAGCATGTCAAATCTATGCTGACTTCATTCATCAACCATCAGAATTTCTTCACCCGACGGCAGCATCATGGCCCTTTGAAGCTTGGGGCATGGATGTCATTGGTCCAATTAACCCTCCCTCGTCTCGAGGACATCGGTTCAAATTGGCCATAACAGATTATTTCTTAAAGTGGGTTGAAGCTATACCTCTAACCGAGGTCAAGACAAGCAGTGTTATCAATTTTATTAAGCATCATATGATCTACAGATTCGGTGTTCCTCAATGAATCATTCATGATAATACGGCACAATCCATCAGTCAGAAGTTTACTCGATTCTGTAATGACAATAGGATCAATAATTGTACAGCTTACAATCCTGCAGCTAATGGGTTGACAGAAGCATTTAACAAGACCATCATCAAACTCCTCAAGAAATTTGTTTCTACTAACAAATGGAACTGGAGCGAAAAGCTTGGAGAATGTCTGTGGGCTTACCGTACTACTGTACGTACTCCTACAGGCTGACACCTTTCTCTTTGGTATATGGATGCGAGGTCGTCTTACCATTGGAAATCTAGATCCCTTCCCTAAGGATTGCCATTGCCAATGAACTCACAACCGAAAACAATGATCGTCTGAGACTTCAGGAGCTTGAAGTGCTGGACGAGAAACAGCTCCTAGCTCAATAACATATTGAGTTATACCAAGCTCGTCTATCAAAAGCCTTCAACGTAAAGTCAAAGTCCGAATATTTCAGAAAGGAGAACTAGTTCAAACCGTCAGACGTCCTATGACTATGACGCACATGAGCAAAGGCAAATTTGAAGCGAAGTGGGAAGGACCCTACGTTGTAAGCAAAGTTTTCTCCAATGGAGCTTATCAATTGACTAGTCGAGTCGCCATGATGCCCATTAATGGCAAATTTCTCAAGAAATATCATGTTTAAAGATAAAGAGATATCAACACAGAGAATCAGAATGTAAATAAAAATTCCTTTTATTTTCATAATTCAGACAGAAGGAAATACATAAAATTAACGGGGACCAGAGCCCTCTTGATAGAAAACATAATTCGCAAGAAGCTCGAAGACATTATTGTCCGATGACACCAGCAGTTCACAAGCGACCTTCCTCAGAGCTTCTTCCTCGACAGTACTTCCAGGCTCCACCAGTTTGGCAAGAATGTCCTATTTTGATTCAGGAACAGTCGAACTTTCTCCCACTTCTGGCCGAATGGGTGGCGAAGGCTCGTCGGAGTGAGTGTCGATGGCGGCTTCGATCTTTAGGATGGCCCCAGCCTCCTTGGGTGCATCTTCGGAAGACATTTGTGATGAAAGGATAGGTGTGGATAACAATCTCAAAAGTTTCGCACTATTTATAGACAGAAAGGCCAAATATTCTGTCGTAGGAATCGAAACAACCTTTCCTCGAAAATGCATGTTCCTTCATTTCATCCCTTTTTATCTCGTGAATAGGTCTCCATTTATTGTCTGTCACGGGAACCGAAACGACCTTTTTTTGAAAAGACATGCTTATTCACTCATCAATCTTTTTAGGCCTATATTTATTATTGTTTATTTACTTTCTCGTAAATAAAGCCACAGATAATAAATACTCAAAATCTCCTGTGGAGTCCATCCAAATCATCAATTATGTCTTTTAAAACCCAGTTGTTATCTTATCTTAATCTGTATTATCACAGATATCGTCTTTTTAGACATGATATCATGTCTTTGAGTCCCAGCTTACTTGAAGATCATCAATAGAAAAAATGAATTCACGTCCACATTACCTCTGGATTCTATTTTCTATATCATCACATCAAGTCATAAAGGAGAAAAAAAATCATTCTTTATTCCTTCTTTAAAAATATAGATACATCTTAATGGAAATCTATTACATCTCGGATTTTCATTCTAAATATAACAAATGGAGGTCTATTACATCTTTGGATCTTCTTGTTGGTGCCAGTTCCGTGCCGATTCGACCCGAAGCAGCGAGCAAGGCAACGAATTCTCTCTAAGAAAGACGAGAGGAGAACGACAGAGTACAGCAGCTCGAAGACAAGCTGCTGTCAATACAACTGGTGGAGAAAAGACGACCCTTCTTGAGAAGTAGGAATGAGATCACCCTTGTGATAAGATTCCTAGTTCTGTGTCTCCACCATCCAACTCTCATGTATAAAGGCCCTTCCTACCATCTCGAGGAAGCCCTTTTAAACATGAAGAATTCTTAGCTCTCTGATGTGTGTGTCAAGGTAGTTCAGCTCCATAACATCTAATATCACCAATACCAGTTCTGAAGAATATTGCCAACCGATTCCCTGCAAGAAGTGAACTAGAAGAAGTTAGTAAATTTATAGAGTGCAATGATCAAACCTATACAAAAATCACAGGTTGCACCAAAACTTCCATGTTGCACAACGGATGTGTTGCGCCTCGCGCATCATCTGTGTTGTGCCGCATTTTGTACGGCGCAGCATCTGTGTTATGCCACATTTTGTATGGCGCAGCATCTGTATTGCGCCACATTTTGTATGGCGTAGCATCTGTGTTGTGCCACATTTTATATGGCGCAGTATCTATGTTGCGCTACATTTTATATGGCACAGCATTTGTGTTGCGCCATATTTTGTACAGCGTAGCATCTGTGTTACATCGCATCTGTATAACGCAACATCTCTGGTGTGCCACATCGCATAACACAGTTTGAATACTATGTGCGTGACAACAACCAAACCCTAAAAAGGGTGGCGCGGGTCAGAAAGTGAACCGAACTCTAAAAAGAGAAGGTGCACGATGAATAGATCAAACAAAAAACCCTAAAAAAGATCTGGTTGATATGATCGATGTATGGATCAATGATCAAAATGCTCACCTTCCATGGCCGGGTTGACAGTCTCTCGTCATGACGAAGGCGGAACGTACTGACACGCACGTCGCTGCTTTTTGCATGATGAAGCGCGAGATGAAGGCTCAACGAAGCCTTTTCCTCTCCTAACATCGAATCTTCTGGGCACCATTAGGGTTTGTCGAAGAAGCTTCTGAATCTAGAAGAAGAAGAGACAGAGTGGTCAAAGGAGATCGGGAAGAAGAGAAGAGGTAGGGTTTCGAGAAAGTCACGTTGGTGAAGGATGAAAAATCCAAAGGGAACAGCTATTTATAGTTTTGCAAATAGAACTAAATCGTGCAAATTACGCTGAAGAATCGGGCTCGAGTTGACTGGCACAACCTACCGTTGCACAATTGGCGCTTAAAATTTAGAGTTTATTGAAACAGTTGACTGGCGCAACCCGTATTAAGTTCATCTAATTCAAAGTATTTCAAAATTTTGAAATCTTTCAAACTTTAAAAACTTTGAAGGGGATCTTGTAGAGGCTAAAAATCAAGCTGTGCCACCCATAAAGTGTGCGATCATCAAGTGACGAGAAATCATTATGTTGCGCCAGAACATTAGGTTGTGCCAATAGTTGGTCGCACCAACATCAGGTTGCGCCAACGTCAGGTTGCACGACGCTATTCGAATCCCGTACAATGCGACGCTTGAGAAGATTTTTCAGCATATAATTAATGCTGCCAGCTGGCTTGCACAAGTCATTGTGTGGCGCAAGAATTAATCAGTACAGTACAGAAGACCAGTCAAAGGCGCCAGTTGTTGAGTTGCGCCCATGCGCAACATGTCTAGTTGGTGCCATCTGATCAATATTTATTTAGAAGCAGGGCGACGTGGCGCGCAAGCTACCAACTTCGCAGAGCGTGTCCACTATACTGCCCACGACTACGCGCATTTCACTCAAACGATACCCCGTGTCCACAGCAGTTGGTGCAACCGCTCGCGCAAGTTGTTACATTGTGCCCCCGTACAACCTGATGAAGCATGCACAAGGTGATCGAACAGTATCCAGAACAGGCCCACCGCTCGCGCAAGTGAACAGGAGGCGCGCAACCTGAAGTGCGCGCAACCCAAAATAACTGCTAAACAGTTATTTCAAGAACTCTATAAATAGAGTTTCAAATCAGTCTCAAAGGATGACGAAGGATCAAAAACTCCTGCAAAAGTGATGTTGCATCCTCCAGAAGCTCGTGTCTTCGATATCACATCGTCCAAGGGATAAAGTGATCGTCTTCTGATCAGATTTCTATAGTTGTACTTTCCCAGAAATCAGTTGTACTCTTTGTACTTTTTCTCAGTTTGTAGAAGTAGAATTTTCTCTTTTTGTTTTTGCAAACATATGGCTAAGATGGTTCGTGGTCCCTGGAGCCAGTGCAGTTGATCGCATCCATCGCGGTATTTTGTTTGTCGCAGTGCGTCTGGTGTTTGGGTATATAATGGATATTCTTTCCGCCATGACTATCAGACTAAATGCGGGTCTTCGCGAGTTCACAACTCTTCTGATGGAGAAGTATGATTCTTGAAGCGATTTCCCCAGTACTGAGATGTCGCTCACATATCTGTTCGACTGGTTAGTACTACACCATCCTTCTTTGATGGACCCTGCTATTGGTTCTGATAGATCTTTATCAGGGAACTTTATCTGTTGATATGCCGAATCTACGTGGAAGGCAAACTCGCTTTTTGATTGTAGAAAGGCACTAAATCGAAGTTCCAACTTGAAGTTCTCCTGTGTTTCTTCACCACCCGGGTACAAAAATTGCTCGACTTCTTTTTGGGATCTAGAGCCCGTTGGTTCTCGTCCACCTCCAGTAGCCTTTTCCTGGTTGGTTATGATCATACCATCGTATTTGGTGTATCGGCTCGAGAACATTTGCTATCTGGAACCATATATGACATGCCGGTTCGCTCGTTAGTTCAGCTATGACCAGATGCATGTTGGGAATTCGACTACTTGCCTTCAAGCCTCTAGGCTTTTAATTGATGGGGCTCGAGGGTGGAGGTATTATTGTGCGAGAGGCACCAATGCTGTGTTACCATGCCCTCAACTACTTTTGAGGCAGGCCCGCATATGTTAAATACATACGTAAATTTTTATACCTCAGCCAACACCTTCTTCGAGGGTTATTCTATGACGGATAGCTTTGTCGGCGTAAGAAAAGTGCAGGAAGGACTTTCGGCTTCCCTAGATTTGGAAAAAGTCGATGAGGAGGCTCCCGCTGATGCTCCTTTTGAGACTGTACCTATCGGTTTCCATGACGAGGTATAAGGTGCGTTGCGTGTCCCTCTCAAGAAACGGAGGAAAAAATCTCGTGAAGGGAGAGAGCAAAAAATAAAAGACTGAGACTTCGTCTTCTTAGTCAGCTCATGACGAACCTCTTTCTCCTGCTAAGGGAAAAGGGAAGAGGAAAGAAGCGATTATCGTTAAGAAACCTGCGGTAAAGACAAGGGCTCAGTTATCGTGACTTAAAGTATCTCTCTGGAAGCTGAACTTTCTTCTGGAAGAACATCAACTTTCAGGGGGACAACCCCATCTCCAATCCAGAAGGAGAGCAGGGAAGTTATTGAAGAAACGAGCAGAGAGTGGGTTGCTTCTAGAGAATCACAAGATCAACCTTCTACTTCAGTTAGGTCAGCAAAAGTATCACCGCAACCACTTCTCAAGCATGCAGCAAGGAGGAAATTAGTGGTGTCTAGAGTTATGAGGAAGAAGGACGCAGTTTCTCCTATTCCATCCTCGCCAAGGCAGCTCCTTGTCATCAAGAGCCATCACTGCTATCACGAGAAAGATCTCCATTGTCACTGGAGGTGCACCCTCTCCGAAAGGTGAAACCCTTGATTTTTTAACCCAACAAGAGTTATTAGATGTTAACCCTTTGGCAATTTGTATTGATCTTTCTTCGTCTCCAGAACTTTCACAGGCTAGAGAATCAGCTCAAGCCACTTCTGTTGATGTCCCTGTGGTTACTGTTTCGAAGCCAGTAACTGCTAAGACCGATATCCCCTTTCTGCTAAGGCACTCTCAGCACTCATTTCATCCTGTCTAATGTCTCCGTCGGCTTCTGTCACGACCCACTCCCAATTTTGGGATACGAGTTCGAGGCCAAGTCCAGCCTACGCAGCAGCATCGGTGGTAGTATGATGTCTATGATAACAATGGTCCACAACAAGCACAACACGTATATATATATATATATATATCATCCACAATTAAGCCAGCAATAATCACCAAAATATCCAATAGTCTCAATAGTATAAATATGAAAAAAATCCACTACAACTCAGAAAGTCTCGGGAACAAACCCGAATAGCAGAAAATAAAATAGACAACTAACTCCATAACTATAACTACTAACTAATGCGAATCCATAAGGAAGAAAATATGCTAATTCGCATCAGTGCTGGAACCGGGTACGCCAGTGACGTCAGTGTCTCTAACATACTCACCGTAAACATCTGGACAGATCACATCGTCTACAACTGAATAATGGTTATCCAGTCAGGATTGGAACAAGTACAAGTCTAACCACCATGATACAAGTACAATATAAAGTAATAAAACACTAAACATAGAAAATAATGATCAATGGAAACAATGAACAATATGAACAAGAAATCATGAGATGGAAGAAACTGATAAGGAGAGTAACAAGCATGAAAAGTAAAGAGACTCATATAACCACTCGTAGTGTACGTGTCGTGAGAAGTACAATGTTCCTACACATGGACGGCTTGGGCGAACGATGAGGTTATAAGGCCCGCCCCGTAACCGGGAGAGTTGCCAACAATACAATCTGGGCTTTGTCCACGTGCCTAGTAATTGTACCCCTCCAATATCCATACCTCACAATCTTGAAAACACGATCACGATAACGATCATGATAACAATGAGAAAACATGATCAATAGTCAACACTCAACTCTCGTGTGTGTAACAGTCAAGACACGGAAGATAGCATGTATAAGTGAAATACGACAATATAAAGTAAATGCACATGAAGGTGTCAACAAGTACTTGCCTGAACTCCTGGACGGATTGATTTCACAAGTTGAAGACAAGATGAACTCCGGCCTAGAAGCTATCAAATCAAGCCATCATCCCATGAACCCCGTCGCACAAACAACCACAAGTTAGATATACAATTCCAACTCTAAAAATCTTAGAAAGTGGCAAATAGGTTAAATTAATTAATACTATTTTAATTATAGAGTAAATTATCTAAAATTCTATTTTAACCTATTTAATTCTGAAATAACAATCTAAACGCAAATATTTGGCCAAGGAAATTCACGGTTCCAAATTCGGGACCCGTGGCACGCAAACTGAGACATACTGTTGACTAACTAGTCAAACATTATGAATTCAAAAGTTTGAGTATGCAACATGGTAGATTTCAGCGCCATGAGTGCACTGGAATTGACCGTGCCACAAAATCTCGATTTGGTCAAAAGTTATCGCCATTATGGCTAACCATGACCAAATCGATGAACCGTTGACCAAATCTGACTTCTACGAACAAAATAAAATACTAGATGAAACTCTAAATTTCTGGAAAAATTATATGTTGTAGAGCTCGGTGTCACATTTCCAAAACTTGAAACGTATCACAAAACGGAGTTCGAGATCGCTCGAAATCTCAAAAATCGTGCGACGTATTGATTTTTGGGCAACCGTCACTCAAATAATTATTCAGAAATTCGAGATCAAAATAACAGAAAATAAATTATATATTCAGAAATCTAACCTCAATACGATTCTAACAAAAAAAATGGCACAAAAAAAGGACGTCTAGATCAACGGCAAACCCTCCGCGAAGTCGAAGAATCCCTATCGAACTCTCCCACAAAAAGCTGCTGAACCTAAAATATACATATATATAAATAGGGAAAAGTCGGTGGCTTGAGGCGGCTGGGCGGGGACACATCTCGCCATCGTACGCAGCCCACCCAGATCCAGCGGTCCAGAATGGAGCCGGCTTCGGTTGGGCGGCTTAAAGGAGCGGCTCGGCTTCCATATAAGGAAGCGCTGAGTCAGCAGTTCCTTTTATGGACACCCGGCCACGCGGGGTGGTTGGAGCCGCTGACACGCGGGCCGCCCCAGTTGACTGGGTATATACATATTAGGAAATGGAGTTTTAATTACAGAAAAATTAAATAAAAATCAAGAAAAATCCTAAAAAATCCAAATAAATCCCAGAAAATTCCTAAAAATTTCTAAAAAATTCTAGAAAATTGTTTGAGGGTTCTAGAGCCCAAATAATTTATTTGACCTCAAAAATACTCTCGGATGCCTTCGCAAAAATTCCTAGAAGCTTAAGAAAATAATGAAACCATATATAAATATTATCTAAAAATCTCCTAAAAATCCAAGAAATTCTAAAATAATAAAATAATACTCTAGAGGATGTCTGGGGATCCTGGGGACAACATATGTCCTAGTTTTACTATACTTAAGCTATAGGCTTAGGTACGCACCCTTGTGATCCCAAATTAAATTCCTAATTATCAAAATTAAATTCTTAGGAAGCAAATGCTACAAACTATCCCCCTTAAAATATTTTTGTCCTCAAAAATAAAATAATGCTACATAAAAATATTACCTCAATCTTCAAACAAATGGGGGAAATCTCTCCCGTATTTCATCTTCTCGCTCCCAAGTAGACTCCCCGGATGAGTGATGTCTCCATGCTACTCGAACCAAGGGTATAATCTGCCTCCTCAAAACCTTCTCTCGTCTGTCCAAGATCTCCACTGGTTGCTCTTGGTAGGATAGGCTTGGTCCTACCTCAATCTCCGAATGATCCAATACATGGCTTGGGTTAGCCACGTACTTTCTCAACTGTGATACATGGAATACATTATGAACATTCTCCAATGTGGGTGGAAGGGCCAGTCTATAAGCAACATCTCCAACTCTGTCGAGAATACCAAATGGTCCAATAAATCTCGGACTCAGCTTTCTGCTTCTACCAAATCTAATAGTACCACGAGTTGGCGAGATCTTCAAGAATACCAAATCGCCAACCTCGAATGATAATGGCCTCCGGTGACTATCTGCCCAATGCCTCTGTCGATCTTGTGCTACCCTTAGTCGCTCACGAATCTTCTTCACTTTCTCTGCGGCATCCACAACCATCTCCGGTCCTAACAAGGATCTCTCACCCATGTCGTCCCATGACAAAGGGGTACGACACCTCCGTCCGTAGAGCACCTCGAAAGGTGACATCTCTATATTTGCTTGATAGCTATTTTTGTAAGAGAACTCCACCAAATATAAGTGATCATCCCATGACCCACTAAAATCTAACATACAAGTATGCAACATGTCTTCTAGTGTTTGAATAGTACGCTCTGACTGCCCATCAATCTATGGGTGATAAACTGTACTGAACTTGAGCTGCGTACCGAGGCTCTCTTGCAAACTCCTCCAAAAGTGTGACGTGAACCGTGAATATCTGTCGGAGACTATACTCACCGGAACACCATGCAGTCTCACAATCTGTCGAACATATAACTCCGCTAAACCTTCGGTAGACAACCCAATCTTGAAAGGTATAAAGTATGCCGATTTGGTCAACCTATCCACGATGACCCAAATCGCATCCGTCCCGCTCTGCGTCCTTGGCAATCCAGTCACAAAATCCATCATAATGTGTTCCTATTTCCACTCCGAAATGGGTAATGGCTGCAATAATCCTCCGAATCTTTGTCTCTCCGCTTTGACTTGTTGGCATACCAAACATCTCGAAACAAATTGGGCCACTTCTCTTTTCATACCATACCACCATACGTGATTCCTTAGATCCTTATACATCTTCGTTGCTCCTGGGTGTATCGAATATTGAGACTTGTGGGCCTCCTGCATAAGCTCTTCTCAAATTCCTCCACTTGGTATACAAAGTCGATTACCATGCCTTAGTGACCCATCCTCATGAATAGTAAAGTCACTGCTCTGTCCTGCTTCCACTTGAGCCCTGATCTTCTGTAGTCCCTCATCTTATGTTTGTGCCTCCCGAACCTTGTCCATCAAATTTGATCCAATCTGTAAGTTCATCACCTGTCCTTCTACTACCGGTATAACTACCTCAATACCTAAGCTCTCCAAGTCCTCCAATAGATGCCTGTCCATAGTCAAGTACATCGCTGTGGGATATCGACTCAAAGCATCCGCTACTACATTCGCCTTCCCCGGGTGGTACTGTAGTATGATATCAAAATCCTTCAGCAACTCGAGCCATCTTCTCTGCCTCATGTTAAGTTCTTTCTGAGTGAACACATACTTGAGGCTCTTATGATCTGTATATATCTCCACCCTCTCGCCATAAAGGTAATGCTTCCAAAGCTTCAGTGCAAAAACTACTGCTGCCAACTCGAAATCATGAGTAGGATAATTCTTTTCATGTGGCCGTAATTGCCAAGAAGCATACGCCACTACCTTTTTATGTTTCTCTAACACACAACCAAGACCTTTACCCGAGGCATCACTATATATCACAAATCCTCCCGATCCTGATGGTAAGGTCAAAATAGGAGCAATGGTCAATCTTCTTTTTAACTCATCAAAAGCGTCTTGGCATGCTTCTGTCCAAGTAAAAGCCTTATTTTTCCTGGTGAGCTTCGTCATTGGCTCTACAATCTTCGCAAAATCCTTCACAAACTTTTGATAATAACCAGCCAAGCCCAAAAAAGCTCCTCACCTCCGCTACAGAATCTGGTGTGGGCCATGCCTTCACAGCTTCTATCTTCTTGGGATCTACTGATATCCCATCTCCTGTCACAATATGCCCAAGGAAACTAACTTTGTCCAAGAAGAACTCACATTTGGATAACTTGCCATATAACTTCTCCTGCCGCAATGTCTCCAAGACAATCCGTAAATGTTGCTCATGCTCCTCTTCAGTCTTCGAGTATATCAGTATATCATCTATAAATACAACCACGTACCGGTCCAAATACTGATGAAAGACTTTGTTCATCAGATTCATGAATACCGCTGTAGCATTGGTTAATCCAAACGGCATCACTAGGAACTCGTAGTGCCCATACCGAGTCCTAAAAGCTGTCTTTGCAATGTCTTCCTTCTGCACCTTTACTTGATGATAACCGGATCGCAAATCAATCTTCGAGAATACCCTGGCTCCGCTCAATTGGTCAAAGAGATCGTCAATCCTGGGCAAAGGATATATGTTCTTGACCGTTAGTGCATTGAGTGCACGATAGTCAATACACATCCTCACCGACCCATCTTTCTTGGGCACAAAAAGTACTAGAGCACCCCAAGGTGAAGCACTCGGACGAATGAATCCATTACTCTCAAGATCCTCCAACTGTGCCTTCAACTCCTCAATTTTCTTCTTGTTAATGCGGTACACATTCTGTGCCACCGGTGCCGCTCCTGGTACTAAGTCAATAGAGAACTCCACTGCTCTATCCGGGGGTAGACCTGACAGATCCTCGGGAAATACGTCCAAGAACTCCATAATAAGTGGATGTCATGGAACTTCTTCTGTTGTCAAGGATCCACATACAGCTCGTACGACAAACTCTGCACTTTCTCTAGAAAACTCGAACTCGGGTTCTCCGGGTGGCCTAAAGATGACGCACCCTCGATGGTAGTCTATCATCGTGTGGTATTTGCTAAGCCAATCCATGCCAAAAATAATATCGAAACTAACAATGGACATAACAAACAATCTTGCTCGCATCTCTCGACCAAAATAACTATAGGGTTGTCCCTACAAATATCACTAACCGGAATACTACCTCCACCGGTTAATATTCTAAGACTCTTACTCAAGGGAGTAGTCATAATACCATGCTTCATCAAGAAAGCTACTGATACAAAAGAATGAGAAGCCCCAGAATCGAATAAGGTAATGGCAGGAAATGACTTTAATAAAACCGTACCTGCGATAATATCTGTCAAATTTTCATCCTCCTCTTCTGTCATGGTAAATGCATGACCATTCCTCTGTCCTCCCTTCTGCTGTTGATGTTGAGCAAACTTTTGTCCTTAGCTTGGTAGTGGAGGTCCTCTTTGCTGCCCTCCATCTACTGTCGGTCGAGACTGAACTACTGCTCTCTGATCCCCACTGGATGATCTTTGTGATATAAAGGGGCACACTCGCACTTGGTGGTCAGGTGATCCACAATAAAGACAATGTCCCAACCTCTTCCTACATACAGCTGAGGTATGCCCAGTCTTCTGGCAAAACTGGCATACTGGAAGGGGCTGATTCTGCTTGTTCTGATGTACTGGTGCTGCTTTGATAAGTGGTCTGTACAGCGGAAACTGGAGACGCTTTGCCGCACCTTGAGATGTCTTATCTGAAGAAATCATGGAAGAGGTCCTCTTCAGATCAGTCTGCTTCTTCTTCAAAATGGACTCCTGACGTCTAGCCGCATTCAGGATAGCCGTATATGATGTCGGATTTGCTGATGCTGTCAAACTCTGCAACTTGTAATTTAATCCAGAATGGAACTTCTCTACCTTTTCTTCTTCTGTAGAGACAAGAGTAGGAGCAAAGCGGCTCAAACGACTGAATTCTGCATCATATTCATCCACCGTCATGCTCCCCTGCTCTAGTCATATGAACTGATCCCGCAACTCCTTCCGAACTGTCATGGGGAAGAACATGGTGTTGAAAAGGTCCGTAAACTCTTCCCATGATACATTCTTGCCCAACCGTCTTTCTTGTGCAGCCCACCAATGATGTACATTGTCCTTGAGTAGCAGCTTCACCGCTTTTATCCACTTTTCTGGTGGCAACTCTGATGCTTCTAGTAGTGTCTCTATCTCTACTAGCCAGTTGGTAACTTCTATGGGTTTTTCCGAACCAGTGAAGGGAGGTGGGTTCATTTTGCAAAACCCATTAATAGTACCCACACAATCTTATCGTGTTTCTATGCTCCTCTCTAAAACGTCTGCATGCCTCTGCTGAGTCTCCATCATGCCCTGGAGTATCGCAAGGATGTGTGCTCCATCTGCAGTCGCTCCTTGGATTGGGGCTCCTGGTGGTGGGGGTGGAAGATCCTCAGCGCTAACCCTATCTTGTTGATGGTTAGAAGGCTCTACGAACTCAGTACTCTCTGCTGTCGATCCCTCGGGTTCGGGAGTTGCATATGGGTTAGCTACCCTTTTTCCCTTACGGATCGCACTGCGCCTTGTCTCAAACATTGCGAACTAAAAGGAAAGAAAGGATATGGTTAGTACGGTGGATACAAACATATCGAAGAAATCTCGGACGGAATCAAGCAGGATGTAAAATAAGATACAATAAGATTCTATAATAAAACAGATTCATAAGGTTGGAAATCCTATTTGTGGATGATATAACCTCCTAACTTCAAATCTATTCGCAAGCTCGTAGTAGTACAACTAACTTAAGCACTACCACGAGTTCACAGTCTTTTGCGAAATTGGACCTGCCTGGGCCACCATAAAAACTTGTCACGACCCGCTCCTAATTTTGGGATACGAGTTTGAGGCCAAGTCCAGCCTACGCCGCAGCATCGGCGGTAGTACGCTGTCTATGATAACAATGGTCCACAACAAGCACAACACGCATATATATATCATCCACAATTAAGCCAGCAATAATCACCAAAATATCCAATAGTCTCAATAGTATAAATATAAAAAAATCCACTACATCTCAGAAAGTCTCGGGAACAAACCCGGATAGCAGAAAATAAAATAGACAACTCACTCCATAACTATAACTACTAACTAATGCGAATCCATAAGGAAGAAAATATGCTAATTCGCATCAGTGCTGGAACCGGGTACGCTAGTGACGTCAGTGTCTCCAACATACTCACCGTAAACCTCTGGACAGATCACGTCGTCTACAACTGAAAAATGATTATCCAGTCAGGATTGGAACAAGTACAAGTCTAACCACCATGATACAAGTACAATATAAAGTAATAAAACACTAAACATGGAAAATAATGATCAATGGAAATAATGAACAATATGAACAAGAAATTATGATATGGAAGAAACTGATAAGGAGAGTAACAAGCATGAAAAGTAAAGAGACTCATATAAACACTCGTAGTCTATGTGTCGTGAGAAGTACAATGTTCCTACACATGGACGGCTTGAACGAACGATGAGGTTATAAGGCCCGCCCCCGTAACCGGGAGAGTTGCCAACAATACAATCTGGGCTATGCCCACGTGCCTAGTAATTGTACCCCTCCAATATCCATACCTCACAATCATGAAAACACGATCACGATAACGATCACGATAACAATGAGAAAACATGATCAATAGTCAACACTCAACTCTCGTGTGTATAACAGTCAAGACACGGAAGATAGCATGTATAAGTGAAATACGACAATATAAAGTAAATGCACATGAAGGTGTCAACAAGTACTTGCCTGAACTCCTAGACGGATTGATTTCACAAGTTGAAGACAAGATGAACTCCGGCCTAGAATCTATCAAATCAAGCCATCATCCCACGAACCCCGTCGCACAAACAACCACAAGTTAGATATACAATTCCAACTCTAAAAATCTTAGAAAGTGGCTAATGGGTTAAATTAATTAATACTATTTTAATTCTGGAATAAATTATCTAAAATTCTATTTTAACCTTTTTAATTCTGAAATAATAATCTAAACGCAAATATTTGGCCGAGAAAATTTACGGTTCCAAATTTGGGACCCGTGGCACGCAAACCGAGACATACTGTTGACTAACGAGTCAAAAATTATGAATTCAAAAGTTTGAGTGTGCAACATGGTAGATTTTAGCGCCATGAGTGCACTGGAATCGACCGTGCGCAAAATCACGATTTGGTCAAAAGTTATCGCCATTATGGCTAACCATGACCAAATCGATGAACGGTTGACCAAATCTGACTTCTATGAACAAAATAAAATATTAGATGGAACTCTGAATTTCTGGAAAAATTATATGTTGTATAGATCGGTGTCAGCTTTCCAAAACTTTAAACGGATCGCAAAATGGAGTTCGGGATCACTCGGAATCTCGAAAACCGTACGACGTGTTGATTTTTGGACAACCGTCACTCAAATAATTATTCAGAAATTCGAGATCAAAATACCAGAAAATAAATTATATTCAGAAACCTAACCTCAATACGCTTCTAACAAAAAACGGCACACAAAAAGGACGTCTAGATCAACGGCAAACCCTCCGCGAAGTCGAAGAATCCCTATCGAACTCTCCCACAAAAAGCTGCTGAATTAAAATAGGGTTTTCGGAAACCTAAAATATACATATATGTATATGAAAAAGTCGGTGGCTTGTGGCGGCTGGGCAGGGACACGTGTCGCCATCGTACGTGCCCCGCCCATATCTAGCGGTCCAGAATGGAGCCGGCTTCGGTTGGGCGTCTTAAAGGAGCGGCTCGGCTTCCAAATAAGGAAGCGCTGAGTCAGCAGTTCCTTTTATGGACACCCAGCCACGTGGGGTGGTTGGAGCCGCTGACATGCGGGCCGCCCCAGCTGATTGGGTATATACATATTAGGAAATAGAGTTTTAATTACAGAAAAATTAAATAAAAATCAAGAAAAATCCTAAAAATTCTAAATAAATCCCAGAAAATTCCTAAAAATTTCTAGAAAATTCTAGAAAATTGTTTGAGGGTTCTAGAGCCCAAATAATTTATTTGAACTGAAAAATACTCTCGGATGCCTTCACAAAAATTCCTAGAAGCTTAAGAAAATAATAGAACCATATATAAATATTATCTAAAAATCTCCTAAAAATCTAAGAAATTCTAAAATAATAAAATGATACTCTAGAGGCTGTCTGGGGATCCTAGGGACCATATATGTCCTAGTTTTAATATACTTAAGCTATAGGCTTAGGTACGCACCCTTGTGATCCCAAATCAAATTCCTAATTATCAAAATTAAATTCTTAGGAAGCAAATGCTACAGCTTCTGATGATGCTTTCAGAGCGATCATTCTTGAGGAAGTGTCAGTTCCATTTGGGAGAGTTTGGAGTCGAGATGGAAAGGATGTTGCTTCGAAGGTTCTGGCTCCTTCTATTACTCAAACTCCTGAAGACATTATTCCGAGCGAGCTGCCCTCTAAAGATGAAGACATTATAGCGGCACTGCGGGACTCTGACTTTGAAGATGAGCATATTTATGAGGATATTGCTGACACCGTCCAAGATCTTGAGAAGGCTGAATCGAGCCGAGACCAAATAGCGACCCAGGAGGGTCAAGATTTGGTGGCCAAATTATAACTAAGGGTGATGAGCACCCTGTTGGAGGTGAGGGCAAACAGAGTCATGATGGAGATGGAGGCAGTCAAAGTCTCTACGAACCCATTGGTGAGGAGAACTCTGATGTCAACATTGAGGGCAACGGAAGCCCATCTAGTAAAGATGAGGGCGACGTCTGAAAGTGTTAAAAATGAAAAAAAAAAGTCGAAAGGCCCCAAGGGTGACGAAAACCCTGACACTGATATTGGGGGGACTCGAAGCCCTGTTGAACATATTTCTAAAAAAAAAAGCGAGCATAATTAGAAGCCCAGGAAGAATGAGCCGTATCGAAGGTTGTAAAGACCCTTGTTCTATCAGGGACCACAGGCGGTCAGGCTGAATCAAGGGCTAGGGGTAGACAAACTTGTTCAAAAGCCGGGAGCAACCATTTTTTGTCCGAAGGTTTAGAGGCAGGGAGTAGTCAAGCTGGTGCAACAGTATCTACTTCTGTATTAGAAAGGCTTTACTCGGAAAAAATACTCAGCTTGTCGATATCCCTTATATTCCAACAGGCTCGGGTAAATCTTTGATTTTACTATTGCCTTTTTATCTAATGATATGTGATATAATGATTTTGATTTGAATTGTAGGAAGTCATATAGGGACACTCGCTGAAGTCCCAATAGCTTCTACTGCATTCAACATTAGTTCAGCTCCGGCTCCTTTAGATGCAGGAAATCTTGTGCCACATACCATGGAGGGGAGTTCATCAGGAGCACCTATACTAAAATCTCTGGGTAAAGATGCTACCCCAGTTGCCAGTGTTCCTCCAGTCTTTGGAGAAGGAGACATTTCGGATGCAACAGCGACACCTGGCATGCTAGCGATAATGGGTAGCATTATCCGTACTTATACGGATACCTTCTTTAGCTATTTGAGATCCTTGGTACAATTGCCATAGAGAAGAACTATTCTTATGATTTTGTAAGAAGGTCTTCTCTTTATCCAATTGACTCTATACATAATTTTGGCGACATAGAAAGGGCAAATGCCTTAGAGCAGATCCTGTCGGAACTAAGGAAGGCTATCCAGTCTTACCGAGATCTGATCAAGGGGAATATGAACAGACAAGTGGATGCTGAATGTGAAGTCATAGCTCGAGAGCATGAAGAATGGTAAGCCGCACTTGACAACACTATAGAAGCATTTGATGTACAGTATGGAGAAATAGAGTCTGTTATAGCTGAGGCTATCTCTTCGGTTGAACTTTATAAAGCAGAAGAAGCAGATAAAGAGAAATAAGTATCTGAAGGTCAGGCTCGTGTCCAAAAACTGGAAGCTGAATTGGCCCGAGTCTGTGCATCAGTCGCAGTAGCTAAAAAATGTCAGGAGGAAGTTATAGAACTGCGTCAATTTGCATCGAGCCATCTGGACGAATTGAACAACAAATAGACGATCTTATCTGAGCCCGAAATGTAGAGATGGAACATCATATCTTGTCAATACAGTCACTAATACCAGAATTTAGGAGGAACCAGACAAGAGAAAGAGTTTTTGCTACCAGAGTGGAACGTGCTGAATCTTTAAAGAAGATGATTTTTGACCTCAGTACTCTGCCTCCACAATGAATCTTTCAAGAGGCAAAATGAATGTAATAATCTTTTTGAATACTCTTTATCACATTTTGAGAAATGTAATAGTTCGTGTCCGTAAGATTCAAAATGAAATGAAAAACTTTTGGTTTTGTGACTCTATTACTTATTATGTATCTGTTTGAGACACAAGCAATAGATAGAAGTATAGAAATAAATCCAGAGGTACTGGACGTGACATATTTTTAAGAATAATATCACTTATTATATTTGTTAGAGGTAATGTGGACATAACAGAATATAACTTGATGTGATGTTATTTCTGGGACAACGTTATCATAGGTAACGTGGATATGACAAGTCATTGATACAGATAATAGAATTCAGAGATAATGTGGACGTGAACTTTTATATATGTCGATTATTCTTAATCCAATTGGGGCTCAAGAATAAGATACCTTTTAAAACGATTGGGTTTCAAAAAATGATATTGCGATGGATGTTATGGGTTAATCTTTTGAGGATGTACCATAAGATAAGTTAGACTCTACCGGAGGATTTTTTGAGGACTTATTATCTATAGATTTATTCATGAAATGAATAAAAGATAATAATTTGAAGATCGTGTATGTACAATATTTTGTTAGAAAATAAAATACATGCGTTCAAACATGGTATTTCTTTAGAAATTTGTCGTTGATAGGCAACATAGCTAGTCGACCATCCATCTCGGTCAACTGATAAGCTCCGTTAGAGAAAACTTTGCTTACGACTTAGGGACCTTCCCACTTTGGCTCGAACTTGCCATTGCTCATGTGCGTCATAGTCATAGGACGTCTGATCGTAAAGAATAGTTCATCCTTTTGAAAGACCCGTACTTTGACTTTGCGGTTGAAGGCTTTCGAGATGCGGGCTTGATATAGGTCAATATGTTGTTGAGCTAACAATCGTTTCTCCTCGAGCGCTTCGAGCTCTTGAAGTCGAAGGCGATCATTATTTTCTACCGTTAGCTCATTGGCAATAGCTATTCTCAGGGATGGAATTTAAATTTCTAACGGTAAGATAGCTTCACATCCATACACTAGAGAGAAGGGTGTGCAACCAGTTGGTGTAGGTATAGTAGTATGGTACACCCATAGGCATTCTCCAGGCTTTTCACACCAATTACGTTTATTAGTAGAAACGAACTTCTTGAGAAGCTTGATAATTGTCTTATTGAATGTTTCTGCTAAACCGTTGGCTACAAGATTAGAAGCTATAGAAGCAATATTGTTGATTCGAGTGTCATTACAGAATCGAGTAAATGCTTGACTTACGAACTGAGGTCCGTTGTCATGAATGATTCTTCGAGGCTCGTCGAATCGATAAATCACATGGTGCTTAATGAAGCTGATGATGTTGCTTGTCTTGACTTCAGCGAGGTGAATAGCTTCTGTCCATTTTGAGAAGTAATCGATTATATCCAGGATGAACCGATGTCCTCGGGATGATGGTGGGTTAATAGGACCAATGACATCCATGCCCCAAGCTTCAAGGGGCCAAGATGCTGCAGTTGGATGTAAGAATTCTGACGGTTGGTGGATGAAATCTGTTTGGATTTGACATACTCTGTATTTCCTTGCATACTTAATTGCATCCGTCACCATAGTGGGCCAATAATATCCCATACGTCTAATACGGTCCTGTAGTTTAGGACCATGCTGATGTGGATTACAGACACCATCATAAGCTTCATGTAATATCCATTTTGCTTCATCACCCACGAGACAACGCAGGAGCATGTTGTCAAAAGATCGACGAAAGAGTGTCTTGGAAGAATGATTTTAATAACACCGGAGTGACCGACGACGGATTGTCGTTGCTTCTTTAGGATCTTCTGGTAAGATGTCATGTACTGCGAAGTCGATGAAGGGAGTCCTCCAATCTTCACTAGTAGAGCAAATTTTGACCGCATTACTGAAGTCAATGTTCAAATTATTCTTGACACAGAATAATTCTCGATTAGCGATGGCGATTAATTGTTGCCCTTTCACAGGAACTGCTAGTACTACTGCTAGATTAGCGAGTGCGTCGGCTTCCGTATTGCACGCTCGTTGTATATGTTCAATAAAGAAACCCTTAAATGATAAATCAAATTCAACTACTGCCTTTTGGTAGGGGATGATATCTTGGTGCCGGACCTCATACGTACCTCGAACCTGCTTGACAATCAGTTTTGAGTCTCCGTATAGTTCATGATAATCGCTATCCAGCTGTTTAGCTAATTGGAGACCGATAAGCAAAACGTTGTATTTAGCAACATTATTGGAATATGGCTCGTCTAGAGAAAAGGCTCTCTGAATGACTAGCCCTTGTGGAGATACGAGGACAACTCCAACTCCAGAGATGATGATACCGTTAGGCCCGATTCTGGTTGTGCCATCAAAGAATAGATGCCAAACGGGTATTCCTTCTGAAGTCGTGTTAGACTCTAGAGTTTTGTCAGGAATCTCGTTATAAAGTTTTGAAGTTTCAGGAATTGAATGAGTAGCCAAGAAGTCAGCTAGGGCTTGACCCTTGACAGACTTTTACGGGACATAGAGCATGTCATACTGCGCTAACAACATCACCCAGGTACCAAGTCTGGAATTAAGTGTACTAGGCTTGTTCATCAGGACTCATAGAGGATGGACTTTGGAGATAACATGGACGGTTTGACCTGTGATGTAGTGACGCGTCTTCTGGACGGCGAACATCAAAGCTAGACATTCTTTTTCTTCTGGCCTGTATCGGTGTTCAGCACCGACCATTATGTGGCTGAGGTAGTAGATTGCTTGCTCATAGCCTTTATTATTTTTCTGGGCTAGAAGGGCACCGAGGGAATGATCCATTGCTCGAACATACATCAAGAAGGGTTTTCCTGTGATCGAAGGAACTAGGACTGGAGGGTTCATCAAGTGCTGCTTAATGTCCTCAAATACCTACTGACATTCATCAGTCCGAATAAAAGATACACATTTCTTCATTAATTGATTGAACGGTCTGCAGCGTGCAGATAGATTTGAGATTAATCTCCTAATATAGGCAAGTCATCCTTGGAATCCTCGTAGCTCCTTTAGGTTGCGTGGAGGACGCATCTTTTGAATGGCTTTGACTTTATCGAGGTTAATGTGTATACCCTTAAAGGTAATAACGAATCCCAAAAATTTGCCACTAGAGACACCCAGGAATGACTTAGTAGAATTCATCTTGAACTAATTTGACGCATTAGGTCAAAGATAGTTTTCAGAGCTTGAATGTGATCTTCCTTTGAACAACTATTGACGGCAATATCGTCGACATAACATTCGACTATTTTTTCGTAAATGTTCACGGAAGATCGTACTCATAGCCCGCTAATAGATAGCACCAGCGTTCTTAAGACCGAATGATATAACTGTATAGCAGTAGACTCCAAGAGGAGTGCAGAATGATATATGCTTTTCGTTTTCAGGATTCATCTTGATTTGATTATAACCAGAGAAGCCGCCCATAAAAGACATTCATTCGAACCCGTATGTATTGTCGATCATGACATCGGTGACTCGGAGAGGAAATTCGTCTTTGGGACAAGCTGTGTTGAGGTCTCTGAAATCGATGCAGACTCAAACTTTTTCTGTTTTCTTCATAATCGGGACTACATTAGCCACCCAGTCGGGATGTTGTTCCTCCCTAACAAAGCCGCAAGCGATGAGCTTCTTGACTTCAGCTTCTATAGCGTCCATCATATCAGGTCGGAACCATCGTTGTTGTTGTTTAATAGGCTTAGCAATTGGCATAATATTGAGCTTAATGAGTAGTGATCTGAGGATCTAGTCTCGGCAGACCCTTATAGCTCCAGGTGAACACGTCAATGTACTCTTTAGTGAGCCGTATCAATTCTTGTTTGTCCGCCTCAGGGAGGCTTTTACTGATGAAGATAGGCCATGGAGAAGCTTCGTCTCCGACGTCGATCTAGATCAATTCATCCTTAGTGGATGGTTCACGCTGTTCGAAGCGAAGTTCCAATTGAGTATCCGTCATTTGTGCCCAAGGCTTGTTCTTATATATCTCGATGAAGTCATTATCATCTTTTAGAAATTTAGTTGTCACTATATTGGCGGATAGAGTCAGTCGATGGACATCCCCTACACTGGTGTCTGAGTCCCATGAGGAGGAGTCGGAAGAATGGGACCGTATCTCTTCGTCTGACTCAGATCTGTCTGAGGTTGTGATTGGTGTAGTGTAGCCTAACCCATGCTTAGTTTTATTATAGTAATGTGATGTCTTTTCTTTTGGGGCAGGTAGCCGAATAGGAGTTTGTCTACCTTTACCTCCGTTAAGTCCTGACCTGAAATTGTAACCCATTTTTCGAATAATATTTTTGGATTGTTGACTATAACGACGCAGTTGTATTCTTCCCCAATCAACGTTTTCAGATTCGCTACTGAGTATAGCCCTTTGATTACATTTTGTGTTGAAGAGAATTAGATGATCATCATCGTTCCGAGGAGGAACTATAAAGAACGAGTTTTGTATAAGTTCAAATGTTATCTCATCCTGGAAGGGTTGAATTACTCCCAAGATGAGAGGCTTGAAATTATCCAAAATTTCTAAGTAATGATGTGCATAAAAATTGATATCGATATACTGTGAAGGAGGCATTGTTGTATTAATACTTTTCTCTGCTTCAACAGCATTTTTGACCTTGGCTGAAGACATCACCAAGTCGATAACAGGAGGAGGAGAAAAAGAAGTAACAGGATTTTTACGATGAAGATCGATAACAAGAGGCTCAAAAGAGGTGAGCTCCCATTGTTCTACTTTTCAGTAAAGGGGCGAGATTGATAGTCAACATTTGAGAGGATAAAGGACGAGAAGTGCGTCCTTTGACTGGGATCACTAGGGCCTCATCTGGGTAGTCTTTTTGGTCTTCTTTCGCATCTTTAGCTATTACAACCTTTACGTATTTTTCTGTGTACATACATCCTAGAATCTGTATAATAGGCTTCGACGCCTCGAAAAGGATTGAGATCCGCAACTTCCTTTTTGACCTCTCCATTGTCGTCAATGTACTTAAAGTACTAGTGGACAGTGGACGTTACAATATTATGCTCCTGCAACCACGGCCTCCCTAACAATATGTTATAGGAAACATGACAGTCAATCATATAGCAGGTGACTTTCATACGAAGATCGCCAATTTGGATTCTTAAGCGAATCTTTCCCAGTGGTTTACTCCTAGAATTAAACCCGAGAATAGTTCTAACCGTCGCTGAGAGGCTATGGAGTGGAATCTTCAAAGAATCCTGCAGAGTTTTTGGAATTATGTTGAGTGCAGATCTGGGATCGACAAGCATGCGATCTACCTTCATTGTGTCGACATACCCAATAAAGTAAAGAGGTCGGTCATGTCGGTTGTCTTCTAGCAGCATATCATCATGGGTAAAGGTGATATTTGGAATTATTTCCATCACACTGTGATATTGGGGGCATGCCACAGGTTCCCCATCTGGCTTCTTGAAATATGTAAGACAAACATCGACTTTTATTAGGGCTTCGCTTAACGTTTCTCAAGTTTCCTTCTAGAGACGAAGAAGTTCAAAAACTGATAATCTTGCTGGAGTATTGGCTAGTTGAGCCAATATGTCAAAATTATACGACTTTTTGAGACCTTATAGTGGAGCTTTCTTCAAGTTCTTGTCAAAACGAACATGTTGCTTGCCCTTGTCAGCTGCTGTCGGCTTGGAAGGGCCTGAACCAGCTGGTGGAGTTGATATTGGAAGAGATTTAGGAGCAGAAGGGGGAGTGACAACCTCGTTCTCCTGACCTTTAGAGTAGTCTCTGAGATAGAGTCTCCCAGACTTAGTACCGACCAAGACTTCTTCTTCTGGAACAGATGAGGGAGAAACCATGTTACAGGTATTCGCTCGTGTCGTGCTTTTGGAAGATTTCTTTCTTTGAGGAGGTAAGGTGTGATTTATACCAAATTCCAGACCGATACGAGACTTGTTGTCTTGTATTTGTAGAGATAAAGGTATTGGAGACCCATTTCCATCGTTCAAACCTTGTGCTTTTTGAAAGTCATATCCCATCTTCGGTATCAGCTCATGAGATTGTTGACTATATCGATGGAATTCTGGCTGGTAATCGCCTTCTGACGTCAGTAAAGTAGTCTTTGAAGAGGTAGGCATGAATCCTGCTGGAATGAAGGTAACATTCAAGGGAAGGACACGGCCATCAAGTAAGGTGGGCTCACTCGAAGTCGTGTTGCATGATTTTTATTTTCTCGACTTCTTCGATTTGGTAGAAGAGATGAATGTTTTTTGGTCGAAGTCGATGACTAAGTCTGGATGAACCCACCTGATTTTGCCTTTAGCTATCAATAGTGGTACCAAACCGTCGTTTCGTACCGGCGGGAGATTGACGATCTCCAAAGTTGCTTTCAGTAGTCAGAGACTAACTGGGCAGGAAAGTCTCCAAATTGTAGAGAGACGACATTTACAATCACCATCTTCTCGTCCTTCCAGAGAGTGATCGGCTTAGCGTTGATTAGCTCTTGGATCTTTTCTTTGAGTACAAAGCATGCCCTAGTTGGATGACCCAGAAACCTGTAATACATACAATATTTAGGGTTATCAGTTTTACCTACTTCGTCTGGTTGTTTTTGTGGTGGCCCATGTAGGTTAATATTAATTACTTCGGTTATGTTATGAACCACGGTTTTGGTTTGACAGCTTAGCCATAATTAAGGTTATTGTCGTGGCTACAGGCCAAGGATAAAATTATAGTGTTATTTCAGCCACGTTTTAATTCAATAACCATGTCCATTACTGTAACGACCCGCTCCGCCCTAGCGGAACGCCGATTCAAACGGCAAGTGCAACAACTCAAACGAGCCATCGACCCGAAGAGTTGGCATCGACCTGATGAATAATCGATGCGAGACTTACATTGGCCCGTCAAGGATGAATCCAGACTTAGACTTTCAAAGGCACGCTCGGAGTATCGCTCGGCCGATACGAACATCGCTAAGGTGGGTGGCTCCGATGAACCCGTCTTTGCTTAGCCTAGACACATAATAATACGGACACTATCACTGAAATCGCTAGACGATAACACCGCGCATGCTAATAAATGACCCAACGCACCTAGCTAAGGGATTAATCCCATCTTGTATGCTTGTATAGAATATGGAAAGGAACATGGAAAATATGAGAACTCTCGCACCGCGCTCCACGCTCGTGCTAAGGCACAAGCTTACGTCCAGGTCCCTTATGCGTTCAACAATGAAATAATGAATGGTTTACAATAATGAAACAGGAAGACTATCAACATTGTCATTCCGAGTAGAGTTTAGCAACATTGAAAGACTATGGGGACACTCTGTGCGACTCTGTGGCCTAGCTCAAATCGGCCGTTTCTGGACTTGGCCTTGCGCGGGTGCAACCTAGGCCCATACGGCATCACGCCTTAGCGAGGACGATCGCTCCTACGGGAGCGGGGCATGACAGATTGGTACCAGAGCACGGCTTTACGTCCTTGGACTTTATTTTGATTCTCTCAGTTTTGAAAGCTCGGTTTTGAAACAAAAGAAGTGTACGCTCTCTCTCGTTGTGCCTTGGGATGTTCCATACAATAAGTCTAATATTTTTAAAAGCTCGTACAAGTGCTCGGTTGAAGGGATCGATAGGCGAAGGCCTTTGTGCCGAACCACGACGTACTTGAGTTGGAAGGAACCGATGCTAAGAGTTAGCAAACGCAGTGTGTGCTTGAATGAGATTACGCTGACAGCAAACAAGTACACGAGACCAAAGTATAGTTCGAACGGGATGGTTATGCACGCAGCCTTTTGGCTAAGTTGTGCAGAGTATCGCGCACCTAGACCCTTTGGTGCGAATGAGTTACGAGCGAGATCAATTATCGCTCGAACGAGAATAAGTAAGCGTGCAAACTCGAATATAGTCTGCACGAAATCGCTATGCACACGGCCCTTTGGCTAAGTTGTGCCGCGCGTCGTGCACCTCGACTTTTGGTGCAATCGAGTTGTGAGCGATATCAAGTATCGCTCGATTGAGAACGGAGATACACTTTGAGTGTCTATCGATAGGAACGCTATCGAGTTAACGCTTAGGCGTACCCGAAAGATTGGCTTGAATTTTGAAGATTAGTATGAACGACTTAGTACGTCGAGGCGACGTGAGCGATTACGCTAGAGACTCGTTGAACGAATCTAAAGGATGTCTTAGCGCATAACGCGAACGTGATTGAGGACTAGATCGTATGGCTTGAATCCGAGTGGTGTATGTGATAGGTTCGGAGAAGAATAAGAATGAGTGTCTACGACTAGTCGAGTGGCTCGAACCCTGAGTGGTGTATGGACGTCATAGAAATTGTTCGAGCGAAACTAAAGGATTTACGGATCGTACGAGTATGTCAGCAAGCGATGCGATCGTGCAAAGCCTTAGAACGCGTCACGCTTAGTTGGTCGTGACTTTGAATGTCCCGAACGAGATGTCGTTCGGACAACTTGTCAATGGGCAACGCAAGTTAGAAAATGATTCGGAACGATGAATGAAAATGAATGGTCTTGATCGAGAAAAACTTAGAGGATCACGCACACGATTTTGGATTGATTCAAATAAATTGTGACTTGAGTTTGGACAACGATCTCGAAACTAGCTTGAGGAATAGCGATCAAACTTGATCTTGAATATCGAAGAAATTGTGGAATATCCAACTCGGACAACAGCATCAACGTACGACTCGAAATCGGTTAAAAAGGAAGATCGTCAGGTTACGCATATCGTCGATGGTATTGAGGCGTATCAAAGATCGATATGCGATAACTCAGGGGTACTCTGACTCGGCGAATGACGATCGTGCAAATGTCATTGTCCCGTTGGATGCTATACTTGGGATGTTAAAAATGTGTCGAGGAAAAGATAGATTTAGCTCGAGGATTTTCTAGTTGAACGTATGACGGTCAGACTATCGAATTGATTTGACTTGGATGAAAATGTGAATGCTTGGATTTGCTTCGTTGACAACCACAACGTTGACGTTCTTGTCTTATGCGAGCGCAACTCCAGTCTCGCACATGCGTCGCGCCGGATTATGGCGATCACTCCGCGTGAGCGCTGATATGGTGATTCATACAGCGGGAGTGATTAAACTTGGATGGCGTGGCAATCTGATTGCTTCGACTTGTGGTTTGACGCGAAGGTGGACTCGAGAATGAATTTATGTGCTTAAAGAATTGAACTTGAGGATTGAGTAGGTCCAATCCGTGTATCGAGAATGGGTTAGTCTAAAACTCAAACAAGAGTTACGCCCCGATGAGAATGATTATTCTGCGAGAGCGTTACATGATGATTCATGAACCGCTATGGATAATCGGACTCGTGTGAGATTGGGGCACAATGTATTGTCGAGCTTGATGACCTCGTGATCGAATACATGAATTGGTTAGAACTGGTGATTGAACGGAATTGAATATGTGCAACGTAAGTCTTGATGCGAATTAGGTGATCATGCTCGACGTTTAGAAATTTGAGTGAAACGAACTTGGGTAGAAACTCCCGTACAAGCGAACAAATGGTTTGACCATAGGATTTGGGGCGAGCGTCGTGCAACGACCTTGCACGATGAGCCACGGACCTGACGTGTAACTATGACCTTGTGAGCTGACCTAGCGGATAGGCGGACGACCCTATGCCAAGTGATTGAACCTGTGCGATGGCATTTACAGTATCGTCTGGATGGACGATAGACTTAGGGAAACAAGACTTAGAGTAGGACGGGGAACTGGGAGTATGCGTGAACGACGACGAGATTGGCCCCAAACGAAGGGAATGATAGGGATGGATGATGCACAAGTAAAGTTGGGATTACAAATTGAATCATTGATTGGAAGACGTACTCGGTGATAGTGCGATACTTGATCTTGAATTGGACGGAAATTACTTAGACTTGGTCGACCCCGCTAAGAAGAAATCCTATTAATTTTGTTGACTAGAGCGCTTGAGAAGCGAATCGAATCATCTCGAGGACCGAGATAAACGATAGTGAGATGCATGAGTTCGATTTTAAATCGAAGTTAGCAAAACGATCGGCAAATCAAAACTATCACGAGTAGCTTGTCCGACTTCGCTAATCGCTAAGCTTGGTTGAAATGTACGTATTCGGGAGACGCCTTGGATACGTGCACGATCCAAACTCAGCGATATGATGAACTCGAATGCAGCTGCAAGTGGGTGTTGCGATACGCATAAACGAAAGTGAGTTTGCCTCAGCCTACGAATCGCGCATTTGACGAATTACAACGTGCCTCGTACGACCATTTCAGTCCTATGACATGAAGAAATAGCAACCAAGTTGAAGAAACACTTGAATTGAATAAGTACCATCAACTCTAAAATGAATGCAAAGTTATTCAATAAAATCGACCAAACGTATACGACATAAAACTTGGAAGGATAACCGAGCATGGTTCGATGCCATCGAACGGTAAAGCCATTCGATAGGGATTGTCTAAGAAACACGACGACATGAGTTAAGAAACGGTAGGACAACCTGCACTCAGGAAGTCTCGAGGACGAGACTTATTTTGAGTGGTGTATTATGTAACGACCCACTCCGCCCTAGCGGAACACCGATTCAAACGGCAAGTGCAACGACTCAAACGAGCCGTCGACCCGAAGAGTTGGTATCGACCTGATGAATAATCGATGCGAGACTTACATTGGCCCGTCAAGGATGAATCCAGACTTAGACTTTCAAAGGCACGCTCGGAGTATCGCTCGGCCGATGCGAACATCGCTAAGGTGGGTGGCTCCGATGAACCCGTCTTTGCTTAGCCTAGACACATAATAATACGGACACTATCACTGAAATCGCTAGGCGATAACACCGCGCATGCTAATAAATGACCCAACGCACCTAGCTAAGGGATTAATCCCATCTTGTATGCTTGTATAGAATATAGAAAGGAACATAGAAAATATGAGAACTCTCGCACCGCGCTCCACGCTCGTGCTAAGGCACAAGCTTACGTTCAGGTCCCTTATGCGTTCAACAATGAAACAATGAATGGTTTACAACAATGAAACGGAAATACTATCAACATAGTCGTTCCGAGTAGAGTTTAGCAACATTGAAAAACTATGGGACCGATGGGTCGCCAAGGCGACTCTCGCACGGGAAGTTACATAATGTATAAATGAAAGAATGAACGAACAAACGAGTGAATGAATGAATCAACGAAAGGATGAATACGAAAATGAATCAATGAACGAATGGACAAGTGAAAGAAAGAAAAGAAGGAATGAATAAAAAGATAAGAAGGAAAGGAATGGTTAGCGACAGGTGTGACGGGCACGTGCAACGGGGCTCGCTACCCGCGCTGTACGGACGCCAACCTGGTCGATAACGCATTATAGCTAAGGGTTAGCCTATGACGATAAAATACGAAATGGTCGTGGACGGACCCGTGCACGGGTGATACGGATTCTGCGGCATGATCAAAGGGAGGATCGTGGCCGGCCTAGGCGGGATCCAGTCATGGCTTACGGGCTGCCTGGGTGCGGACTTGGCCACCCGGGGGACGTAAGTGCAGAAGTATTTCAAGAGACTAACGGGGTGTGTGCCAGTCCTCACCCTACGCTAGTTGAGAAATACCACGCTGGGATGTGTCCAAAATAGCTTGTGATGCCAGCGACCGGTGCATATAGATTTAAGAGGGCTTTGCTGGTGGCAATCCACGTGCAAGTCCTTGCATTGAAATCAAAGTAGTCTAAGTTAACTGTACAAAGCACCTTCTGAATAGGCTTGAATATCACACACAAAATGATCAAGAGTACTTCGAGCAAACGAGTTAGAAAACGTGCTTACGACGTGCTAGAACCCGAGGCAAGGACACGCACTTGACATTGAATGCTTACATGAACTACGTTAAGTTATTTCATATGAATTGTTGACTAACTTGGTTTACGTTGGATAGGAAAGGCCGGACGGTAAGTATGGGTAAGTCGTGCATGTATTTCCATGCGACACTTATTTTACGCAACACGAGATAGGCTATGAAATATGCCATGAAAATGATCCTAAGAAAAGATTAGAAAGACAATGAATGATAGACGGTACACGAAAGTAAATAGAATGTGTTTGGTAATGATAGCATTGTGGGCGAGCTAGCCTCCCCACCAGTGCATAATAATGTACTGATAACCCCACAGTCTGCTTGCAGGATGCAGGAGACGTCGTCGGGTGCGGAGCTTCCCTCGAACGTGCTAAGGCGTGGAGCTATCTCTGGAGCCTTGGAGCGTTGCGAGGAGCTGGAGCACCATATACAGGACATAATGTATTGGAACATTGCCATGAATCATTCCATGTTGTAAGCCACTTGGCACGTCTTTTATGTTTCAGAGAGAGAGAGCTTGAGCGATTTATAATATCGGCCTAGCGCCGCTTGTAAACTTCTTGAATATCAATAAAGAGTTTGAATTCGCTTCAATTTGTGTTCATATACTTTCCGCTGCAAATGGGGACACTCTGTGCGACTCTATGGCCTAGCTGAAATCGGCCGTTTCTGGACTTGGCCTTGCGCGGGCGCAACCGAGGCCCGTACGGCATCACGCCTTAGCGAGGACGATCGCTCCTACGGAAGCGGGGCGTGACAATTACGAACCACCAATAACCAAGTCAGCCACGCTTTAACTCTATTACTGTGTCCGTTCGTGTCCATTATGAACCACGGTCAAACAATGTAGTCAAAGGGCACCAATTTGTCATGGATTTTTGTTTAAACCATGGCTTTTTTTGTGATGGTGATTGTCTATTGCGATAGACGAATATATGGCCACATGAAGTAATTGTTTATGTGTCTAAAGTGTAGGGTGGCATTAGACACATCAATTTACCGTGGCAGAAAGCTAATTTATATAACAACTAAGATTGTTTTGCGTGTCCAAAGTATAGGGTTCATTAGACACATCAATTCACCGAAGCATAAAGATAATTTATATAATCACAAAGATTGTTTTGCGTGTCCAAAGTGTAGGGTTCATTAGACATATCGATTCAGCGAGACACAAAGTGAATATATAGCCATTTGAGGATATTAAGTAATAGACATAGGTAGGGTTCATTAGACACATCGATTCAGCGAGACACAAAGTGAATATATAGCCATTTGAGGATATTAAGTAATAGACATAGGTGTTCAACATGGCAAAAGATGGATATATATCCACGGGAGTTATCTTATTTCATGGCACATGAAATGGCCACATAAAGATCTGTTTATCGTATCCAAAGTGTAATATTCATTAGATACATGAATTCTCCAAGGCGGAAAGCGAATATATATAGCCACGTGGAGATATTAAGAAATAGACACATGCGTTCAACATGGAAAAAGATGGATATATAGCAACGGGAGTTATCTTATTTCAGGGCACATGAAATGGCCACATGAAGATCTGTTCACCGTGTCCAAAGTGTAATATTCATTAGACACGTGAATTTTCCAAGACGGAAAGCGAATACATATAGCCACGTGGGGATTTTAAGAAATAGACAGGTGTTAACATGGCAAAAGATTGATATATGGCCACGTGACTTACCTTATTTAAGGGAACATTATATGGCCACATGAAGATCTGTTTACCGTGTCCAAAGTGTAATGTTCATTATACACGTGTATTCTCTGAGGCGAAAAACAATATATATAGCCACGTTGGGATATTAAGAAATAGACACATGTGTTCAATATAACAAAAGATTGATATATGGCTATGTGACTTACCTTATTTAAGGGAACATTATATAACCACATGAAGATCTGTTTACCGCGTCCAAAGTGTTGGGTTCATTAGACACGTCAATTTTTCGAAGCGGAAAGCGAATGTATACAGCCACATGAGGATATTTAGAAATAGACACAATTGTTTACCATGGCAACAGAGGGATATATGGCCACGTAGGTATATGACTACAAAAAAATGTGTACATGCCACTAAAATTTGGCAACATCCTAAAAAATATAGTTGTCGTGATGATTTCGGCAACATGCAAAGGCAACTATAACTCATTCACGCATGTTACCTGTTAGCAACAAAGTGTATCATATTCCAATTTAAGACTTTGGAAATAACAAAGTGTACCTTCTTTTATTAATGCATAACTGGAAATAAATCTCTTATAATAATTTAATACCATCTCAGTACCTACAATTTTCATAATGATTCACAAATTACAATAAAAATTTAGCTATAAAGCTTTGTCTTCCACCTTGGCAGCGCAACAAATTGATAGAGCTGGAGCGGGTCATTTGGCTTTGCATACCGACAGTCAGGCCGAAAGTAATCATCCTGGGATTCCTTACCCAAGTTACGATACAAAAATGGATATTTTCTAACGGTTTTTTATCATTGTTAATATGGCGTTGGAAAATTTCTTAACGGTAAAAAACCGTTGGTAAATTTACTTTCCTAACGGTAAAAAACCGTTGGAAAAATTCATGTTGTTCACGGTAAAAAAAACTGTTGGAAAAATTCATGTTGCTAACAGTAAAAAACCGTTGGGAATATAAATTTGCTCACAGTAAAAACCGTTGGAAAAATAAATTTGTTAACGGTAAAAAATATTGTAAAATGTATATTTGCTAATTGTAAAGAACTGTTGCAAAAATAACTTTGCTATCGGTAAAAAACATTAAAAATAAATAAATTTGTTAACAATAGAAAATTATTACAATGAGAATTTGTTTATATTACAATGAGAAACAACAAGCAGCATCAGAAGTGAAGTATCCTATTGAGCTGCCAATTTATGAATGATGGTGTAGATGTTCAAAATTGCAGACATGAAGTCACTTGAACAGCCAGCTTTCAATTCATACTTCGATGTCTCCATCAGTCCATCATCTACAAACAACAAGACTTGAAGAACATCTTCCATGCATGAAAGGAAAAAAGAACGTTTACAAAAACAATTTAAGCAATACCAAGATGGAGTCCGAAGAAATAAAAAACAAGGATTATAATTGTTACTGTTTTAAAACTTTATTTTATTTTCCACTCTTCTAACACGAATTCGTTCATCGTCTTAGCAATTCTGTAACCTTAAAATACCACAGAAAAGAATGGTATCATATCACCAACAAGTAATAAATTCCATTAATCAAAGGCAACCATTAATCAAAGAAATCAGCCTAATGGCATAGTCCAAGTCTATAAGCGCAAACCTGGTAAAAGCCCAGCGAATTCCATATCAAAATCGCATTCATCCCAACAATTGACAAGTTCGCAAAGAAGACAAACTTTAGAAGTTCAACTAACAGTAGATGTGAGGCTTGAACATATCCCAAGTATTGTGTATGCAAATATTGTTTAAAGTATTAAAAACATAGAAATTAATATTAGAAAATGCGCAAAAATCATAATATCTATGATTCTAGCAGAAAATGCGTAGCAGAAAATGCGCAACTACAAAGTACACATTGGCAGCAATAGTAGGAAATAATATCGATATCGATTTTGAAAATAACAAAGTGAGCTTCTTTTATTAATGCATAACTGGAAACAAATCTTTTATAATAATTTAATACCATCTCAGTAACTACAATTTTCATAATGATTCATAAATTACAATAAAAATTTAACTATAAAGATGTGTCTTCCACCTTGGTGGCAGCAGCAAATTGAGAGAGCTGGAGCGGGTCATTTGGCTTTGCGTACAAATATACCCCGACAGTCGGGTCGAAAGTAATCATCCCGAGATTCCTTACCCAAGTCAAGTGGATCTACAGCCGGCAAGATTGAGGAAGAATTACTGTACTGAATTCCTCGTCGACATCATCATAGGCATCTCTGTAATTTTTGGGAGGTGTCATAAAAACAATAGACATTTTCTTATCAAGCTGGTCTTTCACATAAAATACCTGCCTAGCTTTGTGTGGCTAAAATGAACGGATCATCCTTGTGCCCTAACCTCTTAAGATCAACCAAATTGTAGCCAAGATTATCTTTTTTGACCCCATGCTTATTGTGAACCCAATCACACTTGAATAGAGAAATTTTTATTGTATGATAATGTAGCACCAATATCTCTTGTAGAATACCATAATAATATGCTTGACCATAGGTTACCCCTTCTCTAGTAATGTACATGTCATTTTCCTCTACGCTAACCCCACTATTCTGGTAAATTCTACCTTCACGAGATTTTGTGCGAAACAGGTATCCATTGATGTGATATACATCGTATTTCATTACCTCGAGGTGTGGGCCATTTGATATCCACCTTAAGCTCTTTGTGATACTTTCTTTAGAGACTACCAACTCTCCCTCAACCTGAAATCCATTATAAGGATTAGCCTTCACCTTAAAGGAAAAATAACAGAGCAAAAATAATATTTTCTGCAAACTCTTACCTCCTTTCGTAACCATTTGCCAAACGTTTTTACTATGCTCTTTCTCCAGCCATGTTTGCCGTTGATCAGGATGTTTATTTTTCAAATAGACCATGTGTCGACTGGAAAGTACAATGTAAAAAAAACGTCGCTAAACAGCAAAAAAATGTTGCTAACTTCTGACAGCGACGTTTTAGCGATGTTTCAGGCATGTCACGTTATTCATGGTCGCTAACTTGTAAAATGTCGCTATTCATCGCTATAGCGACGTCCTTCTGCGACGCTCGATGTCGCTAGTTTTAATGACGTTTATCGACAAAAATGTTGCTAATTAGTAACGTAACATTTCGTTGCTGATTGTCGTTGTCCATTCAGGTTTTAGCGACGTTACAGTCAGAGATTAGCAACGTTTTTTGACTCTATATCTGGCAATTTTTTGGTTGCCATGTCATCATTTTTGTGACATTTTGCGACGTTACGATACTTGAATACCGATGTTAAGATACTAGATTTTCTGACCTGTACAATTTGCCACGTCAAAGTATCTGCCACGTTCTGTGACGTTTTGCGAAGATTAGCGACATTTTGATTCTCAGTTTTGCGACGTTCTAGCGACGTATGTATGCGTTGCTGACGGTCGCTAAACGTCGTTAATTCCAAAAAAAATAGAATACAGTATGCATTTCACATAAATAATAGTTACATTAAAAATATTGTACCTGTATTTAGAGTTTTAGTTTGCAAATAATAGACCCGGAGCAACCCTCCGTAGAATTCCCTAGGTTCGTCGACCCCTTCGGTAGAACACTCAACACGGGTAAACCAATATAGAGACAAATAATAATAATGCACTACTAATAATCAAATAAATAGAATCGAACGATCAGAAAGATAAGAAATAGCCGGGTGGATACAATGGGTCAACAACAAATACATAAAGACCCAACAATGGGTCACCAACACAACAAATGAAAGCAAGTCCAGCAAAGGACTACGCCTGGTCAGAATGAGAAGGAGGAGAAGGAGGAGGAGGAGGAGTAGGCAGTGCCTGCACCTGGGACACCAGGAACCTATACTGCTCCGGGGTCAGCATCACCGTGACGGCCCATCTGTAGGAGGAAGAGGAGGCAGTGGAGCCGCTGCAGTCGGTGGGGATGCCGAAGCACGACCAGGAAGTGTTCTCTCTTTGGCCAGCAGTCTGGAGTTGGTGGAATCCATAACAGCCGCCAGCCTCGAAACCTGCTCGCCATTGGCCGCCTGTGTCCCGTGCAACGCATGAACGGCAAGATATGTCCTCTCCTTCACCGCATGAACGGCACGATCCGTCCTCTCGCCTGTCTCCCTAATGGTGCGCTCGAGCATATCAAATCGTACGGTGAGGGCCACATCGTCCGTCTGCGACTGAGACTGGGACTGCTCCGCCATCCTCCGCAATAGCTCGTCATACAGCTCAGTAAGCTGGCGACAGAGTTCCCCCACTCGGACCGACTCCTCTGAGGGCTGTGGGGAATGCATATTGGCAGAGGAGGCTCTGGATAACTGCATCGCCACAAAGGTGTCGTAGGATCCCATACCGTAGTACGTACCCCTCTGAAGGCCACAACGGCGGTCATCCAGAGCTCGTCCATCGTCCGAGCCGGAGGGGGCTGCGAGGAATTACCAGCCCCTCCCTCCGCATATGCACTAGTAACCTCACGCTCTAGCCTAAGATATTCATCCTAGAAAAGTACGCATCTCGATAAGCATAATATTTACTACCAACCTAGTTGTTCCACGTCTATGGATATATTTGCATATTTCTTAAATTATAATAAAGTTAGTGACACGTAAAGTAATACTTACATAGCTCTGTGTGGCCCGATCATCGATGAGCTTTTCGTCCTTCCGATGGGTAGCCAGGAAGACCGTCACCATATTGGGGTTCACACCCTTCTTTACCTGTTATAATAAAATGTTTTTCAATGAAATTAAACATTTATTACTACTTTTATTAAAATAATATATTACAGTAAAACACGTACCAAGCGACGGAAATGTTATGTCATAGGAATCGAGCCACCACACCACTTCTCTGCCCTCGTCCTAGCCACCTTCGCCTTCTCCGACCGTTTCTTGTACGTAGGAGCGTCGAATCTAGCCTTCATGGCAGTCCACTGCTCTGGCGTGATCCAACCTTGGATCCCTTTTTTGGAATGGTCTTGAGCCTTCTGGTCATCGATCGCATCCTGGATCAACTTGGCGGCAACGACAGGAAATTACTTCTCAATCGTCTCAGCCCGGTGTGGTGGATAAAAATATATTTTCTACAAGAATTAAATTAGTTAGCTATACAATATGCATAAATATGATTTATACTAAAAGCAATCTACTTTAGTTACCTTAAAGTGGGCAAACCAGAATGCCTTCCTCACATCCGAGGCATCCGAGTAGTTGATCTAAGGGCCCCCGTAGTTGGACCTCAGAAATAGCCCCAATGCCCTCTGAACTGATGGGGGACGATATCTACACAATGATAATTAAATTCATTAATATATAGATATAAGTATATATAAATGTTAACTAATTAACTTACTTTGTAGGTCCGTCGGACCAAATCTCCATCCTCGTCTCATCCGGAGGGGCGCATAGGGGATCGTTCGGATCATATGGAGACAGCGTAGGTGCGACCTCCTCCACCCGCTCCTCCGTCTCCATAGTACCGTCCGCAGGAGGAACGCTACTGGACGGGATAGGTTCAGGCCTAGAACTGTCTGTCCCAAGAGTACTGCCACGTACCGTTGACGCAGACGGAGATCTAAGTGGCTGATACACTGGAGTACTAGGAGACGAGGGATCGACACCGTCATCCACTAACGAAGTACCACTCCGTCCACCGGTGGAACCTCTACCTCCACGGGATACTCCTCTACCGCTATGGTGGTACGATCATCTGCATCCTGCCATACCTGATAGAAATAGATATCTACAAGATAATAACCATGTATTTAACATATCACAGTTTATAAAAATAGACCCGGAGCAACCCTCCGTTGAATTTCTAGATAATAACCATGCATTTAACATATCACAGTTCATAAAAATAGACCCGGAGCAACCCTCCGTTGAATTTCTAGATAATAACCAAGTCTAGATAATAACATCCAAAAACATCCAAGTCTAGATAATAACCATGTCTAGAAAATAAAAACATCAAGAGTTGTAAAAACATCCAAGTCTAACCCAGAAATAAGTTTACCGAAAACAAATCCGGTCAAAAGTCATATCATACTGCTCTACCCTCTACGCAGGCGCAGAGAGATCTCCCTCCTCAGCCACTGCGCATAAGTAGGATCCACGCCAGAAAGATTAATATCCGTAGGAGTTGGATGACTGAAACTCCCGGTGTAACTGCCTTCTGGTGCCACCTTCTCCTTCACAACTATCTTGGCTTTAGGAATTACTTCCTCCTTAATAGTAGGAGAAAGTTCTTCCTTGACCTTCATCTCTGCTTTAGGTACCACTACCTCCTCAGCAGCAATAGGAAGCACTACCTCCTCAGCAGCAAGAGGTACTACTACCCCCTCAGCAGCCATCTATGCCTCTCTCAAGCGATGTGCTCGGGTCATAGGTGCCATCTGGATAGATTGATGGAAACATGGAGATAAATTAGGGATTAAACAAAATGACAGTATTAGACGTGTAATGTGGAAGATTCATTGTTGTATGGAGATTAATTAGTGGTTAAACATATTTTATATTTTATTTTACTTTCAATCATCTTCTGAAAATTCATCTTCTTTATCCTCCGCATCCTCATCTTCTTCTTCCTCCTTATCTTTGCTTTCATATACTTCGTTTTCCTCTTCAGATACTTCTACCTCTTCTACCCGATTAGATGTGTAATATGGAACTTCCGTTGTGTCCACGTCAACTATATTTGTTACGAGAGGTAGCTCGTCCTCCTGATAAGCTATTTCGTCAATATCGTAGGTATTTCTGGCTTTAGTCTTGCATACTGCCCACCAGTCCAACCTAGTTGTTCCCCGTCTAGGATAAGTAGTGAAGTAAACTAGTTGAGCCTAACTTGCTAGGGCAAATGGTTCGTATCCTTGATATCGACGGCGGTAGTTAATATCCACAAGACCATGCTTGTCAATTTTCCAACCTTGATCTTGGATCGGATCGAACCAATCACACCTGAACAACATGATCTTAGCCGGCTCTATGTTGTAGTTATATGTCAACTCCACAATCTCCCGTAAGATGCCACAGAAATCATTGCCCGGATCTACATCTTTGTAGTTTATAGATCGGATACACAAACAACTATTTTTTGTCGAATCAAGATCTGGAAAGTTCTCTCTGATCGGAGCATTTGTTGACTTAAACCTAAATCCATTCACACAATAGCTTGGCCATACTTTGACGGAATAAATGGGCCCCTTGGCTAGAGTTCTAATAGACTCATTCTCTAGTATTGCGTCCGGACGATCGACCTAAAAACCAAAAGATAAGAAATTAAATTCGGCGTTCCGTTAATTACTATGCAAAGTGCATATACGAGAAGTAATTACTACGTTATCTTACATATGCACTCAACCATGAAGGAAAATGACGTCTTATTTCATGTTCCAGTTCTTCATCTGTTATGTACTGTCTACTCGACCTCACCTCATCATTAAATGTGCTAAAAATAATAACACATATACCAATTAGTGTAATAATAATATTGGATACTATTACATGCATAGATGGAGTAAATGTGGACGTATTAGTTACTTACCCCTCGAGCTTCTTTACTTCATCCTAGTCGCAGTTGAGCAATATATATAACTGAGTAGCCCTTAGTTCCTCGTCATTCAGATATCTTTTTTTCATTTTTCCGAAAGGCTTTCCGAAAGTATTGAAGACTTTCAGTATTGCATCATTAGATTCAAGATATCCATCGTCGTTTCTGAGAGCTCTTGTTCTATTAGTAGCAACATGTGGCTTGAAATACATCAAGCAGAAGTTTATAATCTCCTCGAGAACATAGGCTTCACACATAGAACCCTCGACCCGAGCCTTGTTTTTCACCTTTCTTTTTAGGTGGTTCAAATGCCGCTCAAACGGGTACATCCACCGATAATCGACGAGCCCATCAACACGTGCCTCGTAGGATAAATGAATTGGCAAATGCTCCATGGAGTCGAAGAACCCAGGAGGGAACACCCTCTCAAGCTTGCACAGCGTTACTGCAATGTTCTTCTCCTACTTTTTTAGACGATCGACAGGCAACTTAGTAGAACAAAGATCTCTGAAGAATATGATCAACTCTGTCAACGGATCCCAAATGACCGATGGTAATAATTCCCAAAATGCGATCGGAATTAACCTCTCCATAAATACATGACAGTCGTGGCTTTTCATACCCGTCAGTTTATTCTCCTCCGGGTCGACGCATCTTCTTAAATTCGACCCGTATTCGTCAGAAAATTTTAGGCCCGGAATCCACCTACAAAGTCTCACTTTATCCTCCCTGTCTAGTGAGAAAATTGCCTTAGGCTGCTTATACTTTTCATTGCCTTCCTTTATCAAATTCAACGCAGGACGTCTGCATATATCTTCCAAGTCCAACCTGGCCTTGGGTTTGTCTTTCGTCTTTCCCTTTACGTCCATCACAGTATTGATTATGTTATCAAACACATTCTTCTCGATATGCATGACATCAAGGTTATGTCTGATCAGATTGGTGCTCCAATAAGGCAGGTCCCAGAATATACTTCTTTTTGTCCAATTATTAGTGCGGCCAAATTTATCACACTTGTATCCCTTTGTAGGCTTTTCGATAGCACTTGGAAAATCCTTGACCTCCTCCCATATCGTGCCTCCGGTCCACCTTGGCGGTGGATTGGCCTTCTCCACAACTGTAAAACCCATAAATTTTTAGTTAATTAATTAAATAATTTAATTAGCTAATTATTATTATAAATCATTATTAGTTGTTAATTTAGGAAAATTGTATTTTTAGAAAAATTATTATTTCTGGAATTTTAGAGTTTAGTCAAAACCCGTAAAAATTTATTTTATAAATTGTTGCTAATTAATTATTATCATTTTTATGAAAAACCATATTTTAGAAAATTAATATTCCTGGATTTTAGATTGGACCTGACTCATCCCGAACCCGTCTCGAACCCAAGTTCAGCTTTCCGAAGTTAATTCAGAAGTCCCTTATATATATATATATATATATATATATATATATATATATATATATATATATTATTTTCTATTTATAAAAATAAATAAAAAGAATCTTTTCTTATTAAATTCTGTATAACTTATTAAAGCTTTTTCTCTCTCTTTCTTTTTCACCAGCAAAGGAAAGAAGCCTTTCCTTTCCTTTCTAAACCGTGGACTTCTCATTTCCCTCCCATTCATGGCCGAGCCCTTCTCCTTCAACGAAACGGCCAACTCTTCGGCTCCTAAAACCTTCATTTCATCCTATATAAACCCCTTATCTCCACTCTCCATCACAAACCCTCTTTTCCCTAAACTTCCAAACCCTAGCCGTCTGACCTAGCGCCTTTCCGGCGAACCATCCGCCTGAGCCACGCCCCCCGGCGACCCGAGCTCCCCGCCGGAGTCCCGAGCGCCACCTCCAGCGCCGGACCCAGGCCGACCCGAGCGGATTCCACCGCCGCCACCTCTGTCAGGCGACCCCGTGGCCGATCCGACGACCCCGCGCGCCACTTCCCGGCCGCGCCCAGCCCGCTATCCCCGCACGCCCCGTGCACCGCTCGTCGTTCATTCCAGAGCCCCAATCCGCTGTCCGTGGTTCCGTAGCCGATTCCACTGTCCAGCTCTTTCCGTTTCTGTTTCCGAGATTATCCCGCGGCTCCCCGACCAACGGATATTGGGTAAATACTGATAATCTCATTAGTTCGTCCCTCCCGTAGAGTCGATGATGACACGGACCCCGATTCCGCTATGGAAATCGGCTTGATTTATTGCAGTTATGGTTTCGGACATTTCTGAACTCCATTTTAGATGGTTATGTAGCTTTGGCTTTGTTATTGTGGTTTCTATGGCTTCTCGAAAATTCTGAGTTATGTTTCAGAAATATTCTGTAGATTGGTTTTGTGATATTTTCGGGTTTCTGAGTAACTTTGGTTTTCCGAATACTGGAAACGTGCTGTGGATGTATATTTTCGGGTTCGATATTATTTTTGGGTTTTAATATTATTGGTGGAAATGAATTCATGAGTTATTTCCCTGGTTGGGATATTATTGGTGTGTTGTTGGCACAAATTCCCAGTATTGGGTTGTCCCAAATACAGAGGGAATGCTACCCAAATTTTAGAAAATATTTTAAAAGGGTTTTTCTATAAAATTCCTAAATTCTAAACTGGTTTTGTTGATTTGAATTCTGATTACTTTTCCGAGCGACGACCTTATTGGTCAATGGGCTCTTAGCAAAATACAAACGAAATCGGAATTTCCGGACGTTGAGGCATTAGCTATTTACAAATATGACCTTTGGACCAAGTCTGAGACCTTTCCTTTATTATATATTTAATATTAATTATATTTTCTTAGAACGTGTTACTGGCCTAGAGTATTTTGGTGCAGGGCCTCGGCTTGCTGAATGGACCGCTGCCCGGCGTTCAGTTTACCATTCTTATTTTAATTCATTTATGTAAATAATTGTAAGGGAATAAGCCCAGCTTTATATCTTTGTTTTCTTTGGCCTGTAATAATGTAGTGTAGTTTTTATTTCTTTTCTGGTTGTTGATTTGACGTAAACGCGTAAGATGTTAAATAAATATTTATTAATATCATTTTCTTACATTAAATAACTAGGAAAATTACAAGTTTGTTATTTAAACAAATTCACGTTCTTCTCATTTAAAGAAAAATATTAGTTTTATATATAATATTACAAAATACTAAGTTTTGCCAAATAATCAGAAAATGCGATTTTTTAATAAATGTTAAATTGATTTTTCTTCGTAAATTAATAACTAGTAAATCACATCGATAAACGTGTTCTGGTAGAATTTGTAAATAACATAAAACTGGATTAGGACCAATTCTAGAGATTGTAACTAGCACACCTAGATATGGTTTGACTTTGGTGCTAAGTCAGGATTTCTTAACTGTAGGATTTCGAGGACATATCTGATCTCCATTCCGGTATCAACATCCCTTTTTCCAGTCAAAAACCAAGGCAAGTACGGTTATGTTTATTTGGCAATTTATTTAGTAATTTTTATCTTGCATGCTTAAACCACATTGCTACACGGAACTCTCTCCTATAGTTCAAATATTGATTGTGGAACTCTCTCCTAGAGTTCAAATATTGATTGTTGTTGATTGTGGGGATATTGGGGGAGTAGTGTAGCGTCTATGACCAATACCCCTCATATTGCATATTGATTGTGCGAGCTTACCCCTCTTACACACGGGAATAAGCCGTATCGTATCACTATGATACTATTGTACAACCTAAGCCGGTCATAGTCGTTACCTATTCAAATCACATTATTTTCAATTGTTAAAAAATTGCTGGAAAATATTGTTCAAGTATTTCAAATTGTTTAAAATTGCAAATTTCCATTATTATTTGAATTGTTAGATATTCATAATTGTACTTGCTCCCTCCTGACTGGAGACCCAACATTTTTAGGAAGCATTGATGATCCTGAGTTGTATCCTGTGGTGTTACCCGAGTCCCAATTGGAAGACGATGATCTCGAGGCTGATGAGCTGGCTGCTTAAATGTTACTTCTTCTTTTCTAGTTTAGGGAAAGTTGTGTTGAAGATATTTAATTCAGTTTTGATTATCAGTTGTATCTTTCTTGTATTGAACAAATTTTATAAATATTCGAATTATTAAAGTTGTGACAAATTTAGATTCTGTTGTTGAGATTACCTACAAGCGGATACAGCTTACTGCCGCCGTCTCAATAACAGTGCAGGCTGGACATGATCCGATTCGACCCAACAATTTAGGATCGGGTCGTGACATGTTTTTAGTGGTGGCCCATGCAGGTCAGATCAACAACTTAGGAGAACATACTTAGAAATAATTAGAACACTAGAACATCAATTTGTCATTACATAGGACCGAAATATATATATTATAAGTAAATATTTTGTTTGCTATAGACTGGTAGGCTACCTTGCTTGTGTTTGCAACCAAAACCTTCCTGAGTACGGCCAAAGGAAAGACCACTCATTCTGGCCCTGCTGGCGATGAGGTCCACCATCGGTCATACTTGGACCCATACCTATCATTGAGACATGTAACTGCCCTATAACAATATCTGGACACAACTTCTTAGCACCCTTACTGGTGATGCCCTTACCTAACTATGATGTAGTCCTAGGAATGGACTGGTTAAGTAAGCAGCATACGTTGATAGATTGTCACAGCGGATGTGTAGTTTTCAGCCCACCTGGAGAGCCGGAGTTTGAAATCTCTCGAGCTCCGGAAGATATGGTGAGTATTACTTACTCCTCCATCACCAATGAATCTGGACCTCCACACCCTATCCTAGCAGAATTCATGGATGTCTTCCCTGATAGTCTTCCAGGATTACCCCCAGATCGAGATGTAGAATTCACCATCGACCTAGTTCCCGGTTCTGTCCCTATTTCTCGGAGATGCTACAGAGTCAACCCTAAGGAGGTCAAGGAAATGAAGGACCAGATCAATGGGCTGAAGGCCCTTGGATTTATCAGAGACGGAGCTTCACCCTGGGGAGCACATGTCTTGTTCGTGCCCAAGAAGGACGGGACTGTACGGATGTGCATCGACTATCGGGCGCTGAACAACATCACCATCAAGAACAAGTACCCTCTGCCCCGGATCAATGACCTGTTTTATCAACTCAGTAGATCTAAGGTATTTTCGAAGTTAGACCTCAGATCCGGCTATCCTCAAATCAATGACAGGAAGGAGGATATTCCAAATACGGCGTTCAACACCAAATATGGACAATTTGAATTTTTGGTCATGCCGTTTGGACTGACGAATGCCCCTGCAGTATTCATGAACCTCATGAACAAGGTCTTCCATGAATACCTGGATCAGTTTATTGTTGTCTTTATCGACAACATCCTGATCTACTCAAAGACTGAAGAAGAGCATGAAGAGCACCTGAAGAAAGTTTTGGGAACCTTGAGGAAAGAGAAGCTCTATAGTAAGCTATCTAAATGTGAATTCTTCTTAGACAAGGTGGATTTTCTGGGCCATGTTGTCACAGAAGAAAGAATTTCGGTGGATCCAAAGAAGATAGCTGCCATTGAGAAGTGGAGTACACCAAGTTCAGTTGCTAAAATCAGAAGCTTCTTGGGCTTAGCTGGCTACTACCGAAAATTTGTAAAGGACTTCGCCAGGATTGCTGAGCAGATGACGAAGCTCACAAGGAAGAATGGAGAATTTATTTGGACTGAAGCTTGCCAGGCAGCGTTTGAGGAACTGAAGAAGAGACTTACAACAGCACCGATACTTGCGCTACCCGCAGGTACCGGCGGTTTCTCAATCTACATTGATACTTCTGGTAAAGGATTGGGTTGTGTTCTTCAACAACACGGAAAAGTAATTGCTTACGCATCTAGACAATTACGGACTCATGAGAAGAACTATCCCACACATGATTTGGAGCTTGCAGCGGTTATATTTGTACTGAAGCTATGGAAGCATTACCTTATAGAGAGAGAGTGGAAATATTTACAGACCACAAAATTCTTAAATATGTTTTCACTCAGAAGGAGCTGAACATGCGACAGAGGCGATGGCTGGAGCTGATGAAAGATTTTGACATCGACTTGTAGTACCATCCAGGTAAGGCTAATGTGGTTACAGATGCACTTAGTCGGTACCCGATGGCAATATTTTTGACTAAGGAGCGGTATTTACTGGAGGAAATAGAGAAGCTTGGACTGAAGATTGTACTGCCTAAAGAGGAAATGAAGAAGCTGGGCAATCGTACCAGGAGCTAAATCATCAATGATGCAGTTGCAAGTGCATTCAAGTCTGATGGACAAAGTCAAGTAGACATAATTTCAAGATGAGACGCTTTGCAGACTCAGAGATCAAGTGCTGGCAGGAACACTTGAAGGATTTTCAATCGCCAGCGACGGAGCACTGAGGCATGGTACGAGGCTTTGCGTACCAACTGGCGAACTGAGGAATAAGCTGATGCAAGAAGCGCACCAGTCGTAGTATTCCATACATCCAGGAGCTAATAAAATGTATCGGGATATGCGTACAGTAGTGTGGTGGTATGGAATGAAGAAGAACATATCCAGATTTGTGGCTAGATGCTTGATTTGTCAACAAGTGAAAGCCAGCAGACAGAGACCAGCAGGACTGTTGTAGTCGCTAGACATCCCGAAGTGGAAATGGGAACATATCATAATAGATTTTGTGTCAGGACTGCCTCGATCCCAAGGAGGGAAGGATGCCATTTGGGTTATTGTGGACCGACTGACAAAGTCAGCTCACTTTATCCCCTTCAAGATTGGTCTATCCACCGAGAAGTTGGCAGCACCGTACATGTAGCATATCTACCGAATTCATGGAGTTTCGATAAGTATCGTATCTGACAGAGATACTAGATTTACCTCTCACTTTTGAAAGAGTTTACATGACAGTTTGGGAACACAACTGAAGTTCAGCACCGCCTACCATCCTCAAACTGACGGACAATCGGAGAGAACCATCCAGACGTTAGAAGATATGCTGAGATCTTGCGTCTTGGAATTTGGAGGGTCTTGGGAAGACCACTTGCACTTGGTAGAGTTTTCCTACAACAATAGATACCAAGCCAGCATCGGTATGACATCGTTCGAGGCATTATATGGACGTCGTTGCCGCACTCCGCTTGCTGGGGACGACATAGGAGAAAGAGTATTGCTTGGACCTGAGATGGTGGCCGATGCAGCAGAGAAGGTAAAGGTGATTAGAGACAAGCTCAGTATAGCTCAGGACAGGCAGAAGCTTTGGGCTGATAGCAGTCGTCGACTACTGGAGTTCGAAGCAGGAGATAATGTCTTCGTCAAGATTTCCCCTACCCGAGGAACTATCAGATTCGGCAGAGAAGGAAAGCTGAGCCCCAGGTTCATCGGCCCATTCGAAGTTTTGAGTCGAATTGGAGAAGTAGCGTACCGATTAGCTCTACCAGCTAATCTTGAAGGCGTGCATAACGTCTTCCATGTTTCACAGCTCAGACGTTACATTCCGAATCTGAGTCACATATTGGATCATTCGGAGCTGGAGATTGGACCCAGCCTCACAGTGCCAGAGAAGCCAGTGGCGATCATAGTCAGAGGGAGAAGAAAACTAGGAACTCTATGCCGCCTCATAAACTTTTATTTCTTGCAAGCATTATCTTTCGTTCTAATATTTTTGACTGATGTTGCTAAGTTAGATTTTTGAGCTTATTTCTTTATCGAGCTTGATCATGACAGTATTTTATTGGGTGCACCCACTAATATATTGTCTAATCAGAACCGGTACATGATGGTCTGATCAACCACGTGTACTTTGGTTCGCTTATATATTCTTGTTCTACGTGGATGGTGACATAGTTAAAACTTGTCCCTAAACGTCCCATCTACGACTGCCTTGGCAATTCTTATTGTTGGACCTGAGTTACGGGCGAAGTACCCGTACCTGTTTGATTTGAGTTTATCCTACCCCATCCTTTAATTTCGAGGACAAAATTTTCTAAGGAGGGAAGGTTGTGAAACTCGTAAATTTTCAGTTAATTAATTGAATAATTTAATTAGCTAATTATTATTATAAATCATTATTAGTTGTTAATTTAGGAAAATTGTATTTTTAGAAAAATTATTATTTCTGGAATTTTAGAGTTTAGTCAAAACCCGTAAAAATTTATTTTATAAATTGTTGCTAATTAATTATTATCATTTTTATGAAAAACCATATTTTAGAAAATTAATATTCCTGGATTTTAGATTGGACCTGACTCATCCCGAACCCGTCTCGAACCCAAGTTCAGCTTTCCGAAGTTAATTCGGAAGTCCCTTATATATATATATATATATATTTATTTTATTTGCTATTTATAAAAATAAAAAAAGAATCTTTTCTTATTAAATTCTTTATAACTCATTAAAGCTTTTTCTCTCTCTTTCTTTTTCACCAGCAAAGGAAAGAAGCCTTTCCTTTCCTTTCTAAACCGTGGACTTCTCATTTTCCTCCCATTCATGGTCGAGCCCTTCCCCTTCAACAAAACGGCCAACTCTTCGGCTCCCAAAACCTCCATTTCACCCTATATAAACCCCTTCTCTCCACTCTCCATCACAAACCCTCTTTTCCCCAAACTTTCCAACCCTAGCCGTCCGACCTAGCGCCTTTCCGGCGAACCATCCGCCTGAGCCCCGCCCCCGGCGACCCGAGCTCCACCGCTGGAGTCCCGAGCGCCACCTCCAGCGCCTGACCCAGGCCGACCCGAGCGGATTCCACCGCCGCCTCCTCTGTCCGGCGACCCCGCGGCCGATCCGACGACCCCCGCGTGCCACTTCCCGGCCGCGCCCAGCCCGCTGTCCCCGTGCGCCCCGTGCATCGCTCGTCGTTCATTCCAGAGCCCCGATCCGCTGTCCGTGGTTTCGTGGCCGATTCCACTGTCCAGCTCTTTCCGTTTCTGTTCCCGAGATTATCCCGCGGCTCTCCGACCAACGGATTTTGGGTAAATTTTGATAATCTCAGTAGTTTGTCCCTCCCGTAGAGTCGATGATGACACGGACCCCGATTCCGCTATGGAAATCGGCTTGATTTATTGCAGTTATGGTTTCGGACATTTTCGTACTCCATTTTGGATGGTTCTGTAGCTTTGGCTTTGTTATTGTGGTTTCTGTGGCTTCTCGAAAATTTCGAGTTATGTTTCAGAAATATTTTGTAGATTGGTTTTGTGATATTTTCCGGTTTCTGAGTAACTTCGATTTTTCGAATACTGGAAACGTGCTGTGGATGTATATTTTCGGGTTCGATATTATTTTCGGGTTTTAATATTATTGGTAGAAATGAATTCATGAGTTATTTCCCTGGTTGGGATATTATTGGTGTGTTGTTGGCACAAATTCCCAGTATTGGGTTGTCCCAAATACAGAGGGAATGCTGTCCAAATTTTCAAAAAATATTTTAAAAGGGTTTTTCTATAAAATTCCTAAATTCTAAACTGGTTTTGTTGATTTGAATTCTGATTACTTTTCCGAGCGACGACCTTATTGGTCTATGGGCTCTTAGCAAAATGCAAACGAAATCGGAATTTTCGGACGTTGAGGCATTAGCTATTTGCAGACATGACCTTTGGACCAAGTCTGAGACCTTTCCTTTATTATATATTTAATATTAATTATATTTTCTTAGAACGTGTTACTGGCCTAGAGTATTTTGGTGCAGGGCCTCGGCCTGCTGAATGGACCGCTCCCCGGCGTTCAGTTTAACATTCTTATTTTAATTCATTTATGTAAATAATTGTAAGGGCATAAGCCCAGCTTTATATCTTTGTTTTCTTTGGCCTGTAGTAATGTAGTGTAGTTTTTATTTCTTTTCTGGTTGTTGATTTGACGTAAACGCGTAAGATGTTAAATAAATATTTATTAATATCATTTTCTCACATTAAATAACTAGGAAAATTACAAGTTTGTTATTTAAACAAATTCACGTTCTTCTCATTTAAAGAAAAATATTAGTTTTATATAAAATATTACAAAATACTAAGTTTTGCCAAATAATCAGAAAATGCAATTTTTTAATAAATATTAAATTGATTTTTCTTCGTAAATTAATAACTAGTAAATTACATCGATAAACGTGTTCTGGTAGAATTTGTAAATAACATAAAACTGGATTAGGACCAATTCTAGAGATTGTAACTAGCACACCTAGATATGGTTTAATTTTAGTGCTAAGTCAGGATTTCTCAACTGTAGGATTTCAAGGACATATCTGATCTCCATCCCGATATCAACATCCCTTTTTCCAGTCAAAAACCAATGCAAGTACGGTTATGTTTATTTGGCAATTTATTTAGTAATTGTTATCTTGCATGCTTAAACCACATTGCTACACAGAACTCTCTCCTAGAGTTCAAATATTGATTATGGAACTCTCTCCTAGAGTTCAAATATTGATTGTAGGGATATTGGGGGAGTAGTGTAGCGTCTATGACCAATACCCCTCATATTGTATATTGATTGTGCGAGCTTACCCCTCTTACACACGGGGATAAGCCGTATCGTGTCACTAGGATACTATTGTACAACCCAAGCCGGTCATAGTCTTTACCTATTCAAATCATATTATTTTCAATTGTTGAAAAATTGCTGAAAAATATTGTTCAAGTATTTCAAATTGTTTAAAATTGCAAATTTTTATTATTATTTGAATTGTTAGATATTCATAATTGTACTTGCTCCCTCCTGACTGGAGACCCAACATTTTTAGGAAGCATTGATGAACCTGAGCTGTATCCCGTGGTGTTATCCGAGTCCCAATTAGAAGATGATGATCTCGAGGCTGATGAGCCGGCTGCTTAAATGTTACTTCTTCTTTTCTAGTTTAGGGAAAGTTGTGTTGAAGATAGTTAATTCAGTTTTGATTATCAGTTGTATCTTTATTGTATTGAACAAATTTTATAAATATTTGAATTTTTAAAGTTGTGACAAATTTAGATTCTGTTGTTGAGATTACCTACAAGTGGATACATCTTACTGCCGCCGTCTCAACAATGGTGCAGGCTGGACATGATCCAGTTCGACCCAACAATTTGGGATCGGGTCGTGACAACAATGCCGACATGAAATGCATTCCTGTTCCTCCGGAACGGATGGTCCTTCGGCAAGAACTGTCGATGACAATCGAAGAAGCACAATTTTCCTCCGTGTTTTAAACGGAAAGCCTTCGTGCGGTCCATGCAATACGGACGTGAGAGACGACCTTGAGTGCTCAATCTAGATAACATTCCATAGGCCAAAAGGTCGTTGATGGTCCACATCAGTGCGGCCCTCATCTAAAAATTCTGCTTTCTAGAAACATCGTACGTGTTGGCACCTACTTCCCACAGCTGATTTAACTCATCTATCAATGGCTGTAAATACCTACTTCCCACTCATGTGTTCTCACAAAGGGGTTGCCACATAAAACTATTTTTTGACAGTCCCCTCCTCTCCAAACTGTTACATACTCACAAGCATGTGAGTGTGAACCACTAAATAGCATGTCGTGTCAGCGTGTGTGTGTGTCGTGTCAGCATGTATGCGTATCATGTCAACGTGTGTGTGTGTCATGTCAGTGTGTGTGCGTGTCATGTCTGTGTCAACATGTCAGGAGGAGGGAGCTAAGGTTAGGGTTTACCTGCCTTGGTCGGAGTCAGGTCGGGGTCGCCGGGGATGGAGCAGCGGCGGAGAGGACTGGTTGGGTCAACATTGACAAGGGGACGGGGGTCGCCGGTGGAGGTGCGACGGAGGGACGGGGGTCTCTGATGGAGGGGGGTCGAAGGGAGGGGGTCGCCGGAGACGAGGTGGGGAGGAGGTCGCCGGAGATGGGAGGGGGAGGGGGAGAGAGATTTGGGGCTCGAGGCACGCGGGAGATCGAAAATTTTGGGGAAAGAAAATAAATTTGATCGGTTTCCAGCACCCTATATAAAAGATTTAGCGACGTCTTATAAAGATGTCGCTAAACGTCGCTGTTAACTAATAAACTTGTGATGTACTGAGTAAGAGTCACAAAATATCACTGAATAAAATCAATCAACGACGTTCTGCGACTAAACCGCGACTTGTTCTTTCCAAACCATAATGCTAGTCGCTATCAGTCGCTAAACGTCGCTGGATACGACGTTCAGCAACGTCACTTTGATACGTCGCTAAATACACAAAAATAGCGACGTATTTAGTCGGAGTCGCTAATGTCATCGCCAATATGACTTATTTTGGTAGTGAGTTAAAAACTAATACTTACTCAATATAAGGCTCAACTTCAGGCATATTCTGCATTACATATAAATGTGCCTTCGACAACAGTTCAGGAGCAACATTCATCGATTTACCAGCTGATATTGGTTTTCCCTCCTTAATAGAATTAGAATCTTCACCATTGTCAGATGTGTTATGCTTGTCAGGTGGAATACCAATTGTCTTCATGCTTCTTTGATACTCACCGAAATACTCAATTGTCTCTTCTGCAATATTCTCTTCAGCAATGCATCCTTCCGGTTTATTTTTGTTTCGCACATGCCCTTTAATAACCTTCATACACCTTTCGAATGGATACATCCATCGAAACCATATTGGACCACATAATTTTACTTCCCTGGTAAGATGCACAGTTAAATGAATCATGATATCGAAAAAGGATGGAGGAAAGTATTTCTCGAGTAAGCACAACGTCACACAGAGATCTTACTGCAATTTATCTAGCTCTTCTACCTTGATTTCTTTGCTAGATATTGATCTAAAAAGAAACAAAACCTGATAATAGCGTATCTTGTGGGTTTCAGCATAATTGTTCGTATCGCAATAGGCAAAAATTGTTGCATTAGCATGTGATAGTCATGTGATTTTAGTCCGACCAGCTTACAATCTTTTCGACTGACCAGGGTGGCAAAATTTGAACAATAATCTTGTGGAACCCTTAACTCGGATAATGTTTCACAGAACTTGTCTATTTCCTCCTTGGTTAATGTATAACATGTTACGGGAAGTATTGTTCCTTTGCCATCTGCAGTCTTAGGTTCCAACTCTGGTCTTAACCCAAAATGCACCAAATCCATTCGAGCTTCTAATCCATCTTTCGTCTTCCCTTGCATGTGTAGCAATGTTCCGACAAGACTCACCCACATTCTTTTCGATGTGCATGAAATCTAAACAATGTTGGACCAAATTATACCGCCAATATCTAAGGCATCGTTGCCATATGTTGTATTTTTTCCAGTAAGTGGTTTCCCTTTTTGCCCCGTTTGACCTGCCCACTTCCTTTGATGTTTTTCTGATTCTCTTCATCTTTCTACCTCTTCCAGGCGTAGTCTGCACGTATTCTACTTGAGTATCCTTCACTTCCTTTTCCTATGAATTCTCTATAAATTTTACCTTCGTATATTCACATAGGTATTGGAGCAGTCTCCATCTCTTGTTATCCATTGAAATCCTACTTCTACTTTCTGAATGGATGATCATATGGTAGGAATCTTCTATGACCAATATAACTAGCCTTGCCTGAGAAAGGAAGTCTAACAGATTGAGTTTTTTTCGACATACTACACAACCTTTGTATCCGCTGTAGGGGCAAACACAGTGTACCAAGAGCAGGGTAATCATTTATTGTCCATAAAATAACTGCACGTAGAGTAAACTTCCCTCGTGCATATGCATCATATGTTTCAACTCCCACCTCGAACAATAACTGAAGATCATCAACTAAAGGCTCTAAAAAAATATCGATGTCGTTACAAGGCGTACCTGATATTAGTAATGACAGCATTATGAACTTTCTTTTCATACACAACCACGGTGGAAGGTTGTAAATGACAATTAAAACTGGTCTGGCCATACACTGTGATGTTTCGTGCCTCTATTTACGTCAACTCCATCAGCCGAAATGCCTAGCCGCAGATTTCTAGGATCGTTAGCAATTTCGGGGAATTTGTCATCTATCGATCTCCATACCGGTCAGTCTAACGGATGATGTAAAATATCGTCTTTTTTTCTAGTGGTATCGTGCCATATTAAATCTTCCGCTGTGGTCTTTGTTTAAAATAACCGTTTCATTCTTGGGATGATGGGGAAGTACCACAATACTTTTGCCGAAATATTCTCGTACATTTTTCCCGTCTTTTCGTCAACTTTCCATCTTGATTTCCCACAAGTAGGACACACTTTTGCATCCTTGTACTGGTTCCTAAAGAATGCAGTCATTGATACATGCATGTATCTTTGTATACCCTGAACCCATTGCTTTCATTGTTTTCTTAGCCTCATATGTACTGCTCATTATTTCATTACCTTCGGGGAGCATATTTTTTAGCAAAACTAGTAGTTCATTAAAGAACTTGTCTGATGCTCCATACTTACTCTTCAAGTTGAATAGACTAGCCATTGCAGACAACTTTGTAAAGTTGGGACATCCTAGGTAAAGGGGTTTTTCAGCATCTTCAAGTAGCTCTTGAAACTTCTCAGGGTCCTCTACGAAATTGTCTTCTGTAGCTTGAACCATTTCTATAGTTTCTGGAGCATTTGTTGGAACTTCCATTATAAAATCAGCAAAGTCTTCAATGTGTAGATCATCGTTGACATTAACAGGCCCACTTATTGGTGACTCATCTCAAATTAACATTTAACTATTATAGATATTAAGTGTAATATAATTTTTTTGTATCAAATTTGAAAAAGAAATAAAATTTAATTTTTTGAACAATTTTTTTTTTTTTGGAATTTAAATTAAATTTCAAATATTTGTTACTTATAATTTAAGATCTACTTTTAATAAATTTAAGTTGATAGGAGAGTATTAATTAGCTTATTATAATTTTATTTATGAATTAGATTAAGTTCAAATATTTTATTTTTGGGTCCAAATGAAATATCAAGCGGGATGCCTATTCCCGAGAATTTTCCTCCCATGTTTTTGGCTTCCCACAGAGCCATTCGTACGTGGAAAATAAAACCCTCTCTTTCTTTATATGTTCTTCTCTACAATTCTCTCTCCAAAAAACCCTCTCTTTCTCTCTGTCTCTCTTTCCCACGGAGCCATCCCCAGATGACTCTCCAGAGGAAGGACGGAGCACCCGTGGAAGAGAAGTGCTTCTCCGTGAAACCCTCACCAGGTGATTCTCCAATTTATTTTTATTTTTATTTTTTTGTAAGTTTTTTTCAATCTCTCTTTGCTCTCCTCATCTTCATCTCTTTGTTGTTTGCGGATCTTTTCCATGGTCGGCTCTCAAATCGACCGGTGGGGTTTAAATCCCTAATTTATTTTTACAAGAAATTGTCTACAGCGTGATTAACTGCTGAGATTCTTCGTAGCTGTAACAAATGATTTTTATAACCACACAATTAACATAAGGTAATAATTAATTCATAGCTATAACAAAATATTTTTATTTTTAAATTTAATATAAAGAACAATATTTTGTTTATATATGCTTGAAAAAGAAATTGTACTCTACAAACCATATCCCAAAATTTCAATACAAATATGAAAGCAAGATCTTCTTATGTACAGGTAAAACATATTATGTTCATAAAATAGAAATAGTAAATAATAATATTTGTTTTAAAAATTACGTGGCAAAACCATTTTTTCTTCTTATTTTGGTTCTCAAATCACATGGAAATAACTTTAAATATGATTTATCGTAAAATGACATATATATTAGAGTAAACTATATTAAATGTTGTAGTATAATTTGTAACTTTTTGTTCTTATCTACTTATATCATAATTATTATTAGACACCAACTGATTGAGTATAAGTTAAATTTGGTTAGAATTTTAAACTATAGGTTGAATTAGATTGACTATAATTTAAATTGGACATTATGTTTGGATAAAAACATAATTTACATATGGAGTGATCCTTAAAAAATTAGACGGCTCAAAAATGAGCCGTTTTTTGAAGCCTCATTATATAGTGGAAGTAAATAAAACTACTAATTGATTAAACTAATTTAAATTTTAATTAACCTTTAAAATATATATAAATTTTAAACTAATTGTAATAATAAAATATTCACCTATCCTTTTGGTAGTTTTCCTGGAATTGTAACGTCATTACTAATAAAAGTTTCCAGAATATTGGGATTTTATTGGAATAGTATTAAATGATGGGTATAAGTATACCATAGTAAAAGTTAGATTAAAATAAAATGTTAAATTGTATTTGAATAAAATGTTAAATTTTAGGTCGGATTTCATTGAATATAATCTAAATTGATGACGAAAGATCCTATAAGGAAAATAATTGAATCTAGTCGAAAGAAAATCATTAACTTGACAGGTGGATCTTCTGATTAGTAGACATTGAAGATTTAACATTGACACGAACATGGAAAATTAATGAAAAATTAACGGAGACACATCTGAAGAAACTAAAATTTAAAAAATTCTAAATAATTACCCTGTGAGGAGAAGAGTAATGCTACAGTTACAACCAAATGCTTACAACTTCTTACAACCTTCACCTATTGCATGTCAGCACACGGGTGAGTGGTTGTAAAAGGGTTGTAAGAATTTGGTAGTAGACTTAGCATTATTGGTGAGGAGAAGGGAGTCATCCAATCTGTTAAGGACGTTCACCACTATGTTCCAGTTGGTGGTGATATTGACAATGGGGAGAGATAATTTGTCATTAGCAGCTAGAATCTGCCCCCCAAAAATGACTCAGTGTATTCGGTTTGGTAGAAGAAAAGATAGGATTCGGTTATAAGGGAGAAAGTTGATTTTAAATATTTATTATCCGTAATAAAAAAATCTACAGAACTTCAAACTGAAATGCAAGCTAGGATCAGAAATGCGAAAAAAAAAGTGTCAAGAAATCTCCAGGTAACAGAAGAAAAGAAAATATGTGCATAGAGAGGCCTGCAATAAACTGGCAAGCAGAAACTAGAAACTTTACCTCCCAAATTAGAAACTTTACCTCCCAAAGTAGTCAATTAAAAAACTACCAAAAGGAAAGAACATTATGGATAATCCTAGTAACAGATAATCATGGGTTATTTTTTTTCCAATATAAGCTTATATTCTTACATATGTTGGATGTACAGTTTATGTTATGGATGAACTAGGGAATTACAATCGGGAGGAGACAGAATTTGACGCTGAAGAGTCTGAGGGTGAAGAAAACAATAGAGAGTCCTCTAGTAGCAGTTCTGATGAATCTGATAGAAGTTTTGATCATGATGAACAACCACCTGGTACCTGGTAATGTTTGAAACCTTGTACTTGTTTCTACTAGTTTGTTTTTGCTAAAATAACATGTTACATAAATTGTTTATGCTATTTTCATATACAGAGAATCCAGAGCAAGACATGGAAGAAGACACATGGAATCCACAAGAAGAAATAGGAAAAAAATAAAGTTTAAAAATAAAAGGGTCGGGGTTTGACAAGATTGGTAAAGTTGTATAGAGATTTTGAAGATTCTAATGGCCAGAAACGCGTAGTAGACTTTGATAAGTGGGGTAGATTTACTAAAAAAATTAGAGCAGAAATTGCTAGTTATATGGGTGACTTGGTACGACGAGAAGTTGGACTTAGGCAATTGGAATGGAAGAAGGTGACAAAAGAGGTGAAAGATAAGTTATGGGAGGCAATAGTGGTATGCATCTACTGATTTTTATATTTAAGGTTAATGTTATCTTTATCCATTATTTCTATTGAGTACCTGTGACTAACATACAATTAAATATTATGGTAGCGTTATTATAAAATCGACGAGTCGAGGAGAGAAGACATGATGTCTCATCTTGGTACTCATTTGCGTTATATTAGAAGAAAACTGTACGTAAAGTATGTACATCCAAATATGGGTAAACTTGCGAAACTTAAAGTTATTCCTAAACAATATCGTTCGATAGTGGACCAAGAACAGTGGGACGAGTTCATAAAATGGAGACTTTCGGATGAATTCAAGGTAATACAATACATATTGTTAAATTTATCATCGTTTTATGTTTATTGTTTAGTCTAAAATACTGATAAAATTGTTTTTATCTTTGTTGCAAGGGTAAATCCGAAGCGGCAATAAAAGCGTGTGCAAAGTCCAAGTACCCACATCGGTTAGGACGATCAGGATACTCGGGACTAAGAGAAAAACTAGTAAGTACATTATCTTATTGTATACTATACGGTAATGTTGCTATATCAAATAGTATGTATATTCAAAAGTAGTTATTCAGTGTGTATAGTGTTGGTGCTTTCTTTACATGGAGAGAGTTTGCTCTCAACATGCCTTGTAAAAGTTTAGTCCCACATCGGAAATGCACCATGAGTTATCTCAACATATATACTTGGTTGTGTTGTTGAGAGATGTACATGGGATGGTGACCCTAAGGAGGGAACCATGTGGGTGATTTTACTAGGAGGTAAGAATAAGGCTCCAAGGATTAAGCATTAATGCTTTTGTCATTCTCTTGGATTAATTCCATTTGGAGCTAAGTCCCAAAGGGGCTTAGCGACTCGGACTCGGACTCGGGCTCGGGCTCGGGCTCATGGGCTCATGAGGCGTAATGTGGCGTTTTGTTGGCGCACTTTGCACAGCAGTCATGCGGCTCATGCGGTCCATGCGGCACTTGCGGCCATGAGGCCATGCGGCTCATGCGGCCAGGCTGCTGCTGCTTCTACCGCATGGAAGGCTCTGCTGACTGTGCAGGCTACAAGTCAGTTATGGAATGACTGATTCAATGCGATTAATTCAGATCCACTTTTTACGGGATTTGAATTAATTTCATTGCTATCTTTGTGGGATTTGAATTAATTTCGTTGCTATTTTTGTGGGATTTGATTCAATCTTTCCATAACTGAAGAGGCGGCTAGGGTTTCCACTCTCTCTCTATATATACTCTCTTCTGGCCTCCTTTGTGAATGAATACGAATTTTATAAGTCAGAAGAGAGAGAGAGAGAGAGGGAGTTGCTACCGCCATTGTAAGTCCATCCGAGGAGCCAGAACAGAGGTGACTTCGAGCGTTCCACAAGTTCTTCAACTTGCTGGTTCCTGGAAGCAATTCGTGTGGGACGAATTTTGCTTTAAGCAACGGTGTTTTGACACCCCAGCAACTTTTCTTCATCTCATCTTTCTCTAGATTATTATTGTAACTCGTTCTGTCCCAATTGCAACACGTTTGCAAGGAAGAACGAGAGATCTTCTCTTCTCTATTTCCCTCCTTCATATTGTAATCTGGCTATTTGGCTTTTGTATCATCGTAGATCTTGAGTTTGATCACTGCAAAATTTTTGTATGACTCTCAGATCTCGATTGCATCAGTTTTTCCATCTTTGGTTAAGCCCCGGGAGTAACAATCTCAAAGCAAGATCCTTGTAGATGAAAAACATTAATGCTTCGCTCGTCCAATCGAACTACTGCAAGTTGGAAAAGTTCGATGGAGAGCATTATCAAGTTTGGAAGAGGAGGGTTTATCTACCTCTTCAACTCAAAGACGTTGATCATGTACTGTTGGAGGAAGAACCTTCTGTTCCAGATACTGGGTCTACTGCCGTAATCAATGTGGCTACCAAACTCCAGGCCAAATGGAGAAGGAAAAATAGCATATGCAGGCTTCTCATCCTGAATGCTATGGAGAATTTCCTGGCAGAATCCTACTCGAAGAAGGAATTTGCCAGAGACATATGGGAGTATGTAGAAAAACTGTATGAAGAAGACAGGAACAGGAGCAAGATGTTTGTGGTTGAAAAATATCACAAATTGCTCTTTGAGGACGAGAAGTCCATGTTGCCATAGGTGAAGGAATTTCTGAAGCTACGTCAGAAACTGGAAGACGAAGAGATGCCCCTTCCCGACAAGTTTGTCGTTGGAGGGATCGTCTCAAAACTTCCTGCTGGATAGAGTACCTTCTATGCAAGGATGCTCAGAAAGAAGCTAGACATTAGCTTGGGAGATCTACTTCAAGAGATCCATGTTGAGGACGAGATGCGTTCCCAATAGAAGATGGACACTCTGTCCAAACAGTTGGCTAAGGCTAATCTAGTGCAGACGAGAGATCCCAAGGGGAAGCAGGCGGCTTCTCATCACAAGAAGAAGGACTTCACTAATCTAAAAGTGAAGGGTCCTTCATTCAAGCAACAGAAGTCCAAGTTCCACGTGACTTGTTTCAATTGTGGCAAGAAAAGCCACTACAAGAGTGAATGCAGATCCAAGCCTAAACAATCAGAGAAAGGTGAGCCTAGTAAGGTTTCATTGGTTTCTAACATTGTTGCTATGATCGCACAGGTCACAACTGTGGGGGTTGACTCTGACTGGTGGATAGACACTGGTGCGACTTGCCATGTTTGTTCTGGCAAGGAATGGTTCGTCACGTACCAGCCGATATCTGAAAAGGTTGTCATGGCAAACCAGGCCCAAGCTGAAGTTCTAGGGATCGGGACTGTGGAGCTGAAACTCACTTCTGGGAACACTTTGACGCTTCAAGGTGTGAAGCATGTTCCGGTGATTGCCAAGAACCTGATCTCTGGGAGCCTACTCTGCAACGCAGGCTTGAGGATGGACATCAATATTGGTCAGATGGTGATGTCCAAGAAAGAAACATACTTCGGGAAGGCTTATCAAACCGAAGGAATGTTTAAAATTCAGCTTGTCAACCAGTTTAATGACATTAATGTAGTTGCATTTTCTGATTATTCTCTTGAGTTGTGGCATAATAGACTAGGACATGTTCATTGTAAAAGAATTAACAAAATGTTTAGTCTAGGACTTATCTCCAAATGTGGGGGGTAAGGTGGAGAAGTGTGAAGTGTGTGCTCAGACGAAGATCACAAGGAAACCCTTTCATCGGGTCAATCGAAGCACAGATCTTCTGGAGTTGGTACACTCCAATATCTGTGACTTCAAACATTTCTCTACGAAGGCCGGGATGAAGTATTTCATAACCTTCATCGACGACTTCTCAAAATACGCGTTCGTCTACTTGCTCAAGACTAAAGACGAAGCTTTCGAGAAGTTCAGAGAGTTCAGGGCCGAAGCTGAACGGCAGACTGGACAACAACTCAAGAGGTTGAGAAGTGATCGAGGAGGGGAGTACAGGTCTCATGACTTCGCATCGTTCTGCAAAGAACATGGAATCATATGCGAGACTACTGCTCCATATTCTTCTCAATCCAACGGAGTAGCAGAGAGGAAGAACCGAACATTAACAGAAATGATGAATTCAATGCTGCTTACTGCAGGTCTTCCAAAATGCTACTGGGGAGAAGCTGCATTAACGGCCACTTTCATTCTGAATAAAGTGCCATATACAACTTCGGACATAACTCCTCATGAACTCTGGTTCAAAGTCAGACCAAACTTGAATGTCATTTGAGTGTGGGGGTGTCTGGCGTATGTGAAGCTCCCAGATCTGAAGATTCAGAAGCTGGGGACAAGGACTATGAAGGCGATCTTCTTAGGGTATGCCGAGAAGAGTGATGCTCGGAGATTTCTTGATATTGAGTCAAATCATATCATCGAATCTCGCGATACTGAATACTTTGAGGACAAGTTTGCAAAAGACAAAAACATTGTTCTTTCGGACATTCCGAAAAATGATGTAGGTGCAAATGAGACTGAAATCTCATATGGACCAGTAGTCCAAGAAGAAGCTGTTGTTGATGAAACAACTCTTGTACCAGAACTCGCAGAGCCGTCAACAAAGCGAGCGAGGAGACCTAAAGACTTCGGAGATGACTTTGTCACCTATCATGTGGAAGCAGATCCGCTTACCTATGATGAGACGATGAAGACCAGAGATGCTATCTTCTGGAAGGAGGCAGTGAATGACGAGTTTGACTCTATCACCTCCTATAACACATGGGTGTTGGTAGATCTACCTGAAGGAGAAAAACCCATCAGATGTAAATGGATCTTCAAGAAGAAGATGAAGGCAGATGGAACTATTGACAAGTTCAAGGCCAGGCTGGTAGCCAAGGAATTTTCTCAGAAACATGGGATAGACTACTTTGACACGTACGCTCCAGTAGCTCGGATGACCACCATCAGAATGTTAACCGCTCTAGCAGCTATACATAAGTTGGTGATACATCAGATGGATGTAAAGACAGTATTCCTGAATGGGGAGCTGACCGAAGAGATTTACATGTAACAGTCAGATGGATTTGTCGTCAAAGGTCTTGAAGACAAAGTCTGCAAGTTGGTGAAATCATTGTATGGTTTGAAGCAAGCTCCCAAAATGTGGCATGAGAAGCTTGACAAATTTATTAGGGCAAACGGCTACAGAGTCAGCGAGATGGACAAATGTGTTTACACAAAGTTCGCTGATAGAAGATGAGTCATCGTTTGTCTGTACGTGGACGACATGCTAATCCTAGGGACGGATATAGGCTGTGTCACGAAGACAAAGAAGTTCCGCTCAACCAAGTTCAGTATGAAGGACTTGGGGGATGCAGATGTCATCTTGGGCATAAAGATCATCCGGACAGACACTGAAGTAGCGCTGTCACAATCTCACTACATTGAGAAGATGCTCACACGCTATGGGTATAAGGATCTTCCAGGGATCGATACGCCATACAGGGTTGATCAGAAGCTGAAGCCTAACTCGAGGGAAAGGGTCAGGCAGCTGGAGTATTCTAGCATTATCGGAAGTTTGATGTACGCAACCACTGCCACAAGGCCTGACATAGCTTTCGCCGTGGGAATGCTGAGTCGGTTCACAAGCAACCCAAGGATTGAGCACTGAAAAGCTGTGTAGCGGGTGATGAGATATCTCAAGAAGACTCAGACTTATGCACTGTACTACAACGGGTATCCGACAGTAGTGGAAGGCTTCAGTGATGCTAGCTGGTGTTCAGAGGTGGAAAGCGAGAGATCCACAAGAGGATATGTCTTTTCCTTAGGTGGAGCTGCTATATCGTGGAAGTCGAAGAAGCAGACTATACTCTCTTGTTCCTCAATGGAATCTGAATTTTATGCACTTGAAACTGCAGCAGATGAAGCAAAATGGCTTCGGGAGCTCATGTATAATCTTCCAGTGGTTGGGGCTCAGATACCGGCGATACCAATATACTGTGACAACCAGGCGACTGCGGCGGTGGCATCAAATGACCTCTTCAACGGGAAGAAGAGGACTGTGCGGTTGAAGCACAGGACAGTACACGATCTTATCAAAAGAGGTGTAATTGCAGTGATTGATGTTCGGAGTCAGGAGAACCTGGCAGATCCGTTCACAAAGGGCCTCAAGCGCCAGTTGGTCGATGACATAGCTTATAAAATGGGCTTGAAGGCATTCTGATAGTGTGTCTTTGTAATCCTACCGTAAAGTTTTATGCTATTAGTTCAAAGAGAAATCTACTAGGCATCTAACTTTTGGTTCAAAGGAGGATCACTGACTGGAAAACTATCAGGTAACAGTGGGTACTTGTTTTCTGGAACAGGGAAGGGATACAGACCCATAACCACTATTGTCTACTATGTATTTTCTGCGGAAAAAATAGATCCTGTGGAAGGTTGGCTTAAACGCCTTAATGAGTTCTCAGTCAGAGTGAATGCCTGGTGTGCTTTACAGGAAGCACGGTAGAGCAGCACTACAAGGAGTGAAACTCCATGCTACAGTGGGGTGACTCCACCATGAGGTTCCCAGGTCTGGGGTAATGCCTCGGCTTTGCAAGCTAAGTCATAGCGGCGTAGCACCGTAAATAGGCAGGTAGCCTAATGCTGTATGACGTAATTAAAGAGTTGTAGACAGCACTACAAAGGGGAGGATGGCCCCATGTTACAGTAGGGTGGTGACCCTAAGGAGGGAACTATGTGGGTGATTTACTAGGAGGTAAGAATAAGGCTCCAAGGATTAAGCATTAATGCTTTTGTCATTCTTTTGGATTAATTCCATTTGGAGCTAAGCCCCAAAGGGTCTTAGCGACTCGGACTCGGGCTCGGGCTCGGGCTCATGGGCTCATGAGGCATAATGTGGCATTTTGTTGGCGCACTTTGCACTTAGCACGTCAGCAGTCATGTGGCTCATGCGGTCCATGCGGCACTTGCAGCCATGAGGCCATGCGGCTCATGCGGCCAGGCTGTTGCTGCTGCTACCGCATGGAGGGCTCTGCTGACTGTGCAGGCTACAAGTCAGTTATGGAAAGACTGATTCAATGCGATTAATTCAGATCCACGTTTTGTGAGATTTGAATTAATTCCGTTGCTATCTTTGTGGGATTTGAATTAATTTCGTTGCTATCTTTGTGGGATTTGATTCAATCTTTTCATAACTGAAGAGGCGGCTAGGATTTCCATCCTCTCTCTATATATACTCTCTTCTGGCCTCCTTTGTGAATGACTACGAATTTTATAAGTCAGAAAAGAGAGAGAGAGAGAGAGGAGAGAGAGAGAGAGAGGGAGCTGCTGCCGCCATTGCAAGTCCATCCGATGAGTCAGAACAGAGGTGACTTCGAGCGTTCCACAAGTTCTTCAACTTGCTGGTTCCTGGAAGTAATTCGTGTGGGACGAATCTTGCTTTGAGCAACGGTATTTTGACACCCCAGCAACTTTTCTTCATCTCATCTTTTTCTAGATTATTGTAACTCGTTCTATCCCAATTGTAACACGTTTGCAAGGAAGAACGAAAGATCTTCTCTTCTCTATTTCCCTCCTTCATATTGTAATCTGGCTATTTGGCTTTTGTATCATCGTAGATCTTGAGTTTGATCACTGCAAAGTTTTTGTGTGACTCTCAGATCTCGTTTGCATCAGTTTTTCCATCTTTGGTCAAGCCCCGGGAGTAACATATAGTGTACAGTGACAGATTTCAGACATAGTTATTCAGTATATTTAAAAGTAGTTATTTAGTTTGTGTAGTTATTCAGCTGTTATAAGTCACTTTCAATATAATATTATGGATTAATACAAGGTGAAGAGTTGTTGACACCATCTATGACGGTGTGCTACCAAATTTCTAATTTCAAGAGCTTAGTAGACCAGATGAGTTGCCTTCAACAGAAATTTTCTTAATCTGATAAATCATTTATTGCATTATGTATAGATTGAGAAGTTTTTTATCCTAGTTAATTTCTCTATGTTCAACTGCTAGGTAATTTCCTTAATCTGATAAATCACTTTCAAGATAATTTGGAATTGATTTTCTATTTTACAATTAAGTTATTATTCTCTGTGTTTGGATGTACATATATCTATGTGTATTTCATAATTACCAGGTCAAAAATAAAGAACTTGTCGAAGATGAACTTCTCACACGGTCTTTTATGTGGAGGAAGGCACGTGTAAACAAAGACGGAGAATACGAAGATGATGATCTTAGGGATGTGGCAAATAAAATTGTAAGAAAACTGAAACTTCCTAGTGCTATGTTTTTTCTAAAGTAAAAAAGTTTAAATCAGAATTTAACACTTTTTTTACCCAATTTTGTGTACAGACTGATCGTGAAAAGGAGATTGGAGATGGAACCGTAAAGGCTGATCAAGGCACTGATGCCCTCACGCTTGTGTTTGGCAAAGATCATGGTGGGCGTGTAAGAGGGGCAGGCAAGGGAGTCGCTCCAACCAAATACTGGCACCTTCCTCTACACAGAGGATAGTCAAAAGAATCCATTTCTCAACTTCAGAAACAACTGGATACAAGGATGCAGCAGTTAAGGATTTGCACAAAAAGATGCAAGAACAAGAAGAAATGATGAATGCTATAATATCTCAATTGACCTCGCAAGGAATAATTATACCAGGACTGACAAGTACTACTACAAATAGCAAGTCTGAAAGAAAAGTAAGTAAATTGACTAAGACCTGTGTTGAATAAAAAGGTATATCTAAGAGTAGATTTACTTTTTTAATAAATTAGCGCACAGTATATAATGTTCAACTGCATGCTTCAGAATAATTTGAAAAGTGGTCTGCCATCTTCACAAGGAACTCCTACGACTAGCAGCCACTCTATTAATGGATCTAGACAGGACCACCCTCTTCAGAAATCTTCAAAAATAACTCGACAATCTTCACAACTAACTTCTACAAGTAGCCAATAGCCAGCTGCATCTATGCAGGAATTTTAGACTAAGACATCTCAAGTAGTCCCAACTGGAGGTGCAATGGTATATTTTTTTTTTTTGCAGGTATTCAAGTCTATATTGTTTAAGAGTTGAACTATATGATGTTCATATGCCATATATTTTTGTAGACTGTAAAATGCAAATTGTCGCATCCGGAAGTGAGAAACATTGTTGCACGCGGTACAATTTACTACTCATCGAAAAACAGATCGTACATGGAGTTTCACTTAAAGGTGATTGCTACAAAGTTTTGATTGATAAAGCAATAAAGCCAGCTTCCTTTTTACCCATCCAAGCTGGTGAGCATAAAGCAGTAGGAGAAGCTAATAAGCGTTTCTTGGCTTGGCCAAAAAAATTTGTCATCATTGAATCTAAGGTTAGTTGTTTAGCTTGTTTGCTTTATTCATTGAATATATATTTTTACATAAGTTGGTCTATCTAGTTTATTAACAAGGATATGATAAATAAAATATATGAATCCTAAATATTACCCTCTTGTTGTAGGTACTTGAACGAACTTCTGATCAACATAATAAGAACCAACCAATAGCTGATCAACAGAATGAGAAGCCAAAGTATAACAAGAGAAAGAAGGATTATACAACTCCAGATGGGAAACCAAAGTGTACGAGGAGTAGCTATAACAAAATGCATAAATAATGTTTTAAATAAATAGTTTGTAATATTTTCTTTTGCATGTTTAATAGAATTGGTGTTCTTATAGAGTTTTGCTCAACTATTACCTAGAATAGTGATATGTAATGTTTCTCAAATGATTAATAATATAAATTTTTGATCAATTTAAATGGTGTGATTTAAATTTGTTATACATGATATAAAAAAATGTGGCCAATATGTCTATTAAATACAACCACGAGGATAGATGTTTAACCATGGCCAAAAATTGTATTTTCGTTGCTGCACATCAAATACAACCACCATATAGATGTTTAACCATGGCCAAAGGTTAATTATAGTCACAGAGCTTACCATTTTCAAGTGGCTGAATGACAACGATGGTTACGGAATAGTCAATTACTTGTGGCTTAAAGATAAACTATTAGCCATGGTCATAAGAAATACTAGTAACTAAAAGTCATTAATTTGCCATGGTGGAATTAAATACATGTGGCTAAATAATACAATTAGCCACGCTGAAAAATAATTGTGTCTATAATGAATTTATCACCATGGTTTAACTTATTTCATGTGTCTAAAAGTAAATCAATAGCCACGTGGAAAAATATTTGCGTGTCTTTAGAAAGTTTTTAACCATGGTGCTAGAAATTATGTGTAGTAGAAAGTCATAAATTGGCCATATTAAATTATTTTTTGCATGTCTGAATGATAGCTAAGGCCATAGTTAAAACAAAACCATGTGGCTTTAGGGTAAACAATAACCACTCTGAAAAATAATTGTGTGTCTATAAGGAATTTATTGACATGGTTTAACGGATTTCCTGTGTCTAAAAGGTGATCAATAGCCACGAGAAAAAAAATATTTGTGTGTCTACAAAACGTTTTTAACCATGGTGCTACAAATGCTGCATAGCTTAAAGTCATAAATTGGCCATGTTAAATTATTTTTTGCATGTCTGAATGATAGCTAAGGCCACGGTTCAAATAAATCCATGTGGCTTTAGGGTAAACAATATCTACTCTGAAAAACAATTGTATGTCTATAACGAATTTATCGCCATGGTTTAACTGAGTTTATGTGTCTAAAAGGTGATCACTTGCCACGTGAAAAAATATTTGCGTGTCTTCAGATAGTTTTTAATTATGTTGCTACCAATGTTGCGTAGCTGTAAGTCATGAATTTGCCATGTTAATTTAGTTTTTGCGTGTCTGAATGATAGTTAAGGCCATGGTTAAAATAAAACCATGTGGCTTTAAGGTAAACAATAGCCACACGGAAGCAAACTTGTGTGTCTATAACGAATTTATCGCCATAGTTTAACTGATTTCCCATGTCTAAAGGTAAACAATAGCCACATAGAAAATAATTTGTACGTCTTCTGAAGGTTTTTAACCATGGTGCTACAAATTTTGCGTAACTGTAAGTCATGAATAGGCCATGTTAGAATAAATTTTGCATGTCTGAAAGATAGCTAAGACCATGGTTAAAATAACGCAAGTGGCTTTAATGTAAACACTAGCCACGTTAAAAATAAATTGTGTGTCTATAAGGAATTCATGGCCATGGTTATAGGAAAAATGGTTGACTACCAAAAAAAGTTTGGTACCAAATAGCCACGGTTATGGTCTATGGCTACGAATTTTCATGTTATATAGTCATTCAAGTTTTTCGTAGCCATATGGGCGCCAAAATAGGCTACGCTTTGGATGTAAAAATAATCCATGGATAAAAGCATACAGCCACGGTGAATCAGTGTAGCCTAGGTGGATTTTTGTACTAGTATACGTTTGTCACGCCCCAGAACCAGAATACTGGAGAGCGGGGACAGACATAGCCAGCTACGTATATAAAATGGAATCCATCTCGCTATACGGTCACGGCTGTCTAGATACATGAGGGTTTACTACAAGCCAACAGTCTCCTATGGTCATGAACAAGCCTAGTGTCTCAATCACAAGCAAGTAAGTAAATGTTACAAGATGTATGATCATTAAATATACAATAATAAGGCGTCCCAAATATTACATATTCAGCTGATCATGAAGCTAGTCGTTATAAAATGTCAGGACTAGCAAGAGTTTAGTCATACATGATTAACCCTAGGATCTGTCAATCATGTTACAGCCCGTAGGCAGACAATAAGTAAGTGCAATCGAGCTAAACAGGTGCTCGTCGGCTAAACGTCTCAAAAGAATATTTTTACAATAGAGTGGGAGAGCCAAAAATAACCCACTCATTGCCCTGGTTACGTTTGGCGTTCACCATCGGGCTGGAAAAGCGGTAGATCCTCTGGAGCAGCTCCGAAATCTGGCCATACAAAACCAGCTGGGTCAGATCCCAGAAAGAGCAAGTGCCACAAAGGAAGCTTCACTTAGGAACTAAAACCAGCAATCAGCACAAGAGTATAAATAAAAGTAAGAACTAGAAATAAAGAAATACATCAGGATGATATACGACGAGATAACCATGGAACTATTCAGATAGCCAGGTTACAACCCGTAAACCAAACAAGGACCGGGGTTGTAACCCTTCGTCTGAACAGAACTTGGAATTCTCACCATTTATCGATAAAATAAATACAGGCATTCTGGTCATGCAGTAATCTGGAACAGAATCAGGACAAGACTAGACAGGTTAGACTCTATTCAATCATTTTACGGCCAAGCAAGAATTACGGCTTGATACTTTAACTAACTAGGGTTATCACAGGCCTAGTTACTAGCAAGATGCAGTAAGAATCTTCCACAGCCACAAGCCCTGCAGTCCATCCAGGTTACCCGGGTTAAAAGATTTAGAGTTGAATTTAGGTGGGTACATCGTCCAGGAAACGAATGTACCCTTAGGTAGCTTGAAGGGTGCAACACATGACAGTGTGCTGGAAATGTGCCCTACTCGACGGCAGGCTACAGATCCCAAGGCATGCCCAGGTAACGGAATTGTCTGTAGCTGGGAGATCTCTTTATGACTAATGTATTAATCTAGTTATTAGCCTTAGTCCATTTCAATAGGTACCCCTGACCGTGGAACTCAGGAGTCCCCTCCTAGACATGATGCAAGACAGGACTGGATTATTTGTACAAGCACAATCGTCCACGGTGTCCGGGTTAATTATACAGGTCATGTCATGTCAGGTAGCGGTCGCAACAGCTTATCAAGATATATCATGTCAGGTTATCAGGTCAAGTGTACTTGTCAGGAGTGCGCCACGACGGGCCACTATCATGTCATGTCATGCTAGTTCCTTGCCACACCATATCATGTACAATTGTCATTTCAATCATGTCAATCAAATCGTGATTTATCAAGTTCAGGACAAAAGACGTAACGATATAAAATGCGCATAAAATATACCATAGGGGTTCCAAGGCATGGGCAAAATAATAATAAAATAACAGTACACAGGGCTATAGGAGAACCATGCGGCTGAAATAAATTGGGTCCAAGCGGCAGAGAGAAAGGCAAGCTCATACGGCATGAAGGGGAAACAACATATGCGGCTACGGAAAAAGGAAAGCGCATGCGGCTGGGGCAACGATCCATGCGGCCGGAACTGCGCGCTTATGCGACTAAGGCAAGCAGGACTTTATGCGGCTGGGTCGAGCAGTCTTATACGGATGGGCGAGCCATGCGCTTATGCGGATGGGCGAGCCATGCGCTTATGCGGCTATAAGTAGACCAAGTTCATGCGGCTCAGGAAGAAGTGGGGTCCTCATGCGGCCAGGGAGGGCGCATGTGGCTAAACGGGTAACGTATCATGCGGCTCAAGAAGTGCAGAGTATATGCGGCTGGGGATTGAGCGAGTTATGCGGCTAGATGAGTTCGGCCCTCATACGGCCAAGTACTTCCAGTCATGCGGCTGAATAGAACACTTGTCGCATGAAATATTCATGCGGTCACGTCAAGCACAGTTCATCTTCTCCAAATTTCCGAGAAGAAGAACACCATGAGAACCAAATTCTCAAGCTCCATAACTCCATCATCCGGAGCCCAAATCCGAACTTCCATAGGCCAAAATGGGGTAGAACGAAATTCTCTACAACATGGAACCCTCAAAACTCGAAAATAACAAGATTAAGTAGATCAAAATCCAAGAAATCCGAAAATAAAGTAAACTTAGATCTACAAGAATCTAGCCATGGAAAGTGGAAATGCCAAGTACTAAAGTAAGTTAAAATGATGTAAAGAAGAGAATGAAGCAATAAAATTTGAGTTCCTCCATGAAGCAAGTTGCACTTGCCTAGACCCCTCTCTCTCTCTCTGGTAGGTGAAGAAGTAAATGGAAGAAGAAGAGGAGGTTAATGAAGAGAGAGAAAGAAGAATGGGTAATAAATACCAAAGGTTGTGGCAGGTAGGGGGTTCACCCTTTAGTCCATGATGAACTAAAAGCAATCCCAATCCGAACCAAGCCAACCCGAACCAAGAATAATCCAAGCCATGAAGAAACTAAGCAAGGAATTAAGCAATACAAGATAAAATATGTACACGTATTCCAAAATACGTAATATGAACCACATGCATTACAACTCTACCCACCTTAAAAAAATTTCGTCCTCAGAATTTAATTAAGAGGCTAGAGAGACGAGGACAAGCTGTATTAATCACAAGCGAGCTACAACTAGGCAGGCAATCACTCATTCAAGCAAGGAATCGAAGGCATGAGGAATAAGGAAGACATTATACCTCACGAGTCAAACAAGTCGGGATATCGCGATCGGATATCATCCTCACGCTCCCACGTTGACTCACCCAAAGAGTGATGACCCCAAGCGACTCGGACTAACTTGATAGTCTTGCTCTTGAGTATCTTCTCTCTCCGGTCCAATATAGACACGGGCCTCTCCTCATACGAAAGGTTGGTACCAACAACCAATTCCGAATGATCTAGGATGTGGCTCGGGTCCGGAATATACCGTCGTAATTGGGATACATGGAATACATCATGCACCTCGCTTAACGACGGCGGAAGAGCGAGACGATAGGACACATCTCCTACTCGCTCCAGAATATTGAACGGCCCTATATACCTAGGACTAAGCTTTCCTCGTGCACCGAAACGAATGACGCCACGGTTAGGCGAAATCCTCAGGAATACATGGTCGCCGACAGAAAACTCGAGAGGGCGCCGATGAGAATCGGCCCAATGGCGCTGGCGATCTTGGGCAACTCGAAGATGATCCCTGACTCTTCTGATCACTTCAACTGTCTGGGCAATTATTTCTGGATCGAGCATCTGCCTCTCTCTAACATCATCCCATGCTAGCGGGGATCTGCACTTCCTACCATATAGTGCCTCGAACGGTGCCATCTGGATACTGGCTTGGAAACTGTTGTTGTACGAAAACTCCACTAGGTGCAAGTAATCTTCCCACGAACCACTGAAGTCAAGTGTACAGGACCGCAACATATCTTCAAGAGTCTGGATTGTGCGCTCCGACTGACCATCTGTCTGCGGATGATATGCTGAACTGAACTGGAGATGAGTTCCCAAACTCTCCTGCAGGCTACGCCAAAAGTGCGACGTGAATCTTGAATCTATAGCACTCCGTGCAACCGGACAATCTGCCTGAGGTATATCTCTGCTAACTGAGCTGTCGACTGACCAACTCTGAACGGGAGGAAGTGAGCTACCTTCGTGAGCCTGTCAACTATAACCCAAATAGCATCTCGACCCGCTGGGGACCTAGGTAATCCAGTCACAAAATCCATGGTCATATGTTCCTACTTCTATTCTGGAATCGGCAAAGGCTGAAGAAGTCCAGCGGGCCTCTGATGTTCAGCTTTAACCTGTTGGCAGACCAAACAACGCGAGACAAACCAGGCTATCTCCCTCTTCATGCCATTCCACCAGAAATGCTGACGAATGTCACGGTACATCTTCGTACCACCAGGATGAATGGAATACTGTGAACTGTGAGCCTCTGCCATGATTTTCTGTCTGATATCTCCACTGGGTACACAAAGACGCTTACCATGCCTAAGTGTACCGTCTTCATGAATGCATAAATCGGGTCGCCGGCCTGCCTCACACTCTGCTCTGAGTTGCTGAAGCTTGGAATCTGCTGACTGCGCCATCCGGATCCTCTCGACTATAGTGGACTGAACTTGCATGCTGGCCATCAATGCCACACTGGAAGGGAGAATAACTTCAATACCTATTTTCTGAAGATCTGCTAACAGTTCTGGTTGTGCTGTTAGGAAATAAACTCCGGCTCTTCTGCTCAATGCATCTGCAACGACGTTGGCCTTCCCGGGATGATACTGCAGGTTGACATCATAATCCACAAGAAGCTCCAGCCACCTCCTCTGACGCATGTTAAGATCCTTCTGGGTGAAAACATACTTCAGGCTCTTATGGTCGGTGAAAATCTCCACCCTATCTCCATATAAATAGTGTCTCCACAACTTAAGTGCAAACACTACTGCTGCCAGCTCCAAGTCATGGGTTGGATAATTCCTCTCATGATCACGAAGTTGCCGTGACGCATAAGCTATTACCTTTCCATGCTGCATCAGAACACATCCTAAACCTCTGCCTGAAGCATCATAATATACTGAGAATCCTCCGGTTCCATCTGGAAGCGCGAGAATGGGAGCCGTCTTCAAGCCTCGCTTCAACTTCTCAAAAGAATCCTGACATTCTGCTGTCCAAGCAAACTGCACATCCTTGCGGGGTCAACTGGGTCAATGGCGCTGATATCCGAGCAAAGTCTGAAACAAACTGCCGGTAGTAGCCGGCCAATCCAAGAAAACTGCGAACTTCTGCAACTGTGCTGGGTACTGGCCATGACTCAATAGCCACAATCTTCTGGGGATCCACTTCTACTCCTCCTCTGGTGATGATGTGACCCAAGTACGAAATGCGGTCGAGCCAGAACTCGCATTTACTGAACTTGGCATACAACTGGTGCTCCCTGAGAATCTGAAGAACCACACGGAGATGCTGCTCATGCTCCGCTTCACTCCTGCTATAAACCAGGAAGTCATCCATGAACACAATCACGAACTGATCCAAATAGGGCATGAAAATACGATTCATGAGATCCATGAATACCGTCGGCGCATTGGTCGCTCCAAATGGCATCAATAGGAACTCCCAATGCCCATACCTAGATCTGAAAGCTGTCTTCGGAATGTCCTGCTCTCTGACACTGATCTGATGATATCCTGAGCGCAAGTCGATCTTCGAGAATACTGCTGCCCCTTTGAGCTAATCAAACAAGTCATCTATCCTCGGGAGAGGGTATCTGTTCTTGATTGTCACTGAGTTCAAGGTACGATAATCAACACATAACCTGGACGTACCATCATTCTTTTTCACAAGAAGCATCGGGGCTCCCCAAGGCGATCCACTAGCACGAATGAATTCCTTGGCTCGAAGTTCTTCAATCATCTTGTATAAGATCTCTAATTCGGAAGGCGCCATCCTATACTCTCTCTGACACTAGGGCTATCCCGGGAATCAAGTCTATAGTGAACTCGATCTCCCGCTCCGGTGGCATACCTGGAAGCTCTTCTGGGAAAACATCTGGAAACTCATCGACTATCCGGGGCAACTGCACTGCTGCTACTGTCATCCGCATCACTGGAGGAGAAGGCTCAACTTCGCCTCAGGAAAAGGAAAACTCTGGCTCTCCTGGAATGCTAAAAACAACCCTACCAATGTGGCAGTCTATTCTAGCATACTGGTTCCTCAACCAATCCATCCCTAAGACCACATCATAATCGGTCATCGGGAACTCTATCAATCTAGCGGGAAATTCCTTACCGCTAACTACAATCCGACACGAGGAAAACACCCTATCGACACCCACAAGTCCGTTACCAGTAAGTATATTGAGCCTTACTGATAATGACTCGGGCTCTAATCCTATCCGTGTCGCGAATCTTGCAGACATAAAAGAATGCGATACACCAGAATCAAATAAAGCTGAAGCTGGAAAGGAGTTGACGAGAATAGTACCTGCCACTACCTCTCCTGGTGCCAATCCTTCCTCTGCGGTCATCACCATAGCCTGACCATGCCCTCGGGGTGCTGGTCCCCTCTGCTGAAATCCTCGCTGCCTATTCTGGCTCTGGACTTGGGCTTGAGCATACTGCTGGGGGTTCTGCTGCTGGAATACCTGGGACTGAGGCGGCAAGGGCCTCGGCAATGGATACTACTGCTGCTGGACCGGAGCTGGTCCTCTCACCGAAGAGCTAGAAAGGTTGGACGATGATGAACCACCCCTATTCGGGCAGGATCCAACCCTATGGTCTGCTGCTCCACAAGCCAGACACAATCCCTGTGCCCTGCGACACTCTGCCACTACATGGCCTGGCTTCCCACAATGAGAACATCCCACTGCGGAAGCCTGCTTCTGCTTCTGCTGCTGCTGAGGGTACGTCGGGATGGAATGCTGAACCGACGTCACTGAGGCCGCCCGCCTCGGAGCTCCAATAGTAAAGTCCCTGGCTGCCGGGGCTGGTGCTGATGACTGATTCATCTGACCGTGGGATCTCTTCCGACCTCCGGCCCTATCCACAATCCTCTGGGAGGTATACTCATGCCTCATAGCTGCTCTCAAGACGGCATCAAAAGTCTGATGCTCAAACTGCTCGACTGCTAACAAAATCTCCAGGTGAAGCCCCTGCTGAAATCGCTGGACTCTATCATACTCGATTGCCACCAAGGTGGGAGCAAACCGACTGAGTCTCGAAAACTCGGCCGCATATCCATCGACCGTTCTGCCCATCTACTTCAGATTGGTGAACCTCGTCTGTAGATCATACCGAGCTACAGCATCAAAATACTTGGTCTGGAATCTCTCTCTGAACACCGCCCAAGCAATAGGTGCTGCTAATCCAACGGCCTGAGCTGCCCACCAGCTGCGGGCAAGATCCAGCAACTGCAGGCGCACCACGGCTACCTTCTCGTTCTCTGGGGTCCTGTTGCTTCTAGAATCACCTCTGTGTCCTGAAGCCAAGCATCTGCAGCGATAGCATCTTCACTACCGTCGAAGAAGGGAGGGTTCAAGCGCTTGAAGCTATTGGCTGCGCTGTTACCCTGATGACCTCCTCTGGTCAGAGCATCCGTCACTGCCTGGTGCAAGGCATCTCCACGACGATCTTGGGAAGCTATCAAGGTCCTGACGAGTCCTACCAAAGTGCCATTATCAGGCTCGGCAGGCTGAACTGGCTGGACTGGTGGCTCTCCATCAGAAGGCACGACTCTGGAGGCTACTCCGGAATGCTGGGCTTAATCTCCGGGTTGCTGCTGATCCGCAGGAAGTGCTCCGCCTTGCTGACCGACAGGTCCAGGAACGATGCCGCTGAAGAAGACGACATAGGGAACAAATAAGGAAGGACCAGGATAGATCAATGATACAAGCATATGATCAGGACAAGAATCCAGAGATTTAGAAAATACAAGCAGAGATCAAGGGCGAATACTAATTGAGACATCTATTCGGTAAATCCTCACATATCTTGATTTATAAGACCTGCATGGGCCACCACTTAAACCATATCACGCCCCAGAACCAGAATATTGGAGAGCAGGGGCAGACATAGCCAGCTACGTATATGAAATGGAATCCATCTCGCTATACGGTCACGGCTGTCTAGATACATGAGGGTTTACTACAAGCTAACAGTCTCCTATGGTCATGAACAAGCCTAGTGTCTCAATCACAAGCAAGTAAGTAAATGTTATAAGATGTATGATCATTAAATATACAATAATAAGGCGTCCCAAATATTACATATTCAGCTGATCATGAAGTTAGTCGTTACAAAATGTCAGGACTAGCAAGAGTTTAGTCATACATGATCAATCCTAGGATCTGTCAATCATGTTACAGCCCGTAGGCAGACAATAAGTAAGTGCAATCGAGCTAAACATGTGCTCGTCGGCTAAACGCCTCAAAAGAATATTTTTATAATAGAGTGGGAGAGCCAAAAATAACCCACTCATTGCCCTGGTTACGTCTGGTGTTCACCATCGGGCTGGAAAAGCGGTAGATCCTCTGGAGCTGCTCCAAAAACTGGCCATACAAAACCAGCTGGGTCAGATCCCAGAAAGAGCAAGTGCCACAAAGGAAGCTTCACTTAGGAACTAAAACCAGCAATCAGCACAAGAGTATAAATAAAAGTAAGAACTAGAAATAAAGAAATACATCATGATGATATACGACGAGATAACCATGGAACTATTCAGATAGCCAGGTTACAACCCGTAAACCAAATAAGGACCGGGGTTGTAATCCTTCGTCTGAACGGAACTTGGAATTCTCACCATTTATCGATAAAATAAATACAGGCATTCTGGTCATGCTTTACTTCCTTTACATGTTATTTACTGTACTTTATTTTGGCATGTATATTATTTATCTTGCTACGTCCCATCGAGAACCTGGTTTTCTTCTAGGTATATGCTGAGATTTGACATAGGATACTGAGGGTTCACTTCTTCGAAATTTCTTCAGGTACCGTTAGTTGATGCATTCTTGTCATTCTTCTGCAGTATTTCATATCTAGGTATTCTTAGTAGTTCAGTAGAATTTTTGGATGTATACTATGGATACTTGGACACTTGATAGCTTATACGTATTCGGGTTGGACTGGAGTCTGTTTGAATGCGTAGCTGGCCATTGCCACATAGCCTAGTCCCGCACATTTTAGGACTGAGGCATGACATGTTGCCCCTAGATCCGTTCACTAATAGGTATACAAACCTGCCTCCTTTTAATCACTGTTATTCCTTCTTAGAACATTCCACCCAATACGATGACTACAAAAGGAAACTCTATATATGCATGCGTACTGCTCATAGAAATTGAATGGAGAGGGGAACGGATTACAAGGGGAAGAAGGCTGTAGGTCGCCAAGCACGAGATGTTGTAAACTCCCTAAATTTAGATATTTTTATTGAATTTGACTTAAAATATTTTACAGCAACTTTATTTAATTTGTATAAGATTGATTCTTAATTCAAGATTTTTGTTAAGATTGAAGGTAGCAAGTATTTCTACATTATAGGTATATCTAGGTTAGTGGTACCAGATTCAGAACTAAAATCCACTAGAAAGTATTTTTAATTTTATAAATTTTCTAGGGAAATTTTAATTATATATTTTTAGTTTAATATCGTGAAAATTTTAAATAATTTATAACTTGTTATTGATTTTTATTAATAGCACGAGTAGCAAGTAATTGCTATAAAACTTGTGCATAAATACCCATTTAAATCCCTGAAAGTATCTCTAATTTTTTTTGAATAATATTAGAATTTCTGTATATGTAAGTTTATATATAAATACCTATATATATACCTATAAGTAAAAAAAAGGAAAACAACACCTCGGAAGAAATTGAATCAATTTCTGCAAGATAGCCTCTCTAAAATCTCCCACAGCTAAGAAGCTATGGTTCTTACCAAAAATTTGGATAATTTGAATCTATGCAAATTTAAACCCAAAATTTACTCTAATCAAATCCTAGTAGAGGCTAATCCCAGCCTCATTAGGATCAATCCAAACCCTTGTTCAAATAGGATTAAATCCTGGAAATAGAGAATCAAAAATCTAACGAGAAATTTTGTTGAAGCCCTTATAATCACCACCTTAACTTCGCACAGAGGCCCCGGAGCCAACCGGACATCTCCATGCCCTGCCTGACCGCCTGCGCCATCGCAAAGCTTGTCGGAACGACGCCCAGCACGCACCAACCGACACAAGCATTAGCAGCAATTCACAGTGTTCGTCGCGAGGTAACCCGCTACTCGACCTCCTCACACCCTATACAATCAATCGATTTTGACTACGTAAACTTCTAAGGAAACCCTATGTGACCCTCTAGGATACCTAGTAAATAGGATTACCTATAATCGCACAACCTGCCCATAAAATTAACACAAAGTCGAGGAAAACTGTTCTATGAACATGACACAAAACAGTCCCAACACCCTATTTTGGAAGGGAGATCATGAGCAGAAAACTAAGTATTATCAAAATCATTTTAAATATGCTCGTAGACAACCTAACCAGGAATTAAAACCCCTTTTAAATAAGTCGATTTCATTTACTGTGCGACGAGAAATTCGCTTCCCAAAATTTGTAAAAACTGCTTTCAAAATAATAAAAAATTTAGAAAATTCCTCGATATGGCGTTCACCCTGACAAACCGGACAACGTGGTCGCAAACTGGAAGCATAGGAAGGTGCGTATCGACTTCGTGGACGTGTGGGATTCTACGGAACTCGATTTCGTTGTGTGTGTACGACGATGTCGAGGCGTATCGGTTGAAATATCTCGTATCGACCTCTTTGCAAACTAGCTAACAACTTCGTGCACGTTCATAACAAAACTTGCGCCACTGGAATTGTGGCATTTTTTTGGTCCTATGAACCAAGTTTGGTCCAATTCTGAGAAGGTCGACCGGAACGCTATTTTAGTGGGTGCATGCCCCTATCCAACGGACAAATTTGTGTACGGCTCAGAATCCAACTTTGGATATACGATTGAGTTCGTATCGTCAAACTAAATCCGTAGATAGATAATTTGATGACTTTAAAGATCGTAGATATTGGCACGCTTTTTGGTACAAAGCGGGTCCAACGATGGATATTGATTTGACCCAAATTATGATTTTGCCCTTGTATCCAAAATTGAACTTATGCATAGGCGATCTTAGACATTTATTTTATTCCAAAATTTTTGGTGATGTGTGTTTCAGCATTCGAGGGCATTTGCGAAAGTTGGCTTTCATTGCTTCATTGATCTGATGGTTCGAGTTACTGGATACTGCCCTTTTGCACACCACCACAGGCAAGATACCTTACCATATTTACTGCTTATAATTATATGCATCTTTATTCCTTCATTACTATATATTTACTGTCTATTTGTTTATAGTTACGTCCATGGTTTACTATTTATAGTTATTTTACTCTGCTTCTAGTTATACATGATGCAAGTGCTAGTCATATTTTTTTTTCTTGTCTTTAAATTATGCATGTGGACCTAGAGTTAGGGAACTACTGTTTGTTAACACATTTTGATAAATTTTGTCACGACTATGCCACGAGATATGTGTGAGTTATGAGTAACATATAGAGGTAATTGTATGTTGGCTGATCACCCATGCGCATGCATTAGGTCTGACTGCTATAGAGGCATGTTAGGAGACTTGACAGTTGCTAAAGGTTCATAGTCATGGATATGACTTAGGTAGGTGCATAGGGTGGGGAGATCAGTTCTTTAGCATAAGGGCCGAGTATGCACTTCTCTTTTATACCCGGAAGCTCTGCTGGAGATACGGTCCTAATACCCCCTATTTTCTGATTCTGCTGGCCTCTGATGTTCGAGGAATGTCATGCTTTTAGGTCACTGGTGCCCAATGAGGGGGCCATACCAATCCCACTATAGCCAGAATGTCCGTGCGTTGAAGGTTTGGTCTTAACCGCATGAATATAGTAGAATGGTTAAGTGACCTTAGTTAATGTCATATCACCCTTTGTTCCAATAGTGGCGTAGGACAGTGTCATATCACGCAGTAGTGTGCTACCCTTTGTCCTTGTTTGGTTGCAAGGGTAGTCCACTGTTTCGATGATGATATATTGGGCATTGTTATGATTTGGACTGTTTACTTTTACTTGTGACTGTGTGACATATTTTATATTTAGTTCATATGGCATATTTATATGTATATTGTTACGTCCCTCTGAGGACCTGGTGATTTCTCTAGGTGTGTTCTTTCATGACTTATCGCAGGATTTCCAACCAAGATCTTGATCTTCTCTCCCTATCGAAGATGTCATGCACTTGGACCATCTAGTTGAATTGTATTCCTTTTTTTGTCATTTCAATTTTTTTTCTAGTTTAAATACCTGGTAGTGGATTTATCTCCATCCAGCAATCTATACAATGACAAACTCAGATTTGATTTTATATTATCTTTATTCTTTATTTCTGTGGATGAGATTTAGTGAAGTCATAGCTATTTATATACTGCAAAATTACAACTTACATATATTTATTATACGGCTGGCATGTACGTTCTAGTCCTACGTATTTTGGGAATGTGGCGTTACATATTTTTTTGATGGCCCATGTAGGTCAATGAATAAATTATTTTGTTACATGACTGTAGAAAGCAAGCCTGCATATGAGATTAGAGTCTAGGATCTCATCCACACGTTTGATCTCCACCCTTGATTCCATTTTCGAACTCTCTCTTGACTGCCTTGATTTGCATCATATTTGAACCCTTTGTACCGTAAATCTTATCTTTTTTCTTTGTGCTTGATAAAGGTTAGGAAGACGACTACTACTAGGTATATATGTTTCATTGTTGAATTACACTACTAGTTGAGCTCTTGTAAGTTGGGTAGAATGCATGGCGACCTAGCATTCCCTTTGTCCTTATAACCCATTAAAAGAGGGTACTAAGAAGATTACCTAGACTATAGAGCTTAGAGGTCCGTACCCCATTTGGTCGAGCAATTCCTTAGACAACAAGACAATAGGACAACTGTAAAGGCACAAACACCGGATAAGACCTAGATTATTAAGGAACTTGAACTTCTTATACTTTCTTTCATCATAATCTCACATACTTATATTTTTGGATTATCTTGACTAAACGTTGCTATTATAGCCTAAATTTGCAAGCTTACTCTTTTATCGAGCTTATTCAGGGCATATGTTTTATTGTGGGCTCCCACTGATACATTGTCTAATCAGAACCAATGTATTATGGTCTGATTAACCTAGTGCACTTGGTTCACTCTCCATATGATTATTTTACGTGGATTAAGATATGGTTAACAAATATAGTTGTCCTCTAGGATCTCATCCACAACCGCCTTGACAACCTTCTTTTGAACTATTCAATCGCCATTGAACCCCGTATTTGCATTCGCTCACATCTCCCTTGGACTCTTATTGTTTTTTCGACTTTGGAAAAACGAACCCACATGCTTGAGGGGAGATGGACACAGAGTATCCCACTTAGTGCCATACCACCTATGGCCATGATAGCTATATATACACAACTATAGTCAGCCATTGATCAAGCCATGAGATTACATCCTATGCATCCTGATTGGTTTCGAGTCGTTCCTTGAAATATTTCGATAAATTTGTTGCTTTGCATGGTCATAACCTTAATTGAGATGGGTTGATCAAACTAACCCTAAGTACTAGCTAGAATAATTCTAGACATCCTATAGTACATCCGCAACGACATAGAGTATTTACCATGGCCGTAATAGGCATCCATCATGGGAGTGGGGATATGAAAAGCAATTTTCTAGTTACACCATTGAGACACAATTTAATACTAGAGCCATACCCTCGCTGGTTTAGTTAACTTGCATAGTGTAATTACCTTGGCCTCACCTAAGAATATTAGGATTAACTAGTTAGCATCAATATCGTATAAGCCCTACATTTGACACCTTTAATAATCTTATAAACCGTAGCATAGATAAACTTGTTCAGAATAGCAAATGAAGGACCTAGTCATTGGAGGATTTCTACGCACCTTAGAGTTTGATACCCTCTTTGTAAATCTTGTATATGTTATAAGAAGGGTGAAATGGCCTATGTCCTTAGGTCGTGTGTCATCATAATGTCTTGTGCTTGGAGAATTCCCTTGGGAACGCAAGTATGACATACACAATCATTTTCCATATTTCAAAATCGGAGAACAGTCTTCAAACTTGATTCATATCTACCGTATCATGTTACATCGTGTATTATTCTTTATAATCAAAAGTCAAGGTATGATATCACGACTTGAATTTTTTAGCTTCATTAATCATATAATTATTTCTTAGTTTAATTTCGAGAAAGGAATTTCTGAAGTGTATAGATTGTAAGCCCTTTTAAATTTTAGAATTATCGATTTATTAGGATAAGTTGGTTCCACAAGGATGATAAATCAGTGCCTCATGAATACCCACTTTCAATTTATATCATTGATGTCCTCTACCATGACATTGATATTCGGAACGCAATACTAGTTGTTAACTTCTACCAAATTTTATATACAAGACTTAGACAAGTCCACCTTAATTTAGTCATATCATGTCTCACTCAAACATGTCCCCATGTACTCTATTTTTATGATGCAACTTTTGGGTCAAAAAGGCTAACTATAACCTCTACCGTAATATCGATGTACTTTTCGGCTTCAATTAGAGATCCAACCTCGACTCAGATTGTACACCCCCTAAATTTTCACTAAAATTTTTTTAATTTATTTTGGCATGTGTTTTTATTTATTGGTATTTTACGAATGCGTGATACAAAATATTTTCTAAATTAATTTTACTATTAATTGTTACTAAATATAACGAATAAATATTTTTGTTTGAAATACTTATATGGAAGTAAACTTTGCCTTGTTTAGTGTCATAGCAAATCCTTGGCAAAATATAGGTTTTATTTTCTTATAAACATTATTTTATTTATTATACAAATATGGTTATTAATTTCAAAAAAATAGTATTTATATAAATATTTTTCATATGCGAGGAACATGAAATTAGATTCATGTATATATTAGTTTTCAAAACCAATTATAATTTTTTTATTTACTTGAAAAAGGTTATTCAAATATTTAATATTTATTTTTGAAATTAATTAATAATATTATTTTAGTATTTATAAAAGATATTTTAAAATGGTTTGATTATTGTTTAAATTAATTATGATGATTTACAAATTTAAATTTACGGAGAGTTTTTATAGATTTAATGTAAAGGTAGATTTATCTATAATTAAATTGGATTTGAATTTGGATTTAGATTTGATGGTATTGATTTAAATTTAATAGTAAAATTATCTATTTAGGTTTAAATAAGTCCTAACCTTTATCCCACTAGGAGTTTCCACCGCTATATATATGGGAGCCTTCACATTATTTTTTCTCCACAACTATTCCACAAATTTCTCCACCACAATAAAAAATGAGTGCATCGTGTCCATGTCCATATCTTATTCCATACTTTACATATATATTGAATTCTTGTGTCGGACAAAACCCCGAAACAATCAAATCCTAACCTAACCCTATTCTAAACCCCCGCCACCGCAACAGCCCACACATCCACTCGATCCCAAATACATCTCTTCCTCCCGTCAGAAGCGTCCCACAACAGCCAGAACTCAACCACTACTGCCATCACCATCGACCACCATAGCACTCCGACTCCCCGAGCCTCGGCCACCTCCCTCAACAAACCCAAATCCCTCGTGCCAATATGGCCAACCATCACCCGACCATCACCATCGGTGTGCCCCCATCCGAACCCCGAACCACTACGGCAGCCACCACCGCCGTCATCCCCAACAGCCTTCCAACACCACCACCACCACTATCGCCACAAAAAGAATAAAAGAAAGGGGAGAGAGGCCTAACCTGACCATGCCAGCGTCTCCGAGCAACCGTCTCGCCTGAGCATGGGTCCGCTTGTCGTCTCGTCTTCCATCTCGAACCCTCCAGTGAACCTCCACAATGCTTCCTCCACCGCGAGCTCCCACTGTGCACCAAAACCGATGAGCCCCCGATCACCTCCGCCTCTGTCGTGCTTCCCGTCGGCGCCATCCCTCCGCGGTGGAGCCGTCGCTCGATCGCGTTGTCACTACGGCGTGGCCGAGACGCGCCGTCCCGAGCTCACGCCACCGCCTCGAACTCCACACCGTCGAGGTGGGCCGCCGCGCGCAGGTCTCTCCCGCCTCCGCTGAGCAGATCCAGGAGACGGACCTGTGCCTCCCGCCGATGCTTCCCTCTAGCGTGGGACTGCCGACTCGTCGGGCCTTCCTCCCCCACGTCGTCGGATCAAGCGCCGGATCCCTCCGCCGAGCCCTCCGGTAACCCCTTCCCTTCCTCACTCCCTCTCTCAAACGTCTTCTTTTCTCCTTCTGATTCTTCCCTCTCTCCACTTTAATGGCTTTTTAATTTTTGTTGTTCTCTTTCTTGGGAGCTTTCTGTGTGTTCTCGAAAAAAGAAAGGGGACAACAAGCTGTCCTTTAGTTGTAGAAGGGAACTATTATTACCCTAGTAATATTATTAACTATTATTATTACTTTAGTTTTGTTATATTATTATTATCTGTCATTTAGTTGTAGAAGGGAACAACAGTCTGATGTTAGACTTTCTACATTATTATTATTATTATATATTATATATACAAAGCAGAGGAAAGGTATAGTGAAACACTATTATCATTATATTATTGTTTGTTGTATTAACTAACGCCATACTATACAATATGTTTGAAAAATAGGGACTGTGTATATATGTTAAGAATTCAGTATTAATACTATGACTTATTAATAATATTATTTTTCTTAATAAAAAATAAATATATTAGTTTTCTCGAACTTTTAATAAGATATAGTTTCCTATCTAAATTGATCTTTACCAACTTTGACATTTTTGCCTAGAACGATTTCGATTATTTGTCTAAAAACCAATTTTTATTAATAAAAGTATAATTACAAGTATTATAAATACTTTTCAAAATTGTATATATATATATTATCAAACTTTCTTTGACTGTCCTCTTGTCCATGACTAACCAAAATCCTATTTCCCCACGACTTCAGATCCCTGCAATTCGAACATGGAAATTGGACAATCAGAACATGAAAAATATTGCACCACATCAGGCGACACACCAGGCAAGATACCTTGCCATTTTTGTTTAATTACTTGCTCGATATCATGCATGCTTTTACTTATTATTTATTTATAGCCAATATAAACTCGTTCTTTCAAAATTGTATGTAGATGCAAATTACTATAATTTAGTTTTCTTTATGCATTTGGCCTAGAGTTAAGGGACCACCCTTTGTGCATGTCGCATTCATTGGTCTCGACACTTGTGTGCCACGAAGTCACGAGTCGCATATAGATACAGACTTGCTTGCTGACAGATCATCGGTGCGTACAGGCCGTGCGTTAGGATACAATTGCTAATAGTTATGGATGTCTAGAAGACTTAGCGATTATTAGGAATATCATGATGTGGATACAGCACGTGTAGTGCATGGGGAGGGAGAAGACAACTATTAGGTGTAGGGGCTTTCACTCGTTTACTTTCATCTAGATGCCCTTAGTGACTCAATCGAGTGCTAGTGGGCCATGCATTAACTTTCCTCTAGCTGCCGTTAGTGACTCAACCGAGAGCTAGTGTGCCGTGCACTTATTTACTTTTCTCTAGATGCCACTAGTGCCTCGGTTGAAATGCTAACGCGCCATGCCTCTAGTTTCAGAAAGCCCTTGTGTGGAATGTTGTCTTCAAAGTGCATTCTCACATAGAACGGTTAAGGACCTTTATCTGATTTTCGGTTGAGCTAACTATATTCAGTTTATGGTATGATATTATGTGTCTTATTACGTCCCTCTGAGGACCTAGTGATTTCTCCATGTGTGCTTTTGTGATGTTGTGCAGGTGCTCTAGCCAAGGCCATGACTTGCTCTCTTCCATCGAGGATGATTGCACTTGAATCGTCTTCGCATCGCTCGACAAATTTCTTAATTTTGTATTTCTCTCTTTGTTGCTAGTGGATTTGTCTCCGTCCAACGACTTGTGTAAACAATAATTCATAAGTTATTATAAATTCTTTCTTCTTTATTTGTGGATGAGATTAGTGTCGTGGCTTTCTACACTTTACAGCTTATGTATACATACAATGGTTCCATATATTGGAGTATACTTCCTCTGTTTATGGGTGAGATTAGTGTCCCTATTTTTCAAATATATTGTATAGTATGGTGTTAGTTAATACAACAAACAATAATATAATGATAATAGTGTTTCACTATACCATTCCTCTGCTTTGTATATAAATATATTATAATAATAATAATGTAGAAAGTCTAACAGCAGCTTGATGTTCCCTTCTACAACTAAAGGACAAATAATAATAATACAACAAAACTAAAGTAATAATAATAGTTAAGAATAATACTAGGGTAATAATAGTTCCCTTCTACAACTAAAGGACAGCTTGTGTCCCCTTTCTTTTTCGAGAACACACAGAAAGCTCCCAAGAAAGAGAACAACAATAATTGAAAAGCCATTAAAATGGAGAGAGGGAAGAATCAGAAGGAGAAAAGAAGACGTTTGAGAGAGGCAGTGAGGAAGGGAAGGGGTTACCGGAGGGCTCGGCAGATGGATCCGACGCTTGATCCGACGACGTGGGGGAGGAAGGCCCGGCGAGTTGGCGGTCACGCGCTAGAGGGAAGCATCGGCGGGAGGCACAGGTCCGCCGCCTGGATCTGATCGGCGGAGGCGAGAGAGACCTGCGCATGGCGGCCCACCTCGACGGCATGGAATTCGAGGCGGTGGCATGAGCTCAGGATGGCGCATCTCGGCCACGCCATGGTGACAGCACGATGGAGCGGCGGCTCCGCCGCGGAGGGACAACGCCGGGGGAAAGCACGGCGGAGGCGGATGTGATCGGGGATCTCATCAGTTTTGGTGAACGGCGGGAGCTCGCAGTGGAGGAAGCATTGCGGAGGTTCATCGGAGGGTTCGAGATGAAAGACGACACGACAAGCGGACCCGTGCTCGGGCGAGACGGTTGCTCGGAGACGCTGACATGGTCAGGTTAGGGCTCTATCCCGTTTTTTCATTCTTTGTGTGGCGATGGTAGGGGTGGTGGTGTTGGAAGGTTGTTGGGGATGACGGCGGCGGTGGCTGCCATAGTGGTTCGGGGTTCGGATGGGGGCACACTGATGGTGATGGTCGAGTGAGGGTTGGCCATTGTGGCGCGGGTTATTTGGGTTTGTTGAGGGAGGTGGCCGAGGCTCTGGGAGTCGGAGTGCTATGGTGGTCGATGGTGATGGCAGTGGTGGTTGAGTTCTGGCTGTTGCGAGAGGCTTCTGACGGGGAGGAAGAGATGGATTTGGGGTCGAGTGGATGTGTGGGCTGTTGCGGTGGCGGGGGTTTAGAATAGGGTTAGGTTAGGATTTGATTGTGTCGGAGTTTTGTCCGACACAAGAATTCAATGTATATGTAAAGTATGGAATAAGATATGGACATGGACACGATACACTCACTTTTGATTGTGGTGGAGAAATATGTAGAATAGTTGTGGAGGAAAATCAATGTGAAGGCTCCCATATATAGGGGGTGGAAACACCTAGTGGGATAAAGGTTTGGACTTATTTAAACCCAAATAGATAATTTCACTATTAAATTTAAATCAATACCATTAAATCTAAATCCAAATTCAATTCCAATTTAATTATAGATAAATCTACCTTTACATTATATCTATATAAACTAAAATCCGTAAATTTAAATTTGTAAATCATCATAATTAATTTAAACAATGATCAAACCATTTTATAATATCTTTTATAAATACTAAAATAATAATATTAATTAATTTTGAAAATAAATATTAAATACTTGAATAACCTTTTTCAAGTAAATAAATAATAACAATTGGTTTTGAAAACTAATATATACATGAATCTAATTTCATGTTCCTCGCATACGAAAAATATTTATATAAATACTATTTTTTTTGAAATTAATAACCATATTTGTATAATAAATAAAATAACGTTTATAAGAAAATAAAACCTATGTTTTGGTAAGGATTTGCTATGACACTAACAAGACAAAATTTACTTCCATATAAGTATTTCTAACAAAAATATTTATTCGTTATATTTAGTAACAATTAATAGTAAAATTAATTTATAAAATATTTCGTATCACGCATTCGTACAATACCAATAAATAAAAACACATGCCAAAATAAATTAAAAAAAGTCTAGTGAAAGTTTAGGTGGTTGACACAAATCTTTCGAACCAATATATGGTTGTGATCTACTACACGCCCACTACACACATACCACTAGTGTGCCATTCAGTGGAGTTCCCATGTGCTACTTAAATGTAAATGTCACAGAAGACGCATTTTTGGGTTTAAGGAACCTACTTAACCAACCCGACTGGCAATTAGCCCAATCACTTGAGTTGGAACCTATTCTAGGTTACCCTAACCTAATAGGAATGCTTCACATTAATTTTATGGGATTTTGTTCAGCCAATATGAATTAAAACCCAAGATTCATTTAATCAAAGATTGATGTCCAATTAGGGAACCCATTAAAACCCTCTATGCATATTGTCATATTTGGAATATAAAAACCAAACTTTATGAAATAGGTCCCTATACCTATTATGTAGTCCCATCTTTTGGTCCACTAATCCTCCTTCCATAAACCCCTTAACTATATCTCTTCTTAGCCTATATTATGCGATGAATGGAATCCCGTTGTACCAACTTATTTTCGGTTATGCTTGACCAAGACCTCTCCTACTGCCTTGGTAAAACATGGTCAATATATTACTAATGTTAAATAAGTAATACCTAGACTTCCTTTAGAGTCCGTGACTGCGATTAGAAGTACCTCATATTCTCATACATTTCCTTTAAATTTAACCATCTTAGAAGTCCTATTACTATGCTTTCCACGATTAACCAACTTTTATAAGTTGGGTAGGGCCTTGAACTAAGAATACCCTATCTTGTAGAAAATAGCGCCAAATTGGATTCCTTTTAACTACCTCGATCATTTCAAAAACCGGATAAGATTTGACGTGCATGTCCTCCCTTTGTATTTAAACATGTTGTTCTTGGATATTAGTTTATTTTAATTTCGAGGATAAAATTTTTATAAGTTAGGTAAGATGTAAACTCCCTAAACTTTATACATTTTATTGATTTTTACTTATATTTTACAGAATTTTTATTTAATTATATAATATTGATTCTTAATTTAAGATTTTTGTTAAGATTGAAGGTAGCAAGTATTGCTATATTATAGGCATATCTAGGTAAGTGGGATCATATTCGGTACTAAAATCTACTAGAGAATATTTTTAATTTTATAAAAAATTTAGGGAAATTTAATTATATTTTTATTTTAATATACTTGAAAATGTTAAACAATTTATAACTAGTGATTGATTTTATTAATAGCACAAGTAGCAAGTAACAGCTATAAAACTTGCGCATAAATACCCATTTAAATACCTATAAAGTATCTCTAATTTATTTTGAATAATATTAGAATTTTTGTATATATAAGTTTATATATATCAATACCTACATATACATTCCTATAAGTAAAAAAAAGGAAAATAACACCTCGCGAGAAATTGAATCAATTTCTCGCGAGATAGCCTCTCTAAAATCTCCCACGGCCAAGAATATGCGGTTCTTCACAAAATTTTAGGTAATTTGACTCTGTCCAAATTTAAACCCAAAATTTACTCTAATTAAATCCTAGTAGAGCCTAATCCCAGCCTCATTAGGATTAATCCAAACCCTTGTTTAAATAAGATTAAATCCTGGATATAAAGGATAAAAAATCCAACGATTTTTTTTGCTAAACCCCTTATAATCACCACCTCAACTTCGCGTAGAGGCTCCAGAGCTACCCTAACATCCCCATGCCCTACCTGACCGCATATACCGTGTAAAGCTCGTTGAAATATCGCCCCGTGCGCACCAACCGACACAGCAGTAGCAGCTGTTCACTGTGTTCGTCGCGAGGTTACCCGCTACTCAACCTTCTTACACCCTGTACTATCAATCATATTTTATTATGTAAACTCCTAAACCCTATGTGACCTCTAGGAGACCTAGTAAATAGGATTACCTATAATTTCACAACCTGCCCATGAAATCGATGAGAACTCGAGGAAAACTATTCTATGAACATGACACAAATTGTTCCAACACCCTGTTTTCGAATGGAGATCTTGTGCAAGATTCTAAGTATTTTTGAAATCCACTTGTGTAGGGTTGTAGACAACCTAACCAGGAATAAACCTTTTTACAGAAGCCGATTTTGTTGACTATGCGTCGAGAAATTTGCTTCCCAAAATTGACAACAATTATTTTCATAACAATAGAAATTTAAAAAAAAATCCTGATTCGGTGTTCGTCCCGACAAATCGAGCAACGTGGTCGTGAACCGAATGCATCAAAAGTTGTGTATCGACTTCACGGATGTGTGGGATTCAACGAAACTCGATTTCGTTGTGTGTGTGTGTGATAAAATCGAAGCGTATTGGTCGAGATACCCCGTATCGGTTTTTTTTCAAACTAGCCTACAACTTCGTGCATGTACATCAACTCGAGACAAAACTTGTGCCACTGGACCTGTGTCATTTTTCTGGTCCTGTGAGCCAAGTTTGGTCCAATTCTGAGAGGGTTGATCGAAGCGCTATTTTGGCGGGCCCGTGCCCCAATCTAACGAACGAATTTGTGCACGGCTCACCGAAATCTAACTTGAAACATACAGTTGAGTTCGTATCGTAATACCGAACCCATAGACGTATAATTTGATGACTTTAGAGACCGTAGATATTGACACATTTTTTGTACAAAGTGGGTCCAACGGTGGATACCGATTTGACCCAAAATTATGATTTTGTCCCTGTGTCCAGAACTAGACTTATGGGTAGGTGATCTTAGACATTTCTTTTAGTCTAAAATGTTGGTGATGTCTGTTTCAGAATTCGAAGGCGTTTGCGGAAGTTGGCTTTCATTGCTTCAGTAATCTGACGGTTCTAGTTACTGGATACTGCCCTTTTGCACACCACCTCAGGCAAGATACCTTGCCATATTTATTGCTTATAATTATTTGCATCTTTATTCTTTAGTTACTACATATTTACTGTCTGTTTATTTATAGTTGCATCCATGGTTTACTGTTTATAGTTTATTTTACTGTGCATCTAGTTATACATGATGCAAGTGCTAGTCATATTTTTCTTCTTGTCTTTATATTATGCACGTCGACCTAGAGTTAAGGGACTATCATTTGTTAGGACATTTTCATAAACTTTTGTTACGACTATGCCATGAAATATGTGTGAGTTATGAGTAGCATATAGAGGTAATTGCGTGTTGGTTGATCACCCGTGCGCATGCGTTAGGTCTAACTGCTAATTGAGACATGTTAGGAGACTTGGCAGTTAGTAGAGGTACATAGTCGTGGATATGACTTAGATAGGTGCATAGGGTGGGGAAAATAGTTCCTTAGCATATGGGCCAAGTATGCACTTCCCTTTTGTACCCGAAAACTCTGTTGGAGATACTGTCCTGATACCCCCTGTTTTCTGATCCTGCTGGCCTCTGATGTTCAAGGAATGTCATGCTTTGATGTCCCTGATGACCAATAAGGGGTGCCACACCAATCCCCCTGAAGCCAGAATGCCCATGCGTTGAAGGTTTGTTCTTAACTGCATGAACACAGTAGATGGTTGGGTAACCTTAGTTAATGTCATATCACCCTTCATTCCTATAGTGGTGTGGGACAGTGTCATATCATGCAATAATGTGCTCCCCCTTGTCCTTGTTTGTTTGTAGGGGTAGTCCACTGTTTCGATGATAGGATATGATTACTGTGTAACATATTTTATATTCAGTTCATATGGCATGTTTATATGTATCGTGTTACGTCCCTCAAAGGACCTGGTGATTTCTCTAGGTATGTGCTTTCATGAATTATCGTAGGATTTCCAACGAAGATCATGATCTTCTCTCTCTCTCTCTCTCTCTCTCTCTCTCTCTATCGAAGATGACACGCACTTGGACCTTCTAGTTGATTGTATTATTTCTTTTGTCATTTCCCTTTTTCTTCTAGTTTAATTGCTTGGTAGTGGATTATCTCCATCTAGCAATCTGTATAACGACAAACTTAAATTTGATTTTATACTATCTTTATTCTTTATTTTTGTGGATGAGATTTAGTGAAGTCATGGCTATTTATATACTACAAAATTACAGCTTACGTATATTTATTATACGACTGGCATGTACGTTCTAGTCCTACGTATTTTGGGACTAGGGTGTTACATATTTTTGTGATAGCCCATGCAGGTCAGAATAAATTATTTTGGTACATGACTGTACCAAGCAAGCCTACATATCGGATTAGAGTCTAGGATCTCATCCATACGCTTGATCTCCTCCCTTGGTTCCATTTTTGAAATCTCACTTGACTGCCATGATTTACCTTTTCTCTGAACCCTTTCTACCGTAATTCTTATCTTTTTCCTTCGTGCTTGATCAAGCTCCAACCGCGAGCGCGGCACCAACAGAGCTTGGGTTTAGGCTTGGGAGGGTGGCAGCTATGGTTTTAGATTGGAGGAGAAAGGAACTTGTAATATATATAGATGAGTAGTGAAGGAGAGCGCTAGCCTGCCAGCTGGGATGGCCGCATGGCATGCCGTGCCTGGCGTCGTCTATAATAGCAGAACGGGAGCGCAGGTACTGTACGCGCGCAGTTGCATGAGGAAGATGACACTGTTTATCCATCGTCTAAAGGTAAGCGGATCGGGTTTAACTGGTTGGCGGGTTTACTCACCACCCACTCGCTCGAAAGAAAGGCACATAAGTTCGAGTTTTGGGGGCTCGGGTTTGGGGCCACCCGACCCAAAATTTAAAATAGAATATGCTTCATATTATATCGGTATAGGGGATTTGAGGGTATATGTTGGGTTAAAGGCTTAGAATTTTTATTAGAGGATGTAATAAGAGTTGTGAGTTGAGTTTTAAGGAAGGAAAGAAAAAGAAAGAAAAATCATTAAACATTTAGGTTTTGGGTTAAGCCATTTATATTAACAAAATAAATATTGACTAATCCATATATACCTATATTTGTTATCTAATTTCTACCATTCTGTTTTTAATAATAATAATGCTAATAATTAAATAAAGAAACCTGGGGGTTTATATCCTCCCCAATTTAGAAGAATTTCGTCCCCGAAATTAAGAATATTTGCATGAATAAGAGTACGTTGTTTGAAAGTTTATGAGAATTAAATGCAATACATAAGTTTGTACCTGAATCTTCAAACAATTGAGGAAAGCGCTCCCGAACAGAATCCTCGTGCTCCCAAGTCGATTCGCCTGGTGAATGGTACTTCTACCTAACATGGACTAGTCGAATCGATGTCCCCTCAACACCTTCTTGCTGCGGTCGAGGATCCCAACTGGTTGTTCCTCACATGACAGACTCGGTCCTACTATAATCTCTGAATGATAAAGCACGTGACTTGGATCAGCCATGTATCTCCTCAACTGTGACACATGGAATATGCCATGCCCGCCTTCTAGTGATGGAGGCAATGCAAGTTTGTAAGCCACCTCGCTAATCCGCTCCAATATATCAAATGGTCCGATGCACCTCGGATTGAGCTTGCCCCTAGCTCTAAAGTAGATAGTACCCCGGGTAAGCGAGATCTTCAAGAACAAAAGATCGCATACCTTGAACTCCAAGGGTCGACGATGCGCATCTGTCCAATGCTTCTGTCTGTCCTACACTGCTCGAAGGTGACCCTGAATCATCTTTACCTTCTCAACTTTCCTAGTCACTAACTCTGTTATAATAATCTGCCTCTCGTCGACATCACTCCAACACACGGGAGAACGTCTGTAACCTCCGTTAATCGATTTATTAGATTTTTTGAAATTTTTGTATATTTTTTAAATCTCTGAAAACTTTCTGAATCTTTGAAATCGTGCAATTCTAATTTTGAGAAATATTTTACGACCGTGATTGCTATCGGTACTTGTTTGTCATTAGTTTTGTAAAAAACTATTTTTTTGTGATTTTATACTATTGGGATTTTCCTGTCCATTTCCTTAAATCAATAAGTTATAAATATGGTTTGATATAAAGAAAATATTTATCAAATTATGAAATTATAAAATATATTTATTTAATGGTCGTTAATTTATATATATATATATATTATATATATATATATATATATATATATATATATATATATATATATATATATATATATATATATATATATATATATATATATATATATATAATTAGTGGATAATTGGTATTATTTAAGTAATTAGGAAAATTAGCTAAATTGCAATTAGTTATGAAATAATTTTTGATTGTTAACATCTATAATTAGACAATGATTAATTAACTAGTAAATATTTACTACATAAATTATTAGATAATACTACCTAGACTAGCAGACCACAAATTAATAGTGGTTAGTGTTAGTATGTTAGTTTTTCACTATAATTCCTAATTTCTATTACGTGTACAATTTGTTTTAGGGTTTTTCCAATTTCCCCTATATAAGGACACTTTTCCCAATACTTTTGCAACAATCCCAAAACCTAAAATTCCTAGACTACTAGTCTGCCGCCACCCCCCTCTATAGTTTTCCAACAGCAACAGCCAACCAACCCAGCTCCCTTCCCGACCAAGCTCCGCCATCACTCCGTCTCAACTCCACATTTCCGACCACGACAACCATGTTGGGGCATTTGTATTCTTGACATGTAGAGAACTTGTTATCTACATGCTTAGTAAAGTTTTAGTCCCACATCGGAAATGCACTATGTGGTATCTCAACATATATAGGCTTCTATGTATTGTTGGGATGTGCACATAGGTGGTGACCCAAAGGTGGGAACCATGTGGGTGATTTTACTAAGAGGTAAGAATAAGGCTCCATGGTAAGCTTCTAGCTTTTTGCTCTTGGAAAATTTATTTCCATGGGAGCTAAGCCCCATAGGGGCTTAGCGACTCGGACTCGGGCTCGGGCTCGAGCTCGAACTCGGGCTCAAGCTCAAGGGCTCTTGAGGCATAATGTGGCGTTTTGTTGGCGCACTTTGCACTTAGCACGTCAGCATCGTCGCTAGGCGCATAGTACGCTTAAGTTGCGCTCGTTGCGCGAGCCACTTGCGCTCCACGTTACGCGGGCCTCGTTATACGAGCCCAGTTACGTGCCTTATTATGCGAGCCCAGTTACGCAGCCCGTTACGCGTTACCCGCCACGTTACGCGGGCCTCGTTACGCGAGCCCGGTTACGCCGGTCCAGTTATGCAGCCCAGTGTACGTAGTGTGCGTAGCGTGCACAGCGTGCTTAGAGTGCACAGTGTGCGCAGCTTACGCAGTGTGCGTAGAGTGTGTAGGGTTGCGTAAAGGGGCTGTGTGCGTAAAGTGCAAATCACGCTGGTTACGCGAGTGGCACAACTTGCGGCAGAACGTGTCTTTGCATGTTTTGAGCGGTTGCTCCATGTTCGGGGTGGTTATTACCACGTCCCTAACATTGTGCTAACCGGGCAGTTGTTGCAGGGGCCTATATAAGGTCTCCTCCTTCTCTCTCACAGGAAAGAACTAATACACAGGTAGTAGACAGAAAGTTTACAAGTATTTAGAAGCTGTGAGAGAGAAGAGAGGTATTGTACCAGCGTTGAGTTTTGCACGGGAGTTCGTGTTCATCCGAGGAGTCAGAAGATCAAGAGTGTTCCAAGTTCTCCGACGAACTTGCTGGTTCCTGGAAGCTATTCGTGTGGGGCGAATAAAGCTTTGAGCAACGGTAATCATTCACCCCAGCAGAAGTTTTTCCATCTTTCGCCTGTCACCTTCTTCGTTTATCTGAATTCTATTAGCGCACCTTCGGTGAAGTGTTTGCGCTAATAGAAATCTGTGCACCTTCTGTGAAGTGTTGCATTAGTAATTATCCGAATTCTATTAGCGCACCTTCGGTGAAGTGTTTGCATTGGTAGAAATCTGTGCACCTTCTGTGAAGTGTTGCATTAGTGGAATTTCTGTTACGTACCTTCTGTGAAGTGTTACGTAATAACGATTGTTTTTACAATTGTTACAAATTCTCAGTTTTCCCTCGAAAAATTGTGCCCCGGTAATAACAATCTCAAAGCTTTATCGCTACGATGGAAAACGTTAATGTTTCACTCTTCAATTCTGACTTTTGTAAGTTAGAAAAGTTTGATGGAGAATATTACCAAGTCTGGAAGAGGAAGGTTTATCTCACCCTTCAACTCAAAGACCTAGATCACGTGCTTCTGGAGGAAGAACCTACTGTTCCAGATGTTGGGTCTGCTGCCGCAATTACCGCGGCTACTAAACTTCAAGCAAAATGGAGAAGGGAAAATAGTATTTGGAGGCTGCTTATCCTGAATGCTGTGGAAGATTCCCTTGCAGAATCCTATTCTAAGAAGACTATCGCTAGAGACATATGGGAGTCTCTCGAAAAACTCTACGAAGATGACAAGAACTGCAGTAAAATCTTTGTGGTTGAAAGATATCACAAGTGGTTCTTTGAGGACGAAAAGTCTATGTTGCCGCAGGTGAAGGAGTTCCTGAAACTACGACAGAAGCTGGAAGACGAGGCGATGTCCCTCCCAGACAAGTTTGTTGTTGGAGGGATTGTCTCAAAGCTCCCCGCTGGGTGGAGCAAGTTCTATGCAAACATGCATAGGAAGAAGCTGGAGATCACCCTTGAAGATCTCCTGCAGGAAATCTATGTTGAGGACCAAATGCGGGCTCAACTGAAAGTGGACGCAATATCCAAGTAATTGGCTAACGCCAATCTGTTGCATTCAAGGGAACCAAGAGGAAAGCATGCGGCTTCCCAAAGCAAGAAGAAGGACCTTGACAATCTAAGAGTCAAGGGTACTTCAATGAAGAAGAAGAAGCCAAAGTCCCACTTGGCTTGCTTCAAGTGTGGCAAGAAGGGCCACTTTAAGAATGAGTGCAAAGCAAAAGCCAAGCAATCGGAGCAAGAAGAGCCTAGTAAGGTAACTATGATCACTGATGTTGTTGCTATGATTGCGCAGGTTGATGCGATAGGAACTGATGCTGACTGGTGGGTAGACACTGGAGCCACATGCCATGTTTGCTCCAGCAAGGAGTGGTTCACCACCTACACCCCTACTTCTGATGTGGTTATGGTGGCAAATCAGGTACAAGCTGAAGTGCTTAGGATCGGGACAGTGGTATTGAAGCTGACTTCTGGTAAGTCTCTGACGCTTCAAGGTGTGAAGTATGTACCTGCTATCGCCAAGAATCTGATCTCAGGAGGCCTACTCTGCAAAGCAGGCCTCAAGATGAACATCAATGCTGGCCAGATGGTGATGTCTATAAGGGAAACATATTTCGGAAAAGCTTTTTATACAGAAGGAATGTTCAAAATTTAGCTTGTAAATCAGTTCAATGTTGTTAATGCAATCACTCATTCTGCTTATACTTTTGAGTTGTGGCATAATAGGCTAGGACATGTTCATTCTAAATGAATTAACAGAATGTCTAATCTAGGGCTTATCTCCAAGTGTGGGGGTAAGGTAGAGAAATGTGAAGTTTGTGCTCAAACTAAGATCACAAGGAAACCCTTTCCTCGGGTTAATTGAAGTACAGATCTTCTGGAGTTAGTACACTCAGATATCTGTTACTTCAAACAGTTCTCTACAAAGGTCGGGATGAAGTATTTTATAACCTTCATCGATGACTTCTCAAAGTATGAATTCATCTACTTGCTGAAGGCTAAAGACGAAGCATTCGAGAAGTTCAAGGAGTTCAGAGCCGAAGCTGAGCGGCAGACTGGACAACAACTCAAAAGAATAAGAAGTGATCGAGGTGGGGAGTACAAGTCTCATGAATTCGCATCGTTCTGCAAAAAACATAGAATTGTCAATGAGACTACGGCTCCGTACTCTCCTCAATCAAACGGAGTAGCAGAGAGGAAGAACAGAACGTTAACAGAAATGATTAACTCAATGTTGTTGACTGCTGGTCTTCCTAAGTGCTACTGGGGAGAAGATGCACTGACGGCCACTTTTATTCTGAATAGGGTGCCTCATGCAACTTCTGACATTACTCCTCATGAACTCTGGTTCAAAGTCAGACCTAACTTGAATGTCATTCGAGTGTGGGGGTGTCTGGCATATGTCAAGCTTCCAGATCTGAAGATTCAGAAGCTTGGGACAAGGACTACTAAGACGATCTTCTTGGGGTATGCCGAGAAGAGTGATGCTCGGAGATTTCTTGATATTGAGTCAAATCATATCATTGAATCTCGCAACGCAGAATATTTTGAAGACAAATTTGTAAGGCAGAAGAATATTGTTTTTGCGGATGTTCCGAAGAATAATGAGGGTGCGCAGGTCTTCAATGAAGATGTGGTCCAAGAAGATGTTGTTGTTGAAACAACGGTTGAACCAGATCTCGCTAAGCTGTCAACAAAGCGAGTGAGGAGGCCTAAGGACTTCGGAAGTGACTTTGTCACCTATCATGTGGAAGCAGATCCTTTTACTTTTGATAAGGCGATGAAGACCAGAGACACAGTTTTCTGGAAGGAGGCGATTGACAATAAAATTGATTCTATCACCTCAAATAACACTTGGGTGTTGGTTGATCTTCCTGAAGGAGAAAAATCCATCGGATGCAAATGGATCTTCAAGAAGAAGATGAAAGCAGACGGAACTATTGACAAGTTCAAGACTAGGCTAGTAGCCAAGGGGTTTTCTCAGAAGCAGGGAATCGACTACTTTGACACGTATGCTCCAGTAGCCCGGATGACTACCATCAGAATGTTGATTGCTCTTGCAGCGATACATAAGATGGTGATACATCAGATGGATGTGAAAACGGCTTTCCTAAATGGCGAGCTGACCGAAGAGATTTATATGCAATAAACAGAGGGATTTGTCGTCAAGGGTCTTGAAGACAAAGTCTGCAAGTTGGTGAAATATTTGTACGGTCTTAAACAGGCTCCCAAGATGTGGCATGAGAAATTTGACAAGGTTATAAGGTCAAATGGCTACATGGTCAGCGAGACGGACAAGTGTGTTTACACGAAGTTCGCTGATGGAAGAGGTGTGATCGTTTATTTGTATATGGACGACATGCTTATCCTAGGTATGGATATGAGCTGTGTCACGGAGACAAAGAGGTTTATCTCGAGCAAGTTCAGTATGAAGGACTTGGGGGAAGCTGATGTGATCTTAGGGATCAAGATCATCCGGACAGATACTGGACTAGCGCTGTCACAGTCTCATTATATTGAGAAGATGATCACTCGTTTTGGGTATCGGGATTTCAGGGATCGATACGCCGTACAGGTGTGATCTGAAGCTGAAGCCTAATTCAGGGGAAAGCGTCAGGCAGTTGGAGTATGTAAGCGTAATCGGGAGTTTGATGTATGCTACTACTGCCACAAGGCCTGACGTAGCTTTTGCTGTGGGAATGCTGAGTCATTTCATGAGCAACCTTGGTGTTGAACACTGGAATGCTGTGAAACGGGTTATGAGATATCTCAAGAAGACTCAGACGTATGCACTGTACTACAGCGAAGATCCGCAGGTAGTGGAAGGCTTCAGTGATGCCAGCTGGTGCTCAGATTTGGAGAGCGAGAGCTCCACAGGTGGATATATTTTTACAATGGGTGGAGCTGCTATATCATGGAAGTCGAAGAAGCAGACAATGCTCACGCGGTCATCCATGGAATCTGAGTTCTTTGCACTTGACACCGCAGCCGAGGAAGCAGAATGGCTTCGGGAGCTCATGTATGATCTTTTAGTAGTTGGGTCGCAAATACCGGCAATACCGATATACTGCGACAACCAGGTGACTGCGACGGTGTCATCAAATGGCCTCTTCAAGGAAAAGAAGAGGACTGTACGGTTAAAGCACAGGGCAGTACATGATCTTATTAAGAGTGGTGTAATTGCAGTGATTGATGTTCGAAGTCAGGAAAACCTGGCGGATCCATTCACCAAGGGCCTCAAGCAACAGCTGGTCGATGATTCAGTATGTAAAATGGGCTTGAAGACATTCTGATATTAGTTATTGTATTCCTACCATAAAGTTTTATGCTATTAGTTCAAAGATTTATCTACTAGGCATCTAGCTTTTGGTTCAAGGGAGGACCATTAACTGGAAGAATATCAGGAACGGTGGGTACATGTTCTATTGGGCATGGAGAGGTAACGGACCTATAACCACTGTTGTCTACTGTTGTTTTTCTGCGGAAAACGGTTCCTGTGGAAAGTTTGGCTTAATTACCTTAATGAGTTCTCAGGCAGAGTGAATGTCTGGTGTGCTTTAGCAGAAAGTACGGTAGAGCAGCACTACAAGGAGTGAAACTCCATGCTATAGTAGGGTGACTCCACGATGAGGTTTCTATATGTGGGGTGCTGCCCAGGAATAGGATAAAGCCTCGGCTTCGCAGGCCAAGTCACAGCGACGTAGCACCGCAAATAAACAGTTAGCCTAATGTTGTATGTTAAAAATAAAGAGGGGTGTAGTCAGCACTACAAAGAGGAGGAGTTCCTCATGTTACAGTGGCACGACACCACGATGAGGTACCCAGTTAGGGATAAAGTCTCGGCCTTGCAAGCCATGTCGTTGCGGCATAACACCGCAAGGGAGCCTACGGCTTCTTGTTGGGTAGTTTGGCACTACAAAGAGTAAGTTGCCTCATGCTACAGTAGTATGACACTACAAAGGTTCCCAGATATGGGGTGATTCCCAGGGAGGGGTAATGCCTTGGCTTCGGGCCATGTCATAGCGGCGTAGCATCGCAAGGGGAGCGTAAAGCGTTCCATGCCATGTCTCTTTATAATGAACTCACCTATAGTGTATGGACAGAGATATCATGCCGTCTCTTGAGGGTAAACTTGTAGATGCCCAAAAGTATACACTGAAACCAGGCTGGCACAGGGCTTTTAATGTGCATAGCCAGAAGCACATGTGACTATATTATGTGAGTAGGAACAACTTCAACTATGGTGCAGAATTCAAGGCTTAGTCCATTCTTGTATTATAGTCTGTTGTTTAACCCATGCGGAAAGATTCAAGTCATCGCGACATCTCTCCTAATGCATGATGGACAGTCACTGTGGAGAACACTCGAACGCATATATATTGAGATATGTGGAGGATTGTTGGGACATTTGTATTCTTGACATGTAGAGAACTTGTTCTCTACATGCTTAGTGAAGTTTTAGTCCCACATCGAAAATGCACCATGTGGTATCTCAACATATATAGGCTTCTATGTACTGTTGGAATGTGCACATGGGTGGTGATCCAAAGGTGGGAACCATGTGGGTGATTTTACTAAGAGGTAAGAATAAGGCTCCATGGTAAGCTTCTAACTTTTTGCTCTTGAAAATTTATTTCCATGGGAGCTAAGGCCCATAGGAGCTTAGCGACTCGGACTCGGACTCGGACACGGACTCGGGCTCGGGCTTGGGCTCGGACTCGGGCTCAAGGGCTCATGAGGCGTAATGTGGCATTTTGTTGGCGCACTTTGCACTTAGCACGTCAGCATCGTCGCTAGGCGCATAGTGCACTTAAGTTGCGCTCGTTGCGCGAGCCACTTGCGCGCCACGTTACGCGGGCCTCGTTATGTGAGCCCAGTTACGCGGTCCGTTACGCGAGCACAGTTACGTACCTCGTTACGCGAGCCCAGTTATGCGGCCCGTTACGCGAGCCCAGTTACGTGCGCCACGTTACGCGGGCCTCGTTACGCGAGCCCAGTTACGCCGGCCCAGTTATGCAGCCCAGTGTGCGTAGTGTACGCAGCGTGCTTAGAGTGCACAGTGTACGTAGTGTGCGTAGAGTACGTAGGGTTGCGTAAAGTGGCTGTGTGGGTAAAGTGCAAATCACGCTGGTTACGCGAGTGGCACAACTTGTGGCAGAACGTGTCTTTGCATGTTCTGAGCGGTTGCTCCATGTTCGGGGTGGTTATTACCACGTCCCTAACATTGTGCTAACCGGGCAGTTGTTGCAGGGGCCTATAAATGGTCTCCTCCTTCTCTCTCACAGAAAAGAACTAATACACAGGTAGTAGACAGAAAGTTTACAAGTGTTTAGAAGCTGTAAGAGAGAAGAGAGGTATTGTACCAGCGTTGAGTTTTGCACGGGAGTTCGTGTTCATCCTAGGAGTCAGAAGAGCAAGAGTGTTCCAAGTTCTCCGACGAACTTGCTGATTCCTGGAAGCTATTCGTGTGGGGCGAATAAAGCTTTGAGCAACGGTGATCATTCACCCCAGCAGGAGTTTTTCCATCTTTCGCCTGTCACCTTCTTCGTTTATCAGAATTCTATTAGCGCACCTTCGGTGAAGTGTTTGCGCTAATAGAAATCTGTGCACCTTCTGTGAAGTGTTGCATTAGTAATTATCAGAATTCTATTAGCGCACCTTCGGTGAAGTGTTTGCGTTGGTAGAAATCTGTGCACCTTCTGTGAAGTGTTGCATTAGTAGAATTTCTGTTACGTACCTTCTGTGAAGTGTTACGTAATAACGATTATTTTTACAATTGTTACGAATTCTCAGTTTTCCATCGAAAAATTGTGCCCCGGCAATAACAAACCACCATTGTCTTTGAGACCACGGCCAATGGCTGGACCACCCAACTCAGCCACCATTGTCGGAGTTCCAAACCAGCCACCGCAAAGCCAATCGCAACCAATGCCGCCATCACCGTACTATTTCGTCAGCCCTATCACCACCGTAAAAACGATAGCCAACCTCTGACCGCCACCGTGGCGACTCAAACCGCCACCACCATCATTGTCAAACCCACAACTACCACCACTATCATCGTCCCATACACCCGGTCGTTCTTATTCCCAATCGCAGCCCCGCTGCAACCACCACAAGTAATCACCCTCGCCACAATCACCGATCCAACCACACGCGGTCGAGTCCCCCGTACCGCCACCACATAAATACGAGAGAGAAATAGAGGGTGAGATAGAGAACCTGCTTACCGCCGCCGACCATGGCTCACCGTCGCCCTTCCAGGTACGTCCGTCGGGAACCCCCGACCCTCTAAGAGCCTACGACCAGATAGCCACCCTGCCGGTGCTGTTTGACTGCCGACCTTCGCCCGCTTCCTCCGCGCCAAATCCGTTACTTCTCTGCCGATGCTGCCCCACCGTCGATGAACCCCAGCGAGCCCTCTTCCTGAGTCTCCCCTTCTCTTTTGAAATCATGGTTATTTGATGAGTTTTAGGCATTGAGTAGCAGCTCATGTCCCATATATATATATATATATATATATATATATATATATATATATATATATATATATATATATATATATATATATATATATATATATATATATCACAAATGTTATTTATATTAATACTTGGGAAGTATGTGTATAATATTTTATTGATCGACTCAAGTCATGAGCCCCCTCCTTCCTTTAGTCAGCTAATAGTTGTTTGGGTTCACTATGAGCAAATGACTCTTATGCCTTTAATAGTTTTATTATTATTTGTATCATTTTCTGTGGTTAAAAACATTGGGGATTTGAGAAGTTGTCAATTTAAAATGTGAAGATGGGTTGACCCTTATAGCAGAGCTGACCCCCATGTCTCTTATATTTGCCTTCTATTTTTAATTGATTTTATTCTATTATTGTTTTGTTAGATGTGAACAGTAGTAATTTGAGCCCTTTCTTTTGTCTTTTTATTTTGAATTTTGTTTCATGGGAGAAATGACCCCCTCTCTCTATTTATTATTGGGAATTTAGGTGGAGTTGACTTTGAGCCCTTCTTGCCTACTTTAATAGATTAGTTTTCTATTATTATATTGTTTTTATTAGTGTTATTTTATATTTATATTAATGAGAGTGAATAGCAGTCGAACCTTTTATTGTTTTTATGGTTAATTAACATGATTAGTGATAATTATCATTTAGGGATGAGTGAATGAAATGAGGGCAGAGACTTCTCTCTTCCTTCAGCTCACTAATAGTAGTGTATAAGTAGTTTCTTTTTCTACAGCTCAGTTTTAATAAGTTGGGTTAGTTGTAATTATTTTCTTGCATTTGGACTTCAAGCCCAGGAGCTTTTGTCTAAATTGGTTTTGTTTGATGAATTGTTTTGGGTCGGACTATCAGCTCAATAGCTTGGAAGGCTATTAAGCCATCTGTTTTATTATTATTTTGTTGGCTAGACTGGGATCAGGGCCCAGTAGTAGTTTTGATAATTTTGGCTAATTATTTTGGATTTTTGGGCTTTTATTATAATCATGGACTTTAGGCCCTAAAATATAATTTGGATAAATATATAGTTTGAGCCTATATTATAATGGATATTTAGCCTTGATATAATAAATGTATTTTTTTATTTCTAAAAACTTTATGTGATTACAATTATTTTGGCACCAATATTATTCTTAATCAAACTATTTTTTGTGTGACTAGAATAATCTACTCTTGGTCATGACTAATATAGTAATTTTCTATCCTTTGGTCATGAACTTCTTTCGTGTCTCGATAATCGTACTGAATCCTGATTATGGACTTTAATATACCTAACTAGACTATCTGGACTGTTCTGGACCCGATGGAACTGTTTGCGTCATCGTTTGGGACCATCTTGTGGAGCATAGTGTCGTATCTACCTTGTATCGACAAGTTCGTATCGTGCATGTTGACTCCAACCATTTCAGGCAAGTACATTCTCTGTTAGTTTTCATTCATGATAATATCTATATTGCCTGCTCTAGACTACTTTACTTGATGTTGACACATTATTAACACGGACCAGTACTATATAGATCTTATCATGAGATGTTATCCCCTTAACGGGTGCATCGGGTTTTCATGTTCATGTACTTTACCATGTACATCGAGTACTCCTTGTATTCGTATTATTCATGTACACTCATGTGCTTTTATGTATGTTCATGTGCTCTCATGTACTCACATGTGCTCTCATGTACTCCCATGTTCTTACATGTACTTCATGTATAAACTAACAATCATGTACGTAACGTAACTTGATCGAATCCTTGTGTATTGATTAGGGTAGGGGGAGTAGAAGTGGTTATGTGATTAAATCTCATTAGTGTAATCATGTACATGTCGATTATGCCTTAACGTATAATCGAGTTACCATAGAATAATCATGTACAACCTAAACTGATCACATAACCATCTTGTGCTCTTAAACACTTATATTATTTACAGTTCATAGATTCTCTATCTTATTCATGTACTCAGATTCCCTGTCTATATTTCCTACCATGCATTGGAACTGCTTTCAGAGTTATGTGCTTCACTCTAATCCTGACTGTATAACCACATTTTTAGGAATTATTATCTCCCACATATTTGGACTACATGATGATGCTAGCTGAGATGGTCCTCGATGTTCTTTTCGTCGTGAGTTGACTCCCGGGAGTTTCATGCCTTCGTATCTATGATTCATACTTCATTATCGGATTTGTCTCCGATATTTTCTGATCCGACATATTCTTTTGTAGACTGTAGTTGTTTCAGTGTTATTAATATCTTTTCTATTTCATATCTTCCTTAGTCGTTTTTGGTGTGATTTGAGTACATTTATTATGGAGGGGTCGTCGGGGGGAGGCCTCGCCGGAGGGGAGGAGTTCGTCGGGGGGAGCGATCGCCGGAGACGAGAGGGGGAGGGGGAGAGAGATTTGGGGCTCGAGGTGGGAGATCAAAAATTTGGGTGAATTAAAATAAAATCGATCGGGTTTCAGAACCCTATATGAAAGTTTTTAGCGACGTCTGAAAGAGACGTCGCTAGACGTCACTGTTCAGTAATAGGATAGCGACGGACTTGATTAAATGTCGCAAAACGTCGCTGAATAAAATAAATCAGCGACGTTTTGCGACTAAATAGCGACTTGTTTTTTCCAAACCATAATTCTAGTCACTATTAGTCGCTAAACGTCGCTGATAGTGACGTTCAGCGACGTCATTTTCATACGTCGCTAATACACAAAACATAGCGACGTTTTTAACTGGAGTCGCTAATCTCATCGCTAATTTGACGTATTTTGGTAGTGTTACCATGGATCATCTAGATGTTCACTACAATAAAAAAGTGTTTTAACGACACTCAAAAATGTCGTTAATGACTTTCCATCACACTTTTCTAGTGCTGTCTAGCGGGGGTGTCATAGAAATTTTTGACTTTCAATGACACTCGATAAGTGTCATGTAATAACTTTATGATGACATTTTCTGAATGTCGTATAATGTTTATTGCACGACACTTTACTGGTGTCATCTTAACATGCTTCAATAACAGCTGATAAGTGTTGTTAAAATTACGACACTTTATAGATGTCAGTTAAAAGCATTAAATGACAATTAATAAATGTCGTAGATATTTTTTACAACACTTTTTATGTGTCAACTAAACATGTAAATAATAGATGTCAGACACCTTATAAGTGTCATCTAAACTCACTTCAACAACACATTTTAAATGCTGTCAAAACATCATCAAAATATCTTTAAAATATAAATTTATTTCATATATAAATTTATTTCATATATATATATATTATATATATATATATATATATATATATATATATATATATTATATATATATATATATATATATATATATATATATATATATATATATATATATACACACACTATTAGCGAAAACTTAATTTTACAAATAACAAAACTTTAATGTGCCAACAATAATATATTAAAATATTTCAAACCTGTACATAGTGTACTACAACTTAAAGTCCAATTATTCGCAGTTTTCAGCTCTTAAATACCAATTGAGCCACAACTACTACTTTCAACAAGTCAAATAAATGTACAAAAAGCCAATACAGTTATTTCTGGAGACAATAAAGCCATCCGAAGACAATAAAGCCATCCTGAATAACAGGACCTATTACAACTATAAGCATGGAATTCCTCTCCTTGTCATAACTTCAAGTTGTAACAATCCATGGCACCACTTGTTCGTGAGCCGACCACATCTTTGGTAGTATCTCTTAGTTGGATAGGTTTGAACAGCATTTGTAGGATACATTCTTCTACACTCGTTTTCAAACTGATCCAAGGAGTTGTAACATCCGCCCAGATTACAATCTCCTTGGCCACGACAACCTAAAACATAAGAATGGTGAATAAGTACAATAAGCACATGTCCAAGATGTAGTGTCTAACATATCAACCTAATAAATTCAATGTCGACATGGACCCATTTGACATTGAACTCCAATTAAGCATCCAACTGAATATAGAAATTTAAATTTTGTAACTTTACTAAGTACCTAATGCCTTCATATTTGTTCTGCCAAAGAAGTAAAATTGAGAAGAGAAATTTCCATCTTCAAACTTCCACATATATCTTTTTCAGTAGAGCTTTCCCAGATTTCTGACAAATTACAAACCCGTGTATTAAAGAAGAATCGAGCCAAAAAAATTCAAATTACAAAGTAAAGACGATAGATGTCAAACTTTGATTCAGATAGAAAATACATCCGTTCAAGGTTAGAACAAGTGAAAGAGAGAATCATAAAGCTAGAAGATTGAATAACAAATTAATATTCATAGTGTAAATAAATATGTACCTGCTTATTTATTTAAAGAGCTAACATAAATGTACCCGGTAAGAAGTGAGACAGAAACAGACTGGTGTTGGTGTAGATTTTGCAACTTTCACTTGAAACGCTTGTGTTGTTTTCATTCACAATGATATAGATTATTCCACTGGCATCATGGACCTTACTGTCATCAATTTATTGGAAGAATCAGTGTTAGTAAACAATATCAAGCATTTCATGTTGTTTTATTGACATTGCTTGTCATCATTAATTTAAGATGCCATGTAAAACTTGTGTTAGAAAAGCTAGAACGGTGAGCCATATTTTGTTCAAAAGGAATCACATCTCTACATGTATCTACAAACATCCTAAACTTCCAAGCAAAATAAAATAATGACAATAATATTCAGACTTTTCCAGAAGTACTTTCAACCAATCTGAGCAAAGCTGAAAGAATCATCAAGCAAAGCTGGTCCTACTAAAGTTATCTCGCCCAAAACTGCCTTATTATTTTTTATCCACAAATGAAAAGCATGTATATTCAAAATAAAATGTACTGCAGATGTGCAATAAAAAAGTTAAACTTGTCCAAAACTACCTTCATATTATTTCTTATCCACAAATAAGAACCATGTACAATTTCAAAATAGCATCTACTCCAGTGCAACTCTTACATTTTAACCACAATAATACAAAGTAGTACCACCGATCTTCCAAAGAATAGCTTGCCTGTAGGGATAGGGTTTTCCTAATTTATTGAGGAATAATTTGACTATAATAGAAAATCTAGATTACGGAAACTAAATTTGAACAACTAATCTTGTATACAGGTCTACAATGTGCAAATGAACGATACTAATCATGTGGAGGTGTACAATGTACCCAATAAAAGTAGTATCCTATCACTTAACCCTATTGTTGAAAAAAATTGTATGTTTCATTCAGCAACAATGAAATATGAAAGAAAGAATATGGTGATGGCCAATGCGCACTGAACGAGTTTGTAACTGAAATAACAAGGCACAGACATGCTGAAAAGATATCGTTCTCATAAGGACGAGTCATAGATATAAGAAAAGTTAGGCCAGCAACAACAATCACAAAGATACTTACTGATTGCTTTCTTGCCACAGCACCCAAATAGGCCTCCCTACCTCCCACCTGCATCAGGATGCAGAAAATTAATCGCGTAGACAAGTAATTTCACAGAAAAAGGCAAGCACGAGAGAGCAACAAATCAATTGCAAACCATTTGAGTTTCTGGCTTAGCCAACTTCACGAGCGCAGTGCCCTTCCTCAATTGCAAACCATTTGAACCACAACAAAACTTCAATCACCCGCAACGATTAGCAAATAGACTATCGTACGCAATAGAACTATTTGAGTATTCTTAAAACTCATGAATGACAATACCAATTACCATGAGTCTGAAAGTTTTGTATCTAACTAGAACAGGTCCAAAATAAATGTAATATACAAATATCAGTAAACAAATCAAGTACAAAAACAACACTCATTGTCATACTGAAAAGTAAGTTGACATGTACAACTGCAACGACTATACAGTCTTGCATAGCTAGTCTAAATATGGATATGGATATATATACTATATACATATGTGAAGGCTAAAGATCAATATTTATAATAAGATAAGGCAAGACGGTAAATTGTCACCTGTATTTTTGCCTCAAATCGAGTTTGGCCAGCTTGATCTATGTTTTTCGACCCTGCCATATCGACAAGCATCAGCCTGGCCCTCTGACTCTCTGATTGATGGAACATCCAATATTATCTGTAAAAACATTTACAAAAAGAACACACATTAAGTTACGGCACAAATTCATTAAGTTGGACAAAATGAATACCCAAAGTCAAGAACATAGTAGAACCATGCAGTGGTTGTGCAATTTGTTCTCTTCACGATCCTCCACTTTTCTACTTTTGCGACTTCTCTTGATATCTTCTGACCTTCGTTCCCAGATATAAACACTGCATTCTTTGCCTTCTTCCCTATAACTTCTAGCCTCACCTGCACTCCCAGGATAAGTGTCACTTTAGTTGAGCTGGACTTCCGATATTTTTGTTGACAATACCAGATTGATGCAAATTGAAGATAGCTGATTGAATGAAACTTAATAGTATATAACAATAAAATCAAATGAAAGCTGCTGCAAAATGAACAAAATGACCTTAATATAATGAATATTGATAGAATATTAATAAAATTTTAGCAAAAAGACCCAATTCCTATCTAGAAATTGGTGGCGTGTATCGAAATTAAGAGGAATTCTGAAACCTTTGCTTCCTAACATAAGTAATCAAGAAGAAAACTTATCTAGTGATAAGAACTTTAAAAAAAAATCAAACTAATCAAGAACTATCACCTTGGGAGTAGAATTCGGCTTGGAGCCCAACACCGGGGTTCGTATTCCCAAAAATTATATCGTAGATTTCCTCATTGAAAAACTCCAGCACAACAACGCCCCGGGGTTCGTATATGCAAGTAATATCTAGGAAGCTTGCGTAAGAGGTGCTTTAATTGTGTGCAAGGTGTGTCCAATCACAACAGAGTAATACCTTGTTTGTGTAAAACTCCTAGTACATATTATGCACACCTAAAATGTACAGTTTATAACTGAACTGTTGAAGCTTGTTCCAGGTGTTAATTGCAGGGAGTGGACTAACGAGGCATGTAAATACTGAAACACACAGTGCCGTAGTCACTCATATAAGTATGGAGGGGAAACCTTAATTAATATAATCAAATGTAAACTAGGGAACATATGCATGAATTTCTAAATGAAACCAGATTGATGCCAGATTTGCATGAGATATGCCATCGTCCACTATTATAGCTCGCCTTCGAATCACTTTAGGTCCTCCATAAAGCATCATTTCGGCTGAGTCTGTATGAGGGACTAGTATAGCCCTCCTTTGAATCACTTGAGGTCCTCCATAAAGAATCGTTTTCCCTTGCACCAAGAGTTTGAACATGTTTAGTTTTTTTTTTTGAAATTAACATGTTTAGTTAGCTATTCATTTTTTCACTTTGCTCGACCCTTTGTGTGACACAACAGTTCCTTCTCGACCATTATTGCTCACTCCAAAATCAAACTCAGAACATCTACCAATATCATGAATCAATTCTTAAAAATAGAAATAATAATAAAATCTTCTTATTTTCCGATGGTCAACTTTTTATTGTGTGTTTTAGAGAACATAAGAAAGAAAGGAGATACGAAACAAAATTTAAACATATATTATATTACAATATTTGATATGTTTAGTGAAAAAAATGTTACACCAAGTATTGGATTATAATATACTTGTATATATATATATATATATATATATATATATATATATATATATATATATATATATATATATATATATATATATATATGCAGCAAAGTACTTTGGGATTATATATATATATACTATATATATATATATATATATAAGAAAAAAAAAAAATATATATATATATATATATATATATTATATATATATATATTAGTATATATATAATATATATATTTTATATATATATATATTTTATAATATATATATATATATATATATATATATATATATATATATATATATATATATATTTTTTTTTTTTTTTTTTTTTTTTTTTATATATATATATATATATATATATATATATATATATATATATATATATATATATATACAAGTATATTATAATCCAAATACTTGCTGCATATATATATATATATATATATATATATATATTATATATATATATATAATATATAATATAATATAAATATATATCATATATATAAAGTTCTACCGAGCACAAAGGTTGTATTGGAAAATAGATATATGAAAGCTTTGCCCAGCACAAACCTTACCATCTTATCCTTCTAGGTTACATGGGAAGCATTTTGGGAAGAAACTGAAGCAATTCACATGACAATCGTGCTTTCCTATCCCACTGAAATGGTACACCACAACAGCTCTCGAAAATATTTCACAGCTCCCATCAGCCCATCATCCAGAACTTCCCTACCAAATCATATGAAAAAACATTTGAAACATCAAACATCTAAATACCAAATCAGCCCATTCACATGACAATCGTGACTACTGTATTCATCAGACTCGGCACCAACCTCCTCGTAGTACTTCTCAAGGGCAGTGTAACACCCACTTTTCTAAATAAGGGTAATTTTGAAGTTTTATATTTTAAATCATTTAATAATGTTATTTAAATTATGTTATGATTTTTGGTATTTTTTAATTATTTTAAAATAATTTAAATCATCGACTTGTGATTTTGTTGTTTTGCTAGTGTAACCTTAGAGACTGCTTGACCTAGAGCCTAACCATGTGATTAGGATGTTAATTATCATTTTTGGCCTAGGAGTATTTTGGTCATTTTGGTTTCTTGGATTTATTTCTTAAGAGACTAACCTAGAGTTGACTTTGACTTTGGCAGCTGCCACTTGGCACCTCATACAGGCCACGTAGGCAGCTGCCACTTGGCATGGATGTGGGGGCCATGACTGATAGGGCAGCCCCCAAGCCTCGTGTCATGAGGATTCGTGTCGGACACGAAATCCAGTGTGCACTGTTTTGCACTGACACGCGCGCGCGAGATCTGCTTATGATACAGGTCTCGTGTCCGCACAGGACACGTCGTGGACACTTTGTGTTGTGTCGAAAGTGTAGCCCTACATGTGGGCTACATGTGGACATAACCACGAGGCTCCACGTGAGCCGTGTCGTGTCCACGAGCTTGTGTACCAGCTGCATGAGACACTGCACGAGGCTCGTGCTGTCCCCTGCTTCTCGGGCACTGTATCGGACACGACACAGCACGGTTTGACATGAAACTTGCTGGACACCTAAGGCACATTTCTGACATTACACGGACAAAGTTTCATAGAGTTTCATCGAGTAGATTGGGAGAAATCCCACCCGTACTGATTTTACACACACGCACACAAGCACACAAACACTCATTGACACGGACTTCGTGTCCTGTCCTGACACGACGAGGACTCGGTACAGGGTGTCGAGCCTCTAGCCCTATACCCCCTCTATTTGTGTGCACGAGCACGTTGTGTCTTGAGCCCTGTGTCGAGGCCAATCGAGCTCGACACGGCTGCACGAGGCCTAGGCTACACTATTTTTCTGATACACATGTTATTTGATGTTTTGACACTTCATGTCCAAATCTTGGACACGTTTGGGCTCTCTTGGACACGTGGGGCTTGTCCCTACCACTGTACACTAGTTTCCTATATTTATTTTGAGTTTGTTTGGTTATTTGGGGTTTTCGAATATATGTTATAATATGTTCATATTTATCGGTATTTTACCAGTTGTTGTTTTGAAATGTATTCTCAGGTTTGGGGTTTTTATTGATTGGGATTTAGATTCATGTATAAACTTGAGATTATATAGGTTTAGTTCTATTTTGATTGATATAGTTGATTGTGATATATATAGGTATTTCCAATATGTACATATGGGTCATTTGGGTTTACATATAGGTAGGTTACTGTGCAATTCTGAGATTGTATATTGAGTTTGGGGTTGTGATTCTCAGGTTTCATGAGAATGTATCCCTATACAAGCCATGAACCTGAGAACATAAGCCCTTACTGTCTACACACACACTCTCCTACTCACTGTCACACCCTCTCACTCTTCACTCTCACTGTCACACCCTCTCACTCTCACTGTCACACCCTTAACACACACACACATTGGACTGAAACACACACACACACACACACACACACACCCCCCTCACCTTATCACTCTTTGTCTATACACACACACCCACTCTCTAACTTGCAGTCCCCCCACACACACACCATATCACTATCCACTATAATGTTGACACACACACACTCACCCTATATATATATATATATATATATATATATATATATATATATATATATATATATATATATATATATATATATATATATATATAATATGTATGTTATGAATGGATATATATGCAATAAAAATGCAAGATAATGAATGACATGAATGAATGATTAAATGAATGCATGAATGAAAATATATATATGTATACAAGTATGTATGCAATGTAAGGAGGTAATATATGAACTTAAACATGAATGTTTATATGCCTATAGGTATGCCTATATATATAGTGTATGTAGATATGTGTGTATATGTATTTGTGTATGTGTGATGTTGGTGTTGACCTTGTGATTGTGTGTGAGTGCTAGGCTAGACTTGGTTAGGCACAATGAGACTTGATTGGGCTAGGACTTGACCTAGTTGACCTAGTTTGACTAGTGTAGTTGACTAGAGTTGACCAAAAGTTGACTTTAGTGTATAATGACGTAGAAATCATATAGAATGCATTGTAATCTTCAGTATTACCATTCTGGACATGTTGTGACATGTGTTGCTCTAAATAGGACTCATCTACTCTGTCTGGACATCTACACTTACCAGATACTCAGGATATCAGGCGAGTACATTCTCTGATCATTTCATACTTGTTAGGATTTATATTCTTGCTCTATATTACTTTACTTGATGTTGTACATTGTTAACACGGATTAGTACTATATGGATCTTTACATTGAGATGTTATCCCCCCTCGGGAGCATCGGATACATCATGTCATGTGCGTTTCACTTTCATCAGTACTCTTATGCTTTCATTATTCATGTATACTCTTGTGATTCATGTACTCTCATGTTCGCAGAGCTCTCATGTATACCTTCATATGCATCCATTTATGGGCCTCCATGTGAAATATTGTACAATAACATAACTTGTCTGGATCCTTGTGTATTGATTAGGGTACGGGGGAGTAGAAGCAGTCATGTGAACAATTCCATTATAGTCATTGTATAAACTCTTTAGTGTAATTATGTGCAAATTCAAGCCGTTCACATGTCTATCTTGTACTCTACATCACTAGTCACTGATAGTTCTCTACTTATAGTAGCTATTTATATTATAGTTCTCTCTCTTTTACTACATGTACTTTCTTTCAGCGTTTCATGTATTTTAGTCTATTGTATGCTTTATATTCCTGTCTTGATATGAACTGTTGAGATTATGTGCTCGTTCATGTCCTAACTGAACCTGTTGAAAATATTACAGAGGATGACGAGGACCATTGTCCTAACTATTATGGAGCTGCCATAGATGACACCTACAACTTGGACCTTTAGCAGGATCCATCAGCAGTGGAGGATTTCACCCCTATAGTTTAGGCTAGTTAGCTTAGACTTCTATCTTATTTTGATGTCTTGTCTCACTTGGATTACATTTATGTTTATATTTGGGATCTTATTATTATTTTGGATGAGATGTTATCTTAGACACTTAGACTTCTTCTCATGTTTGTATCTCATTTGATAATTTTTATTATCTACCTATCTATCTATCTATCTTATCGTACTTTTACCTTAATTGTGATTGAGTTGTACATTTCTGTATTATCCTCCGTTTGGAGTGTATATACTGTACAGGTACCTTATAATTATTAGATGTATGTGACCTAGGACATCGTTCTACCGCCGACACTGCGGTGTAGGCTGGATGCACCCACTTCTCGTGCCCCTACACTGGGTACGGGTCGTGACACGTTTATAGTGGTGGCCCATGCGGGTCTCGAGTTATGTTGTGGTATTTGAACTAGAGTATCACTACAGCCTGTAGTAAGATATAGGATATAGTTTTGAAGGTACTCAATCACACCTAGGAAAACTCTTATCTGATTCTATCATCAAAATTCTTGCTGCTGTATTGTCTTCCTTTGAAATAAATTGTCCTCCTTTGACGTTATCGATTCATTCTCAGTAATTGCCTTCTTGTTTGATCTATCTCCAGGATGGTGCAAACACGATCCCATCGCTCTGGCCAGAGGGATACTACTGAGAGGTCTGCCACCTCTCGTCTGGCTCAGCCCGGTCAGGCAGCTCCCGTAGTACCTTCTCATGTCGGAGTTTCTGCCGCATTTAGGGGTGCACCTCCGCCTATTCCGAGATCTTCCTCTGTCATTCCTGATTTCTTCCAGCAGCAGTAGCAGCCACTTTCCGGATAGGTTGACGTGGCACACTTGTTCGACTTCTTTCAGAGGATGGTGGAGGCCCAGCGACAACAGTCCGCTCATTTTCAGCAGGGCATAGAGAATGCCCATCAGCTTGCCCTGACGACAGTGGAGAGAGTCATTACGCAACCCCAGGCAGGCCAGATTCAGCAGTATCAACCGAAGACACCAGGGATCCAGGACTTCCAGAAGATGCGTCCGCGGGACTTTCGCGACACAGAGGAGATTCTATATGCAGATGACTGGATAGAGCACATCGATGAGATCTTCCGGCTGGCGGAGATACCAGCTCGACTGCAGATTGAGGTGGTAGGTAGTCAGATGCAGGACCTGGCTCGCACTTGGTACCAGACGGACCCGAGGGTCGATACAGAGGGACAGACTTGGGCAGCCTTCAAGAAGCTGTTCAAGGAGAAGTTTTTCCCTGACACAGCTCTTGGCACCCTGGAGTCACAGTTTGAGAGCTTAGTTCAGGGCAGTTAGACTGTCGAGGAGTACGCTGGGGAGTTCTGTTGTCTGGGCATATTTTTTGAGGGACTCAGTGAGACAGCGAAGGCCGGGAGATTCCGAAAGGGGTTAGTCAAGGAGGTCAAGTCCTTGACCAAGAGTGACCGGAGTGCCACTTTTGAGAAGATTCTGGTGGATGCCCTAGCAGCAGAGGGTGATCTTGAGCTGAAGCTCAGGAGGGGATGAGACACTCATGGAGTCAACAGCAGCGGAGGCCAGGCCAAGAGGCCTCACGTATAGATTCAGCAGCAGCAGCAGCAGCAGCAGAGGCCAGTTCAACAACAGTTTCAGGACCAGGGACATACACTTTACCAACAGGCACCCAAGCAACAGCCCATTAGTTGTACTTTCTGCAAGAAGCTGGGTCATAGATGGAATGACTGCAGGAAGAGACTAGGCAAGTGTTTACTTTGTCGTTCAACGGAGCATCAGTGTAGGGAGTGTCCCAAGAACCAGACACCATTGACTCAGGTAGCAGCAGGAGCTAGGGCTCCGACAGGGCAGCAAAGGTTTTTCTAGCATCAATAGCAGGCCAGAGGAGGAGGCCAGCAGGGGCGAGCTTTCGCCATGATAGTTGAGGATGCACGCAGGCAGTAGGAGGGATACTTGTAGGTTCTGTTCTTCTCGATTTTATTCCCACTTTTTCCTTATAATAACTATCTTGAAATTCAATTCCGATAGTTTTGTCTACCTCCTTGTTCATCGATAAATTTGATTCTTAGTATTTTGTGTTGATTGATTTTGATTTTCCCAATATAAGTCGTATGGGCTAGGTCGTCTCAGTTATGGAATTTAGAATTTTCTACAGTCATATTAGCTAGTATAGTGAGGACATATAGTCAAATTGTGGACGTATTTCTTGGGCGTAGGAATTTAAGGTTTTCGCGGCCAAGCATGCGACAATGCAAAAATCTTAAATACCATGATTCTAGAGGTATGTAACATAGTTGGGGACTCTATGATTATCGTAGCCTTACTTACTAGTATGACGAAGATTCTGAGTCTCATGATTTTGGACAGACGCATATGATTATAGGATTGTATGATTAGAGACTTTGATTGATTGGGGGTTTGACCTAGAAAGAGTACGACTATCTTAATTTCGAGGACAAAATTCTTTTAAGGAGGGTAGACTTGTAACACCCACTTTTCTAAATGAGGGTAATTTTGAACTTTTGTATTTTTAATCATTTAATAATGTTATTTAAATCATGTTATAATTTTTGGTGATTTTTAATCATTTTAAAACTATTTAAATCATCGACTTGTGATTTTGGTGTTTTGCTAGTGTAACCTTAGAGACTGCCTGACCTAGAACCTAACCATGTGATTAGGATGTTAATGATCATTTTTGGCCTAGGAGTATTTTGGTCATTTTGGTTTCTTGGAATTATTTGTTAATTATTTGATTGATGGTTGTTATTTTTGACTTTTGCTAGTTGTGACTTAAGAGACTAACCTAGAGTTGACTTTGACTTTGGTGACTTAGATAGCATGGTAGAATGGTGTGGGACCCTAATCTAACTTAAGTTGGTCTTAGTTGACTTGAGTGTGGCTAAGTTTCATAGAAGGATTAGGAGAGTTTTCATTTAGACTTAAGGCTAAGGAGTTGAGCTAGTTAGCTAATGATCTTGGCCCAAAGCCCATTCATATGAAACCCTAACCCTAATTCTCTAAATGACCAGCCACAGCAGCCACTAATGACCTAATTTCATCCTATATAATCCTTCTCCATGACCACTTGCCTCTTTTAGAACACCCCATTGTAGGAAACCCTAATTTCTTCCCCAAATTGTCAAATCTTCCCATTCCTCCACCAAATTGATCCCAATCTTTTGCATTTGGATTGAAATATGGAATAGAGGTTGAAGAAGGCTATCTTACAAGAAGATGAGCTCATTTGGACTTTGCTTGAGGAAGAGGATATCACATTTTAGGGCTTTTTCATTGAGTTTGACACTCAATAGGTAAATCCTTCAAATTACCTCTAAATCCTAGTTTCTTTCCATAGATGCATCCATCTAGGTGTCCCCTAGCTGTAGGTGAAGTTTGGTAGAAATTAAAATTGGTTTGGTATCCGTATCGGACACGTATCACTCATTAGGTCTAGGTGTTTGTTGAAATGCCTCAATGAAGTTTTTATTGTTGTTTTCAAAAACTAATTTTTCAAAAATGTAGATTTATATGTGTGTTTTCATTTCCCCTTGGACTGAGCTAGATATCGTATCGTGTCCGTGTCCAAATCGGACACGAACACGCTCACAGCACACTATGAGCAGTGCCCTGCTGCTCGAGGAGGATTCCTCCTCGTATAGGCCACGTGGGCAGCTGCCACTTGGCATGGAGGTGGGGGCCATGAATGACAGGTCAGCCCCCAAGCCTCGTGTCATGAGGATTCGTGTCGGACACGAAATCTAGTGTGTACTGTTTTGCACTGACACGCACGCGCACGAGATCTGCTTATGATACAGGTATGGTGTTCGCACAGGACACGTTGTGGACACTTCGTGTTGTGTCAAAAGTGTAGCCCTACATGTGGGCTACACGTGGACATAACTACGTGGCTCCACGTGAGCCGTGTCGTGTCCACGAGCTTGTGTACCAGCTGCACGAGACACTGCACGAGGCTCGTGTTGTCCCCTGCTTCTCGGGCACTGTATCGGACACGGCACAACACGATTTGACACGAAACTTGGTGGACACCTAAGGCACATGTCTGACACTACACTGACAAAGTTTCATAGAGTTTCATCGAGTAAATTGGGAGAAATCCCACCCGTACTGATTTTACATACACGCACACAAGCACACAGACACTCACTAACACGGACTTCGTGTCCTGTCCTGACACGACGAGGACTCGATACAGGGTGACGAGCCTCTAGCCCTATACCCCCTCTATTTGTGTGCACGAGTACGTTGTGTCTTGAGCCCTGTGTCGAGCCCAATCGAGCTCGACACGGCTGCACGAGGCCTAGGCTACACTGTTTTTCTGATACACATGTTATTTGATGTTTTGATACTTCGTGTCCAAATCTTGGACAAGTTTGGGCTCTTTTGGACACGTGGAGCTCGTGCCTACCACTGTACACTAGTTTCCTATATTTATTTCGAGTTTGTTTGGTTATTTGGGGTTTTCGAATATATATTATAATATGCTCATATTTTTCAGTATTTTATCAGTTGTTGTTTTGAAATGTATTCACAGGTTTGGGGTTTTTATTGATTGGGATTTAGATTCATGTATAAACCTTAGATTCATCTCTCCTACTCACTGTCACACCCTCTCACTCTTCACTCTCACTGTCACACCCTTAACACACACACACATTGGACTGAAACACACACACATACACCCCTCACCATATCACTCTTTGTCTATACACACACACCCACTCTCTAACTTGCAGCCCCACATACACACACCATATCACTATCTACTACAATGTTGACAGACACACTCACCCTATATATATGTATATATAATGTATGTTATGAATGGATATATATGCAATGAAAAATGCAAGATAATGAATAACATGAATGAATGATTAAATGAATGCATGAATGAAAAAATATATATGTACTTATGTATGCAATGTAAGGAGGTAATGTATGAACTTAAACATAAATGTTTATATGCCTATAGGTATGCCTATATATATAGTGTATGTAGATATATGTGTATATGTATTTGTGTATGTGTGATGTTGGTGTTGACCTTGTGATTGTGTGTGAGTGCTAGGCTAGACTTGGTTAGGCTTAGTGAGACTTGATTGGGCTAGGACTTGACCTAGTTGACCTAGTTTGACTAGTGTAGTTGACTAGAGTTGACCAAAAGTTGACTTTAGTCTAGAATGACCTAGAAATCATATAGAATGCATTGTAATCTTCAGTATTACCATTCTGGACATGTTGTGACCTGTGTTGCTCTAAATAGGACTCATCTACTCTGTCTGGACATCTACACTTACCAGATACTCAGGATATCAGGCGAGTACATTCTCTGATCATTTCATACTTGTTAGGATATTCTTGTTCTAGATTACTTTACTTGATGTTGTCACGTTGTTAACACGGATTAGTACTATATGGATCTTTACATTGAGATGTTATCCCCCTCGGGAGCATCGGATACATCATGTCATGTGCGTTTCACTTTCATCATGTACTCTTGTGCTTTCATTATTCATGTACACTCTTGTGATTCATGTACTCTCATGTTCGCATAGCCCTCATGTATACCTTCATCTGCACCCATTTATGGGCCCCCGTGCGAAATATTGTAAATAACATAACTTGTCTGGATTCTTGTGTATTGATTAGGGTACAGGGGAGTAGAAGCAGTCATGTGAACAATTCCATTGTAGTCATTGTATGAACTTTTGAGTGTAATCATGTGCAAATTCAAGCCGTTCACATGTCTATCTTGTACTCTACATCACTAGTCACTGATAGTTCTCTACTTATAGTAGCTATTTACATTACAGTTCTCTGTCTTTTACTACATGTACTTTCTTTCAGCATTTCATGTATTTTACTCTATTGCATGCTTTATATTCCTATCTTGACATGAACTGTTGAGATTATGTGCTCGTTCTTGTCCTAACTGGACCTATTAAAAATATTACAGAGGATGATGAGGACCTTTGCCCTACCTATTATAGAGCTGCCAAAGATGACACCTGCGACTTGGACCTTCAGCTGGATCCATCAGCAGTAGAGGATGTCACCCTTATTGTTTAGGCTAGTTAGCTTAGACTTCTATCTTATTTTGATGTCTTGTCTCATTTGGATTACATTTTTATATTTGGGATCTTGTTATTATTCTGGATGTTTGTGGAGATGTTATCTTAGACACTTATACTTCTTCTCCTGTATGTATCTCATTTGATAATTTTTATTATCTATCTATCTTATCGTACTTCTACCTTAGTTGTGATTGAGCTGTACATTTCTGTATTGTCCTCCGTTTGGAGTGTATATACTGTACAGATACCTTATAATTGTTAGATGTATGTGACCTAGACAACGTTCTACTGCCGAGACTGCGGCATAGGCTGGACGTACCGCACAGTGACGGCAACCCCGTTGCCGCCCTAATTGAAATGAGAGAGAGAAAAGAAGACGAGAGAGACCACAAAAAAAGGAAAAAGTTAGGGGAAAAGCTTTTATCGGGCTGCTATCAGCGCCAAAATTTGGGGAGAGCGATAAAGTAAAAAAATGATGGGAAATAAAATTTAAGACAACACTATAAATCTGCTGTGTATATTATATAATATTATACGACATTTCTATGTGGTATTAAAAGTGCTGTTGAATTTTTGTTCACGACATTTATTAAAATGTGTCGTAGATGATGATAAATATTTAACTACAACGACACCTTTTAGTAGGATGTCATCACTGAAAAAATTAATGACACTTATTTAGAAAGTATCATAAATAAAGTGTCGTTATTGATCTATTTTGTTGTAGTGAACGTTGTAGATATTTATTGGGTACTTGACAGCGTTCTACCGCCGACACTGCGGCGTAGGTTGGACGTGGCCCGTGTACTCGTACCCGAATATCCGGGTACGGATCGTGACACGTTTTTATGGTGTCCCATACAGGCCACTATTTGCAACTATTACAAAGTCGTTGTACCTAGATCTCCTGTTTAGGAATCTCCTCTTTAGGAATCTTCTGTACTCTTTTACCTAGAAATTCTTCCCCATAAATTCTATTGCAACTGTAGTGCTCGATTGCAACTATTGCAACTGTAGTGCTCGATCTCCACTGTCACACTTTTTCAGTAATTCTTGTACCTAGATCTCCTGTTTAGGAATCTTTTGTACTCTTTTACACGTTTGAAATACAAAAAGTTCACTACAAGAAAAATACCCTAATATATAACGCTTGAAAACAAACTATTACAACCGTTCATATATAAGCGTTACATGATTTCAACAACACCACATAATATAACGGTTTCAAAGAGTTTTTGGCATATTATAATATTTTTTTAATATAAACGTTATATATTGTTCATACATTTATAACGTCTCTATTCACTTCGGTTATAAATATTTACAAAAACCTATTTTCCAACCCGCGTGCCCGCTCACTGTTCTAATTTTTCCCGATAAAAAAAAGGCAAATGTTAAAGGCCACCCCTTTTTTACTAAGGGCAACCCATCTACTAAGGCCTACCATGCCTTTGTATTTCTTTTACTAAGAGCAACCTAAAGTTCACAAGTTTACTAAGGGCTACCAAGAGGACTTTGGAGGAGGAGCTTGGCGGGCGGGGAGGCACGCGGTGGAGGGGTTGGGGTCGCCGGAGACCCGGGTCGCATGGCTCGCGGACATCGTAGAGGAGAGCTTGAGGAGGCTGAGGAGGACCTCGGCGGACGGGGAGGAGCTCGGCGAACTTGTGAACTTTGCGGACGGGGAGGAGCTCGAGGAGGCGGATGAGGAGCTCGGCGAACTGCTTCGGGGAGGAGCTCGGCGGACGGGGAGGCACGCGGTGGAGGGATTGGGGTCGCTACAGCCCCGGCCGCACCGTGGTCAACCCTTGCGTCCACTTCGGCCAGCCGGCTGGGATACTTCATGTCTTGGACATTTTTCAGAGTGTCAACAATGGACCTCATGGTGGGTCTCACCGAGGGATCCTTCTGAAGGCATTTCTGAGCAATGTCCGCAATGGCTCGGGCTGCCTTCGGAGGACACCGTCCTTTGATGCGGGGATCCAAGATAAGAGAAAGGCGGCAATCGTCGGCAAGAAAAGGCTTGCTCCACTTAACGATGTTCCTCTCTTCCCTTGGGTGGCGGGAGTCCAGATTCTTCCGACCAGTAAGTAATTCGAGGAGGACAATCCCGAAACTCCATACATTGCTCTTGGGTGTGAGTAATCCTCTTTCTCTAGTCTCCACTGATAGGCTTGCAGTAGCCTTCAAAGTCTGGAATATGGTAACATCCTTAGTTCAGTAATCATCATACATAATAAGTCTTCACTCGTGTTTCGTGTTTTCATAACTCATTTCTCAAGTTTAAGGCTAGAAACTTGGAGATTGCCTTGTAAATGGTGGATGAGATACCTTCTGACATATACATATCAGCTGGAAGGCGGACTGCAGGCCTTGCCTGCAGTCCTGTCTTCACTTTGGACTGCAGGCAAGTCCTGCAGTCACTGTAAGTAAAAAAAAATGGACTGCAGGCAAGTCCTGCAGTCCTCGATTCACAAGAGCGGGGTGGCCCTTAGTGTTTTCAAAATGGCAAACTTGTAATTTTTTTTAAAATTTTAAGTTGGTGGCCCTTAGTAAAAAGGGGGTGGCCTTTAATATTTGCCAAAAAAAACCTCCCCTTCTCTGCGCCTCTCTTTCACGGTGCCTCCCTCCTTCCGAAATCCCCAATCCCAAAGTCCTCCTCTCCGATGAGATCGACAGCATCCGTTCGGTCCTCAGACCCAAGTCCCCGAAGGCGACGTCATCAGCGCCCTCTCCGCCTCCGGAAACAACGTGGACTCTGCTTCGACGATGCAAACCCTAACCAAGAAGAAAACGGAGGATCACGAAGAAGGATGGGGCGAAAGCATGGCGGCAGCGCAACTCGCTCCCTACCTCAACGCATGGCCCATCAGGGCCATCATGCCGCCGGCTGCGGTCGCCCACTAGAGAGCGCCCCCGGGCGCGGTCACCGACCGGAGACTTCAGGCTCTCCCCGATGCTGTCCCTCCAGAGCTCGGGGAGTTCTCCGACGAGCCCGATTGGTTCCTGGTCAGGAAGACCTACGCCACGGCGCTGTCGACCTGCTGCGGCTGGAGGAAGCTCGAAGAAGGCGAGGACGTCCACTTCGCCTTCCTCAAGAACGACGCCAGGAAGAAGTTCTACAAGCACTGGGTGAGCACGAACTTGTTACTCTTTTTACATTGCAAAGCTTTGCTTCAGTTTCTTCATTCTTTTTGTACATATTTGTGTTAATTGAGATTGTTGATTGGCTAGAGTTTGTTTCTTGATTCATACCCATAAGTACTTTTCTATAATTTCTTCCATGTATATATACTGCATTATATGTATAGATCTGAATCTACTACCCCATCTTTGTCAAACTTGGTAACTATTTATCTTCTCCTTAAATTTCTGTGTATTGTATAGCTTGATCGTTTGGATTTTCCTTATTGTTCTTCCTTTATATATTCAACTTTTTGATATATCTTTACTTGAATGGGAACACATTTTTCTTGTCAGTATCATTCTTCAAACTTTGTAATATTGGATAGGTTTATATCTTATGTTTATAGGAGTAATCGATGATGCGCCTATTTACTAATTAAGCCAATTTGAGGAATAATTGAGCCAAATTGAGGATTGGTGTTGCTGAGAATGATTTTTATATTGTACCAGTCATACTTGAGAAGAAATAGATAGTAAAATAGCTAAGAATTGATTCTCGTATTATGGTGGCATGCATATAGGTTAGCTTCAAGTGAATGACGAGAGATCATAACTCTGTAAAGGACATGTGTTGGGTGAATTGAAGAATCTTTGTGCTGGATTTTCTGTACTGGTGATTTGTTCTTTTGATTTTTTTTAGACGCACGATTCATTTAGCTATGTTCCAACTTCACCACACTTCGACAAATAAAGCATCACGTCTTTTTCTATGACTATATACAAATTTGATTTGATTTGTTTAGAAAGTGTGTTAAGTGGATCTATTAGATAGAGTTGAGATGAAAAATAGGCCAACATTATCACTGTGTGCTTATGTTCCTTTATTATTAAACTTTTTGGAGAGAATATCATTTATGAGGAATTCAATGCCTTCAATTCCATAAAGGTTACAAAAAGTTTTCCTGGTTTATATTCTTCTTCTTCTTCTTCCAAAAGACATGTTTGAGTTTGCATCAGAACTGTACTGTTTGAGTCATGCTTTCCCCTCTCAAATGCGTGCCCCTTGAGAAGTTCTAAATTAATTTTCTTGGCAATTTTCGAAGTTATTAGACTTCCTGGCAACCAATTGAGAACTTGAATAATTTCTTTTAATCTCTTAAGTGTTGCACACAGTACTCTTTAGCACTCTGATTTCTGTAAATTTTACTTAAATTATTCAGTAATGCTCATTTACCTCTCTGTTTACTATAATTGTGTCATATTACATCAAAATTATAGCTTTGTTGCTATGTGTAACTATCTATTAGTTCTTAACATTGGTGCATAATGTTTGACCAGGGAGACGGTAATTGCCGTAATATCTCACGAGATGAATCCTGCATGATGGGCAGTGACGGTTTCCGACTGAAAAGGCGTAAATAGCAAAAATGTTGTGTAAGTTGTGTTCAGTTGATGGTTAGTTTTATAAATTCTTTTGGAGTTGATGGTATGGGTACTGATCTGTAGGTTCTTTATAGGCACTAATGTTACCAATTCTGTTACTTAGCCATAAGTTTTATATAATTAAATAATTTGTTCCAATTTGTGTTCTTGCTCAATCCAACAATGTAGACATCTCTCTATGTGCATCAATGTCAATTAAGAACAACATTTGTTGATCCGAGTACAAATTTTACATGACGACGCATTATGCTAATTATAAATTTTTTGAGTTTGGTTTCATAATATCAGTATCTCTTATGATTAAGGAGCAAGCTTCATCAATGTTTTGGGAGGTAACTCAAGGTATATGTAGGTGTTCTTTATGCGCTTCACGACAACTATGCTTAAAAATGTATAAACTTGTAATGTTGTTCGTGTAATCAACATTAACTTTCTACCCTTGCTTTTGAATCCCGTATGGCTTCGTTGTTATGTCTTCCCATGTCCTGTTGTTTAGGTAATATATGCTTGCATGGATATATCATTCGACTTTTTTCCTTTTGTTTGTGTTAATTATCTTCTCTTTCTACTAATAATACACGTATGCACAAATTTCACAAGAAATTGTGCATGTGAATATCATATTATTACAGAAAATTGATGCCTTAGCTTGGAATGTCTGTTTTAGTTTGTTATTATTGCTTTCTTTCTATGTTGCATGTATACGTGCATCAATGGATATACAGGACTTAACTACACGAGCATGGAATCAATTAGCCACGTTGTATTTGTCACGTTGACGACATGATCTGGATACCAGATTGATTTAGTGTCCTAGCTTGCTCCACTTGTGTCCTTCATTAACGGATTTATATTAGTTCATTATAGTTTTTCTTTTTTGTGGCAAGTTTACCACATCTTTAATACACTTGTGAACCTTATGCATTATGGTATCTTCTTTGGTTATATTGGTATCTGTACCAACTTCAGAGTTGGTACCAAACGCATAAATGCTATAGATTAGGAAGGGGGTAGATTCTAAACTAGGGATGAAGGCCATGGCATTTGTAAGAAACATATTGTCTTCCGAATGTGTGGGAAGTACAATTTTCATTTGAAATAGTTCCTGAACTCTGTGTTACACTGCAGATACTCTTCCAATCCTAATTAATGTTTGAGTATAGCGATATTTGCCACAAGCCTTTGATATCTGATCCCAATTTGTCATTGTCAATATCATTTTTTTTATGTTGGCCTCTGCAACGCAGTGACTACCTAGAGGCCCTTGTGTTCATTAAGGCTATAGGACAGGAGTCAAGCGTGGTTGAATGTTTCAATTTTTAGTGATATGATCTTGATCTTATCAAAACTTTGAATATATTTTATTTTCTCAATATTTCTTTTTCTCTCCTTCCATTATCATTAATTAATTATTATGTCATTACTCCTGTTTCGGCTCCGATCTTTATACTTGTCCTCTCTTACATGTGAAATACCATATTACTATATTCTCGCACAATGATGAGCAGTATTGCAAATTCATGTCATTCACGGTTCTCTACAACATTTTCTGCTACTATTTCCCTGCTCATCTGCATTAGGTGCTATATATTTATCATGCATGTGGGAAGTGTGACTGGAACAGAAAAAAATGGTCCCCAAGCTTGTAAGTTGTTATTCTAGGTCCCCCAAGGCCCTAAATGGAAGGCATGAATTCTGTGGCACCCTAAACTGGCAGCACGACTCCCGTGTATTGGAGTCGATGATTATCATCGAAATATCAAAGTCTGAGACTTTATAGCTGGATATGGCGCTGGTGAATGTTATTGCCCAATTCATTTATGATATTTGTCAATTATATATCTCCAGGAATGCCAGTATAGTTCTGACGCTATTAATTTCGATGTAGGATAATTGATTCACTAAGAAGGATATGAAGTAATACCAGCATGTGAGTGAATAAATGACCGATAGAGTGGGGACCATAGTAGCTAAGATGTGCCTGCATAGCCGAGAATGTGCGAGTAAGAAACTGAAGTGGACTCGTGGTAAGTGGTTTCAAGGTATCTGCATGCAAATGGTACAATCAATACTATGATCAACTGTTACTAGTCTAGAGCCACAACATGCTCTTGTTGAAGTTTGGAACTTTCGAGTCTCTTGCACATAGAAGTATATAATATGTCAGCTGTCAGGAAAAAAAGAGAAGGATGCAACTAGGCATGTTGGTTTCTGTTTCTTACTAGGAACAAGTGAGTTACTTCTTCCTCCTTCCACACTGCTGCCATTTGCAACTCAATTCTTCAACATTGCACAGTGAATATACCTGCAAGACCCACTCACATATAGGTCAGATGTGGGCACCCCTCCTCTTGCAGGTAAGAAGGTTACTAGGAACTTCCTCCTTAAGTAAGCGTTATTATTTTTGATTCAATGTCATGTTACTTGTTGAGGTAGATGACCAACTTTGGCCAATATTAAATCAGAATATTTGATTCAAGCAAAGTTCAAGAATTTTTTTCACTGAATGAATACTGACTGCACAATTTGGAATTGGCTTGCCATATTATCTTGATTACATACATAATATGGAGACCAAGATAACAATCTTTCTCTTTTTTTTCCTTTTCTTTTTTGCCCTTGATTATAGCTTTCAATTTTTTGAAAACTTCTTAATGTGATTAGTTTAAACTTTAAAGTGGTTGTTCTGACTTATGAAATGGATAAATATGACCGACTTAAATGTAGTGGTTCAATCTAATTTTTTGTAGCCTACTACTTAGTTATTTTTTTCTCTTGCTGACACACACTAAGAGTTTGCTTTCCTCCAACCTTGAATGATGCATATACAAGCTGCTTCTATCTAAGAATCTGAGAACGAAGGCATCTTTCACAAAATAGATTGGTACACAATCGTACTTGATGAAGCACACACCATCAAATCTCCAAAAGCACGAGTGTCCCAATCAGCCTTTGCACTAACCTCGCATTGTAGGTGGTAAACTGGTACCCCTCTGCAGGTCAGTAGCTATCTTACTCTTATTACTCGTACATTTCATTTCACACATATAATACATACTGACTTCATTTTTCATTTGTGTAACTATTGTGTTGCCCTTAGTACTTTTCAGTATCAGGAGGCGTATGATCGGAATAATATATGAATGCCTATAAATAGTCTTAGAGAAAATTTATTTATAATGTGATAATTAATGGATTTTACAACTGCAGAATAAATTTGGAAGACCTTTACAGCCTCATTTACAACTGCAGGTCAACGTCGTAGCGAGGCTTACTGGACGGCGCCGTTTTCTGGACGCGGCGAGGTAATTGTTCATGTTTCCAAAAAAATTCAAGACAATTTACAGTTTTATCATCTCGGTTAATTTTGAAGTAGTTGTTCATGAATAACCATTTCTAAGTCCTTCCAGCATATATTACTGACGTCGTTGTTATTTTTTTCCAAATAAAAAGTAAGAGAGACAAAGGTTTGCTTCAATTTTTTTTTTTTTTTTATGTTTACAATTAGCATCCACAGATTGAAAGTATTATATGGGTAGTAGTCCTTTGTGCAAACACATTTATGATATAACTGCTATATAGTAGGTTTAAATATTACGTGCATATCTTTTTAAATTAAATTGCTCGATTCAATTTTTTTGTTATGAGAGCTACCTACAAAACATATTGCTGAAATTCAAAAGCATGATACCAAACATGACTGAAGAAATCAGCATTACATCTGATTGATTTTTATTTCAGTTTTGATTAACTTATTTCTATTTTGTGTATTATATACTTTTTAGTTGTGATATTGTAACATGATCTATTATTCACAGAACATATACTTTGTAGCTTCCTGGTCTCTTTAATTCATTGTTTAATATCCTAGTTGGAGGGGTCTTGTGTTAAAAAATAGTTCTTTTAAATCTTTGTGAGATTTAAGTTTTCCATAAATATACAAAAAAAGCTAATTACAAGATTGTTTTCACCTAATTTATATTTATATAAATAATCTAGCAGTACATAACAAAGGAAGGGGCCATTACAAATAGGTACTTGTACTCAATTTATCTTTCATTTGTCTTTTTCTTATATGTTGCTTTGTATTTTCCAATTTTTGGTTTTGTTATCAGCTTTCAATTCTTTTGTTTTTTTATTTAGGAACACAAATATGGATAAAAGTTGGGTGAAGCTTACAAATAAATCCTGTCGACAATACATACAAGGAGTTAAAGACTTTATACAACAAGCGAGTAGGTTTGCCCAAAAGAATAATAGGATTCGTTGTCCATGTCGTAACTGCAACAATGTGTATTTCCAGCATATAAATGTGGTGGAAACTCACTTGTTTGATAAAGGGATGACTAAAACTTACACCAATTGGGTACATCATGGTGAAAATTTTGAACCTACGACAATTCTTGATGACGATAGTGATGATGATGGCACACGTGAAGAAGAGGCTTTACCGGATAATATTCATGAGATGCAAGATTTTTTTGAAGACTTACATGCCGAAACATTTATGAATTCTAGTTTAGATGAAGTAGATTTTGGTCAGGAACAAGCAGAAACTAGTAATACTCATCCTAATCAACAATCTTCAGAGAAAAAATCAGAGAGATTTTCAAGCTTATTAAGGGACGCACAACGTGAACTTTATCTTGGCTGTACAAAGTATTCAAAATTATCTTTCCTAATAAAATTGCTTCATTTAAAAGTAATCAATCGTCTAAGTAACAAAGCCTTCGATCAGATCCTTGAGCTGTATAAAGATGCACTTCCAGATGGGAAAACATTGCCTAAGTCATATTATAAGGCTAAAAGTATAATGCGGGACCTGGGCCTTGGTTATGTGGCCATACATGCTTGTAAGCATGATTGTGTAATATTTTGGTAGGAGCACAAAGATAAAGATGAGTGTCCTATTTGTCATGAGCCTAGATATATGTTTAATGAAGGTGGACGCAAAAAAATACCTCAAAAAGTTTTGAGATATTTTCCCCTAAAACCAAGACTGCAAAGGTTATTTATGTCAAAAAAGACGGCTACAAATATGAGATGGCATAAGGAAAAGCGGCTTGAGGAGGATGGTGTACTTAGGCATCCATCAGATTCAGAAGCTTGGATCGAATTTGACAAGACACATCACTTGTTTGCAATTGATCCTCGTAATGTGAGACTTGGTTTGGCAAGTGATGGTTTCAACCCATTTGGGAACATGAGCAATTCTTATAGTATGTGGTCGGTAATTATTATTCCATACAACTTGCCACCTTGGATGTGTATGAAAGAACCTTATCTGTTCATGTCCTTGCTTATTCTTGGGCCCAAGTCCCCTGGTAACGATATTGACGTGTATTTGCAACCATTGATAGATGAGTTGAAAGAGTTATGGGAAGATGGTATTTAAACTTTTGATGCCTCGACCGGAACGAATTTCCAATTACATGCAGCTCTACTTTGGACTATTAATGACTTCCCAGCTTACGGTAGTTTGTCTGGATGGAGTACAAAAGGCAAACTAGCATGTCCGAATTGCAATAAAGACACTTATTCAATATCGCTAAAGCACAGAAGGAAGTTATGCTATATGGGTCATCGACGATTCTTGCCAAAAAATCATGCTTGGAGAAATAGTGATCAATTTGATGGCGAAAGGGAACGGAGGTTACGACCAAAGGAGTTATCTGGGATTGATGTCTTGTATCAGATTAATCAGTTAAATAATGTGAAATTTGGGAAGGGTCCAGCTAATACCAAGAAGAGAAAGCGTGAAATATATGAGCTGAATTGGAGAAAGAGAACTATCTTCTTTGAATTGCCATATTGGCAGACTCTAAAGTTGTGGCATAATCTTGATGTAATGCATATAGAAAAGAATATTTGTGAGAATGTGGTTGGAACACTGATGAATATTGATGGAAAAACAAAGGACATTGTAAAGGCTAGATTAGATTTAGAACTAATGGGCATACGAAAGGAATTACACATAATACATGATGGTAATTCATTTGTGATGCCACCAGCATACTATACAATGTCTGTTGAAGAAAAAAGGAGTTTTTGTGAATGGTTGAAGTTGGTTAAATTTCCAGATGGCTATGCATCTAACATATCTCGATGTGTGAACACTAAAGATTGTAGACTCTTAGGAATGAACAGTCATGATTGTCACGTTTTGTTACAACGATTGCTCCCAATTGGAATACGTGGATATATGCGTAAAGATATATGCAATACATTAATTGAGTTGAGCTTTTTCTTTAAAGAGTTGTGTTGCAAGACTTTAAAGTTAGAAGTACTAGAGCGGCTGGAGAAAGCTATTGCCATAGTACTTTGTAAGCTTGAAAAGATATTCCCACCTGCATTTTTTGATATTATGGTGCATCTAGCTATTCACTTGCCACATGAAGCAAAACTTGGAGGGCCTGTTCATTATCGTTGGATGTATCCAATAGAAAGGTAATTTTTAACTTACTATATTAAATTACTTTTCCTTTTGAACATGCATATATCTTTTTCAAGTTTACATGATGCAGTGAGTAATGTAGAGGCTTATTTATGTCAACAGGTTTTCATGCACACTTAAGAGATATGTGCGTAATAAAGCACGCCCTGAAGGTTCCATTGCTGAAGCTTACATTGATAGTTTGGAAATGTAGTCAGAAGGATGGATGGTTGCTTAAACGTCCATTTCCGAAATGCAAACGCTAGTAAGTTCAGTGTTTCAGAAACGTTCATTTCCGAAATGAAAACGCTAGTTGGTTGCTCAAACGTCAATTTCTGAAATGCAAACGCTAGTTAGTTCACTATTTCAGAAACGTCCATTTTCGAAATGAAAACGCAAGTTAGTTTAATGTTTCAGGAACAACCGTTTAATCCCCCAAACAAGACAGCTAGTCGGATCACACAAGTTGATCCAATAGTCCTACTAGCGCACTCAATCGGTAAACCCAACTTAGTAAGTTAAACGGTTTATACCAATCAAACCTGACCTAAAGACCCCCTAACCCGTCGGTCTGGTTAAACAACTAGATTTCGGGATCTGTCGATTAATTCATTTAATAACCTATGGTCTAAAATTTTATGAAATAACTATATTTTACTATGACAAATCAATTTAGCATGTTATCTATCCATAGAATATGAAATTATGAATATTTTTTTACCAAAATGCTCTTACAAGACTTGCATTATTAAAAAAAAAATCACGAAAATGTAACTATCCATGTTATCCAAGCTCATCTTCTCCTTAATATAACACATGCTTGTATAACTAACAAATATAAAATAATTAAGATAATTTCTATTGTGTATTTGGATCAGGCCGGTTGATTGTTGGTTAATTTCAGTTGAAAACATAACCGATCCGACTTATAAAAAAGATACAAGTTCATAGCCGAATTGACAGATCCTTGGAAGGGAATTGACTGAACCGATGGTCGGTTCGGTCGGTTAACCATATTTTTGGTTAATCATGAATATTCCTAGTTTATGTCCCAAAAGCAACGGACATGTTTGGTCCAAATAGAAATGGATAGTCCGATACGATTGGGCTTCACATGAAACGTAATTAATGAAACCACCCTTATTATAGTCCGATACAATTGGGCATGGTTCGTTTGTATGATTTTACCATATTAAGAAGTTTGTGCATCACTTCAAACGTTTGTCTGAGAAATGGTTCGATATATGCTCAGTTGAGGCAGGAATTTTTCATGGTGGATGATTTTGATCCTTCGCTAATTTACTTTCACACTTAATAATTAATTTTGCATGTCTAGTTCTTTATGCTATGAGTTTGTTGTATGCTAATAAAAAGAACCAAGATAAAAGAGATTAATGGAATTGTTGTTAGATACATATCACATGGACTTCAGTACGATTATACATGTTGTAATGTGGAACACAGTGTATACATCTGGTTGTATATCGTATTATTTATGTAGAGAAATAGAATTGTAAGGATGTGGCTTGGTGCCACATAGTTGTGATGTGTAGTGTGGATATGATGTGGTACCACAGAACTATTGGGTTCTGTTTTCGTGCCACGGTATGTTTGGGACATATGGTTTGCCAATCAGAACATTCAATAGAAGTATGGGTATTGCAAATGTGATCTGTTGTACGAATATAGATATACAATATTTTATTTTAGATTTTGTATCATGCATATATTTTATTGTTAATAAACTATTCACACATATTGCATGGTCATAGATAACTTGCGCACAAGGTTTGGCTTTCCTTAAACGGTTGCCTGGACACTGAAGCTGATTCGACCTTGGACAAAATTATGTGGAACATGCTTCATGCACGGAATATTGCAGGACCTTCAGTAGGGATTGCTAGTCGTACTGGAAAGGCACATCGCAATACGATTATTTCAGGACCTTTGGGGGCGCTGGCTACATACATGTGAAGGATCTTTGGTGGGGCTGGCTACAGTCCAATATGGCTTATGGTGCCAGTGATCTTCATATATTAGGTTGCGTGCTAGTGTCATCTTCTTGTAGACTTAACTAATTGGTCGTGGGGACAAGTTCACACACACACACACACACACACACACATTGTGAAAAGATAACGAATGTCTTATGCAGGAACACATATTATGACACATGTATGTATTATGATTGATATCCTTGTATTGATAAGGAATGATGATAAGTATTGGGTAAGACCAATTGTTGTGTGTGACACCTTTATAGGGTATTTATAGGTTAGCCCCAAGCAAGTAGGTGTAAGCCCCTTGAAATTTCTAGAATTTATTTTAAATTTTATTTAAATGATTTATTAATAGATATTTTTCTACTATTATTTTTGGTCATTAAATATCCTTTATCGTAGTTTTGATTTTAGGAGCACAACAAATGCCATTCTCTTGGAACAAATTTTATATGTATGATCAATACGAGTCCACCTTCATTTAGGCATATCATGATCCACTCAAACTCATTCCCCTGTACTATATTTTTATCACATAACTTTCTGATCAAAAATGCCAATTCTACTATCTACCGTATTACTGTTTTACTTTCTAATTTAAATTGGAGACCCAATCTCGATCCAAGTCTTTCGACCCAATATATAAATTTTTACCTATTTTGAGCCTACTGCACACATACAACTAATGTCCCACTCAATTGAGTTTCCATGTGCTACTTATATTCAAATGGCACATAAGACCCATTTTATAGACTTTTGGCACTATTTCGACTAGAATAATATGCCGACCAAAACTTAGTCCAAAAAGCTTTGGTATAGCCTATTCTAGGATGACCTAACCTAATGGGATTAATTTAGATTAATTTTTATCAATTAAAGGGCGTCCATATTATTGATTAAACCAATATGGAAGCATCCAATGTTCACTATCCAAATTAGGAAACCTTTTAAATCCCCCTAAATCTCCCTCAATTAGATAGGATTAAATCTTCCATAAATACACCAAATCCCTCTTTAAACAGCCCATAATCTTTCTCTCTCCCTTTTCCTATATATTCCCTCTTATAACGAACAGGGACGACCACCGAAACCCTTGCAAAACCGACCCCCACCCTCTTATTGTCGTGCCCCCATTGCTGCAGCTGCTGCTATTTACTACTGTATTGCCCTTTTTCGAGCACTTCCAGGCCATCCACCATCTCCACGATGACTCCAAGAGATCCCTCTTCAACCCTATCAAGACCCCAAGGAGCCTCGGCTATTCATTTGGTCGATAGAGGGCCAAACTTGAGCTCTACTTTCAGCCGTAACAAAAAATTTGAACAACAGATTGGTGATCTTCAAACCCTTGTTTACCTACTTTTTATTGCTCAAACCTCCACCAAACTACTCTAACATGTACCCCTATGTGTTCCTTAACATCTTCAATTGATACCTCACATGGATCTTAATGGTTTATCCGTGGCAAGTGTTTTATGAAAGTTGGTCCATGTTGAACCAAAATTTGTGCACTGCTATTTGCACCACCTTGGGACAGGTCATGCCATCAAATAAATACTTGGTAACATCCCTAACACATTCCTCTATCACCCCAATATGTTATATTTTGATCATGTTGGATTTTATTTATATTTGTCCACTCATCTCCGGAGGACCTCACCGAACACCGAGAAACCATCAAATTCGAGTTGTAATTTAGTTTTATGAGACCTCCCACTTGCCCTATTATTTTTCGATGACTTAAATCTTGTTTCCCATGTTAGAGACCCTTGTTTCACATATTTTTCATGTCTATCTCTGAATATAAAAATTATATATTTTTGCATGTATCGGTTCATTCCGAAAAGCCGACCAATGGACATGTTGTGCAACTAGTTGGCCCTAGTGATTAGAAACCAAAGTTATTACCAAAATCCCTAGTTACCTTGTGTGTGTGTGTGTGTGCGTGTGTGTGTATATATATATATATATATATATATGTTATTATTTTCTGAAATAAATAATTATATAGTTACTTTATATTTATGGTACAATAGTGGTGTAGCATGTTACCAATATAGTATGTGGCCAATTATTTCTAGACTAGACTAGTTTGACACACGACTTAGTTATGACTAACTAGATAGTAATATTATAGAAGGAACCTAGTACACCTTAGCACCCTAGATGACAGGAAGTTGTTTATTGTAGGCACTCATGACAATACGACTGAAGATGCTAAAGCCGGAGTATTGATGTACAATCATCTTAGAAACTCAGGCAAGATACCTTGTCGTACTTGTTCTATTTATATTAATATTGTTGTATTTGTGGTTGTTAGTGATATCTTAGTAGTGTGCGCCCAAGTATGACTTGGGTGCTATCGATGGTGGGATCGATGTGGTGTGAGTGTGTGACTTAGAGTTAGTGGACATTTCTGAAATTATGAAGTATTTGTAATAACTTCTATGACTTGTCACGAGGCATCACACGACACTATGAGTCAGAGATCATTATGTGGGCATGAGCATACACATTTGACTGATCATCGGTGCGAGTGGTTCGTGCGTTGGTACATATAGTGATCAGATGGAATCTAATTAGAGACTTGGACTGAGATATGGTTTGTCCTAGTCATGGATATAACTTATACAAATTTATGGATGGGGAAGACTGTTAGTAGGCGTATGAGACAGACAATCATCAGCCTTATGGTTTTTCGGTTATGGGTTCATGGTTTTGCAGTTATGGGTGTATTGCAAGAGGATATATCTGATAGTGTCCCTGACTGCTCGTCAGATACAGTCGGAAGGTATGATATTATATATACATAAGCCTCTGGCGGATGCTATGCTTTATTTCTTTGACCTACTCATACGTACTAAAGTCATCTTCAACATGCATTTCACGTACATGGTTAGCTTACCCTTTATTCTATTTGTTTATTCTGTTCATGTTATGGTATTATTTTTTTTGTATCTTGTTACGTTCCTCTGAGGACCTGGTGATCTCCTAGGTGTTTGATGGATTCAGGTGTATAGTTGTTGTGAGGTGTTGCTACAGGATTCGGGTATTGACAGTAGTATTATTTTATATCTTCTCCGTGCATTTTTTTTGCTCTTGCACTTTATATTCCTATCAAGATTTCTATGCTGTTATTGCGTAGTTTTGCGAGCTTACTCTTTTCTCGAGCTAGATCTAATCAGTATAATATTGGCAACCGATTCTATTATACTTGTTCATTTTTGATTATCAATCATTACTGTGGGTTGAGGTATAGTTTAGATATCATATGTTTAATGTATTTTTACATTATATTACATCTGGAGTAAGTCCATTAAATTGAAAACTTATTCTAGATTATATTAGCTGGCATGTTCTCGTTCTAAGTTTCTACATATTTTGGAACTGGGCGTGACATGTTTTTGTGGTGGCCCATGCAGGTCGAGATTATATCATAATTTTGGTTATGTTATTGTGCTGAACGAGCCTGAAATAGGATAATCTATTAGGATATCAATTCATAATCGCTTTGGAAATTCTTTTGATTTAATCTATCGCCTTTGGAACTCATAATTGAAGTCGATCATCTTCTTGAACTCCTTATTTTGTATTCTCGCCTTTCCCTATTACGGAAAGATGGATTTTTGTGCTCAATGAACCATTTCGGTTATATTCAATTGTGTGATAGAAGGTATTGATAGTGAGAATTGTTAGTTAACACAAGTAGGGTTGGGTATATGCCTCTACTATATAGACCTATTAGCTCAAATTGGCTGTATAGGATTTTTATAGGCAACTTAACCCTAACAAGAGACTCTAGGATCAATGGACTGTAACCATTCCACTACTTACCTATGTTAGATAGAGATATGATTAGAGTACCTATGTTAGATAGAGAGGGACTAGAGGCATAGCAAGTTTAATTAGGTTTAGTCAGGAAGGTTCTTAATCATAGAGATGGTAGTGATATGAGGGAATATATAAAATTTTATAGTTAGTTATGGTCCCCTAACTAGAATATGAACACTCATGTTCAAGATTATAGTTGGAAGGACTCGAGGATCTCGTTGGGAATAAAATGATTCAATAGACAATGTACTTAAGATAAAGATGAACCCTTATAGAAATCTATGGTTGCAGTAAGGTTTAGAAAATTTCTCTTAGAAGATATAGAAACCATGACATTGTGCATATACTAGGAACTGAAGTTACCATGAAAGTAGCCTAAAGGATCTTCACTAGAAAGATTACTACCGAATAATAATGTTCGAATGATACGTGATAATAGATGGTACCATAAATGTGATCTAGGGATATTTGGATATGAGTGTGTAAGACTAGACATACATCTATAGATAGCAACAATAACTTTTGAATGACCTATTAACAACCAAGACTAGAAGATTTACCAATAGGAAGATGGGTTGTTAAGCATTATATATGAGCACTGCCTAGCATTAACTATTATGTTTACTTAGCAGGTAAGGGTAGAATGGGTTGGCGTACTTGTTCATATCATATAGCTTTTCATAGCTAGTAAGGGTAGGTTGTTAATCATGCAATTAAGGATATTTGATATATAACTATAGGAGTAAGGCATGCTTGTAATATTTCTAACTTCTGTGGTTAGACCTAACAAAGAGTTTGGGAGTAGGGTTATAAATTTTACCTTAAGTAGGCTAGTGAATCATAGATATGTTAAACTCTTCTTCGAGACATGTTAGTTAGGAATTTCAAAAGACTTGTAGTTAGAACCATTGTGTTGGAATAAGATACACATAGGGGTATAGAGAGGAAAGAATAGTAGGAGCAGTACTATGTATGGGAGAAATAATTAAAGAGGATTGAAGGTGACTAGGATCTAGCAGACTGTATTCTTAGTGATAACATCGTGTAGCTAGAAGACACGATCGAACGAAACCCAAATCACAGAAATGGGTGAACTAGTTGGAATCGAAAATATACGACCTTTAAGGCGGCATAAGTTAGATCATAACTTTAAATATTAGCTAGTCACATTCTTGGCAAACCTTGATAGGTAGCCCATGCTTTGGTATGAGTCAGAGTTTGTCACCTTTAGACTGATTGATCACCTGAAGTCCAAGATCGTTCTAGTAACCGAAGTATAGTACTCCATCGACCTGTTCGACCAGCCGTCAAAGCAAAGGTATATTTGAATATTGAATTGGGATCGGAGTACCACCAAGTGAAGGTGTGCAGAGAAGATATTCCAAGTCAGCATGTAAGTCTCCTAAATTTTTCTAGATTTATTTTAAATTATATTTAATATATTTATTAATAGATATTTTGTTACTTTTATTTTTGATCATTAAATACTATTTTTCGTAGCTTTGATTTTAGGAGAACATGAAATGCCAATTTCTCAAAAAGACCTTCATATGTTTTGATCTAGACAAGTTTATCTTTATTTTGATATATAATGTGCCACTCAAACATATTTTCTTGTGCTCTATTTTTATTGCACAACTTTCAGGTCAATTTAGGCCATTTTACCATCTACCATAAAATTTGTTGTATCTTCCAATTTAATTTCGGGACTCAACTTCGATTTCGACCCAATTTATGATTTTGACATATTTTGATCCTACACACAAGCCTTTGGTGTGCTACTCAATTGAGTTCCCATGTGCTATTTACTTTCAAATGACACACATACCGAAACATTAGATTTTTTGAACTCAATTCGATCCGATTAATTCCACCGATCAAAAACTAGTCCAACTAGAGTTCGTAGAGTTATTCTAGGGTTCTCTAACCTATTAGACATATTTAGATTGATTTTTTTTAATTAATATACAACCATATTAATTTCAATCTATTTTTAAATCAGGCATATTAATTTCGCCAACCACCCCTCCTCTCCAAAATCGAGCGGAACTCAACAGAACTTCTGCGCACACCTTTCTGTGAAATCGACAGCATAAACCCCTTTCTCGAACCTTTTCACCCTTCCATCTTCATCACAACCCTCCTAACTTATCCCCCTTCATCTTAGCAAGCCCCGAGGTAGCCTAGCATCCATTGGTGGTCAGCAGCACAACTTATTCCGAACAAAATCTGAATTCACAACAGGTTTGCTGTCTTCCATGTTACGTTTCATATACTTATATTTATCTTTTATCATGAAACCAAGTCTATTGTGTAGCCCTACGTGTACCCTACTCTCCCACAAAATTTTAGGGCACGGTTTGTCTTCCTTTGGTCGGGGCACGCTTTCTATGTAAACATGTTTAGGCTGAACCAATATTCTCGCACGGTGGTTTTCATCTCTTTAGATCGCTTCCCGACAGCAAAAAAAAAACTTGATAACGATCCTATCATCCCTCTACATCCCCAATTAATTAGATTTTTATATCATTGAAGTTTTTATATATATTTGCTTCCATCTCCATAGGACAAGTAATTGAGCATTGCAATTTCATTGAACCTCATATTGCTATGAACTCAAAACTTGATAATAAATGTCTATGATGCCAAACTTGTGCTCCTTGATATGGAATCACGTTTTTCCAATATTTATTGATTTACTCCAGAATTTAAAAATATTATTTTATATTTACTTTTGGTTTTAATTTAATCGACAAGTTGGCCCTATTATGCCAATAAGTTGATATATTTATTAGATATGTATTTCCTTATAAATTATGATTAAATAATGTTAGTAAATATTTTAGTAAATAATTCTAGAACTAATAAATATTATTATTAATTTATAAAAATATTATCTTTATCTAGTAGCATGATAATGTATATATTAGGCATTATTATAAAGATAGCTAGAATATATATATTTAATTTGTTTTTCATATATATATATATATATATATATATATATATATATATATATATATATATATATATATATATATATTATCTTTATCTAGTAGCATGATAATGTATATATTAGGCATTATTATAAAGATAGCTAGAATATATATATATATTTAATTTGTTTTTCATAATAATAATGCCTAATATATACATTATCATGCTACTAGATAAAGATAATATATATATATATATATATATATATATATATATATATATATATATATATATATATATATATATATTAGTAAATAATTCTAGAACTAATAAATATTATTATTAATTTATAAAAATATTATCTTTATCTAGTAGCATGATAATGTATATATTAGGCATTATTATAAAGATAGCTAGAATATATATATATATATATATATATATATATATATATATATATATATATATATATATATATATATATATATATAATAATAATAATAATAATAATATTTATTAGTTCTAGAATTATTTACTAATATATATATATATATATATATATATATATATATATATATATATATAATTTGTTTTTCATATATATATATATATATATATATATATATATATATATATATATATATATATATATAAATATAAATATTTTCCAAAAATATCTATTTATTTATTTCAGAATTTAAATTGATTATTTTTATATTATAAAATATTATTTTTATGTTGTCATGATACTACATGTAGAGGGTATGTTATATGTAGTTGTAAATTAGTTAGCTAGTATATGTAATAAAGTCTATAAATAGTATTTTTTTGTGTGTGGTAGATATGTTATCTTAGAATTAGAATTTATTTACCAATTTATATTTTAGGGGTTTGTGATTGTTCGACTGCAGTTGGAGCCGGACCGTTGAGTTACTCTGTTTTCGATATTCCAGGCAAGATACCTTGCCTTTGCTTTACTATTTAAATTATATTTTCTATTTTTGTTGTGTGTATGCGTATGTTAACTTATAGTTAGTGGACGTACCTTATTTGAGAACTTATTGATATAACTTTATGGACTTGACACATATTACTACACGACACCGCAAGTGAGGTTTCACATGCATGAGTTAGCATACTGACTGGCCATTGGTGCATTGGCTCATTGGATAGTTAGATGTGTCTAGATAGGATGACTTTCATTGAGATATGGGTTGTCCGAGTCATGGATATGACTTGTGCAAGTCGATAGGTGGGAAAGTCTACCAGAAGATGTATGGGATTACCTTATCAGATTTTGTAATCTTCGGAGGAGTTTGCATGATCATTAGACTTATAGATAGGTTCATAGCTGCCTGTGTCGTTTATAGTTCATAGATATCCGCTCGTGATCCGACACGGGCCTGTGATTCATAGTTATATCCTTATCACCAACCAATACATCCAAAGTCGTCTTCAATATGCATTCACATAGCCATGTAACATTGTCTTATCACGGAATAGTATGCCACCCTTGTCCTTGTTTGGTTATAGATATGGTTCACTATTTTGATGATGGGGTATTGGACAGTGTTGTGATCTAGGTTATTTCATTATATTTATTTAGTTTACATTGGCATGTTCATTTTATATCTTGTTACATCCCTCTAAAGACCTGGTTATTTTTTAGTGTTGGATGCACAAATGTATCCTACAATCTATGGACTAGGGATTGGGACATGCTATGTTGCCCAGGACTTGGAGGTATTGCCCGAAGAGTTTCCATGATCTTGGAGGTTGCTACAGTTAGAGCCATGAGCATCATTATCTAGTTAGCCAATGTTCTGGCTTGTTATCTTTTATTTCAGTATTTTAGTATTTCAACATTGTATATATTTTCCATGGATATTTCTATCAAACTATATTTTACAGACATATCATTTGTATTGGATATTCAGTTCTTTGTTATATTTCAGTTCATTTCATTTGTCTCATTTCTGTCTATATTGTTGATATTGTTCTATAGATGAGATTATAGACTTGCCTATGACAGTATAGTATAAGTACAACGTACTAAGAATAGAGTAAGTCCATTAAATCGGATAACTTATTTTAGTTCGCACAATTGGCATGCTCATGTCTTAGTTTCTATGTATTTTGGAACTGGGCGTGACACAGCATCCAAGACTCGCTATGATCATTACGAGTTCTTGGTGATGCCTTTGGATTGACAAATGCACCGGCTGTATTTATGAATTTGGTGAACAAGGTGTTCCATGAGTACCTAGACCAGTTTTGGTAGTTTTGATTATAATTTATCGTGGGATAGAAGCTATATTGATAGAATATTTCATAGAAGGCTGATTATCTAAGGTATGTGGGAGTAGGATTAAATACCCTCACCAAAAAGGCCGATTAGAATAGAGTGACATTTTTTTTTGGCGTTTTAGTTGGTAGAAAACTCCCTTTTCTTTTATCGATGGATAGACATTCCTACCCCTACTTAAACAGATAGGATGGATTAAAAGTTTTACATATCCATAAATTTTTTTTAGGAGAATAAGATAGAATGTTTTCTTATAAATAGAGATACGATTTAAGATATTATACAGTTGAACTATAATATTAGTTACATTACTCTACGCAAAAATAGGACTGCTCGGTAGTAGACTTTAGGAAGTATAACTTGATAGAATGGTTTCGTAAGCCTTGTACTTAAGGCTGGACATAAATTTGTGTAAAACCTTTATCATATGAATTTTCGTTGGAGAATATATGAATCCATGCTCTACAAGACTTGGTATTAGCTAAGGTGGGTAGAATTTTTATAAGTGCTTTTTCGCAGAATGTAAGTCAGAATAAAGTACGATAAAATGCCTAACCCAAAAATGAGACCTTGGAATCATTAGACTGAATTCTGCCTCCTTTTGCCTAAACCTTGAATAAAAGTAATAGATGGATTATTATCGACTGATAATATAATAATGATATGCGATCTAGGAGTATTAGATAAAGTAGAAAGGATTGCGTTGGATTAGGCGATCATCCTCATAAATAGTGAGTCTGGCGTTGAAATGATCTATAAAAGACCAGTAAAATAACGTGTAGGCAACTCTAAAGGGGGTGGGGGTGAATAGAGTTTGTGTCGATAATCACAAAATAAAAATTAACTCTATATCACCTCCACAAAACAACTATCAAGATAGTAAATAAATCAGAGAGAAATACGGAAGTAAATAAAGATCAGAAGAGCATTCACAGACATAGCAGTTTTTAACCTGGTTTTTCTCGTGGAGGACTAGTCTAGGCCTGAGAACTCTTGCTCAGGATTAATCCACTATTTGTGAAATAATAGTTACACCACGTGCCTTTACTCAGAAGAGCACGTCAACTTCTTACAAAGATCGCTGGGGCGACACTTGGAATTTTCTAAGCAACTTTATCTGACTCTTGCACAAACTTCTAACTGAATAGCACTGAGCACTTTTAGGCTTAGGAAGCTTAGCTAGTAGACGAGAAGGTTTTGGCTTGTATGAGGCTATAGGAGAAGAGAAGATGAGATGAAGAGATGAATGAAAATGGTTGAAATCATGCCCTATATATACTAGTCTGTAAGGCAGAATTCGGCCAGAATTCTGTCCTCAAAATTCAAAAAAATGGCTGTTGTACCAGCTAGCAATTGGTAACCCTAAAAATCAGTTCCTGAAAATTAGGGGACAGAGTTTGGCCCGAACTCTGTGTGGGGGTAGAGTTCGGCCTGAACTCTACCTCCTAGGTGGCAGAATGACCTTTGGGCCTTTGGGCTTTGTTTGGCTTGGTCGAGCTTGGGGAGATATAGCTAGAGGTTGAGATGACACAGTTGGACTCAACGTACACATTCTCCTCGACTCAATAAATTGAAGATTACAGACTTGGAACAAATAGAAAAACCAAGAGCCCTTTGATGACATATTTCTTCTGATATTTGAGTAGACTTGAAGATGTCTTTTTCCTTGACATCAGTCGTCCAAAGATAAGTAGATCTGGAAATCTGAACCCCCGATGCGAGGCCCCGAATAGGTCGCTAGGAAGTTCAGAGAAATCTTTTTGTATGACACCGTCTTTGGTCCATCTTTAATTTTTTATTGCCTATGTCCTGGTTTGATCATGTTTGATCATGCTTACTGCATGTCTACAAATACTGTTAGGTGAGCAAAATATGTTGTAGTACGATACAAGCATGGCAATATGATATAGGACAATTAGGATAATGCTAAGTTTAAGTAGCAACATGATAGTGAGTATATGAATATTGGTGACATCATTATGTTAAACTTAACTGATTAGCCATATTCAAAAGCACGATGTAATCATTGGGCTAACAACCAGGACTAGAGTATTGACCAATAAGTTTATACTATATCAGGAGTATTATATCTGAGCATCTATTTAACTAACTTTGACTTATACCTAACAGATAGGTGTAAGAAGGTTAAGGGTTCTTATAAGAATTTTATAGCTTGTTGATAGTTAGAAGGAGTAGAGTATTGATTTCCTTCTTTCTTGTTGAAGACCTGACCTATATAAGAATAGTGTTGAATTAGTAATAATTTTTAGAATCATTAACCAATAGCACCATAATGGTACTTAGGACTCCTTAGAAAGTCCTTGATTTGAGTCCATAATACCAGAGTTTTGTATTCCCTCTAGGGGATTGTACCGCTCCAGAAAATCTCATTAGTAGAATCCTGACCTTGATTTTGTGGCTGTCCTTACATAAGTTAGGATGGACCTATAACTGAGTGTACCTCAGTTTTTGGTAGGTTATGTAAACTTAGAATCCCATTGGTATTAGCGTCTTATAGAAATCCAGTTCGCCTAGTTTCCTTTATACCCTGCTTTTAATATAATCTTGCGAACAACATGGAGGATCGATCAGACGCCAGGAGCACATCTCCAACAGAAGGTTGCCCCGTACCCGACAAAGGAGCTCTCGACTTGTCACTTTTGTGGCAATAAGGCACATATTCAGAAGGATTGAAGGAAGAAGTTAAAATTGTGCTTGCATTGCGGATCGAACCAACATCAGGATACGAGATATCCAAGTGTCATGATGAACCTCAACAGAAGTTCTGAGGCCAGCTCTACCGGGACTGGCTGCCATTAATTAATTATTAATTAATTAATAATAATAATAATAATAATAATAATATTATTATTATTATTATTATTATTATTATTATTATTATTAGGTCGTGTTATATTATGGTATGTCTAATTTCAAGGACAAATTTCTCTAAGGTGGGTAGGTTGTAAGCACCTAAAATTTTTAGAATTTATTTTGAATTTTATCTAAATTATTTATTAATAGATATTTTCCTACTATCTAAATTAGGAAACCTTTTAAATTCCCCTCAATCTTCCGCAATTAGATATGATTTAATCTTTCATAAATCCATCAAATACCTCTTTAAACATCCCATAATATTTCTCTCCCTTTCGCTATATATTCCCTCTTATAACAAATAGGGCTGGCCATCCAAACCCTTGCAAAACCGACCCCCACAACCCCTCTCATGCCTCGCACCCATTGTTGTAGCTGCTGCTATTTATTGCTATACTACCCTTTTTGAGAACTTCTAGGCCATCCATCATCTCCACGACGACCACAAGAGACCCCTCTTCAACCCTACCAAGCCCTCAAGGAACCTCGGCTATTCGTTTGGTCGGCAGAGGGCCAAACTTGAGCTCTACTTTCAGCCATAACAGAAAATCCGAACAACATGTTGGCGATCTTTAAACCCTTGTTTACCTACTTTTTATTGACCAAACCTCGACCAAACTAAATTTAGCATGTACCCCTATGAGTCTGCTAATATCTCCAATTGCCACCTCACGTGGATCTTAACGATTTGTCCATGGTGAGCGTTTTACGAAAGTTGGTCCAGACTGAACCAAAATTCGTGCGCTGCTGTTTGCACCACCTTGGGATGGGTCATACCATTAAATAAATACTTGGTAACATTCCTTACACATCCCTATATCACCCAATATGTTATATTTTGATCTCGTTGGGTTTTATTTATATTTGTGTACTCATCTTTGTATGACATCTCACCGAACACCGAGAAACCATAAAATTCGAGTTGTAACTTAGTTTCATGAGACCGCCCACTTGTCCTAATATTTTTCGATGACTTAAATCATGTGTCCCATGTTAGAGACCCTTATTTCACATCTTTTTCATGGTTATCTTAGAGTATAAAAATTCTATATTTTTGCATAAGTGATTAAAAATCGAAGTTATTGTCAAAATCCCTAGTTTAACCTTGTATATATAAATATTTTTGCTATTATCTCCATAAATAAATAATTATATATTTCCTTTATATTTATGGTAGAATATTGGCCTAGCATGTTGCCAATATAGTATGTGACTAATTGTTTCTAGACTAGACTAGTTTGACACATGACTTAGTTATGACTATCTAGGTAGTAATATTATAGAAGGAACTTTGTACACCTTAGGAACCTAGCTGACAGGAAGTTATCGTATATGTAGGCAATCATGACAATACGACTGAGGATGCTGAAGCGAGAGTATTACTGTACATCATCTTAAAAACTCAGGCACGATACCTTGCTATACTTTTTCTGTATAAATTATTATTGTTGTACTTGTGGTTGTTAGTGATATCTTACTAGTGTGCGCCCAAATATGACTTGGGTGCTATTTATGGTGGCATCAATGGGTGTGTCTGTGACTTAGAGTTAGTGGACGTTCCCGAAGTTGTAAAGTATTTGTAATAACTTCTATGACTTGTCACGAGACATCATACAACACAATGAGTGAGGGTTCATTGTGTCGGCATGAGCTTGCACATTTGACTGATCATCGGTGCGAACAGTTCGTGTGTCAGCATATATAGCGATCATATGGAGTCTAGTTAGAGACTTCCATTGAGATATGGTTTGTTCGAGTAATGGATATGACTTATGAGATAGACATTCATCAGCCTTATGGTTGCCTGGTTATGGGTTCATGGTTTCCCGATTATGGGTGTATTGCTAGAGTATATATCTGGCAACGGTCCTGACTGCTCGTCAGATACGATCGAAAGGTATGCTAGTATATACATAACCCTTTGGCAGATGCTACGCTTTATTTCTATGACCTATTCATACATACCAAAGTCTTCTTCAACATACATTTGACATAGATGGTTAGCTTACCATTTATTCTATTTATTTATTCAGTTCAGGTTATGGTATTGTTCCTTTTGTATCTTGTTACGTCCCTCTGAGGACCTGATGATCTATCCAGATGTTTGATAGACTTCAGGCGTATAGTTGTTATGAGGTGTTGCTGCAGGATTTAGATATTGATAGTAGTGTTATTTTATATGTTCTTCGTGCCTTTTATTTCCTCTTGCACTTCATATTCCTCCCAAGATTTTATGCCTAGTTTTGCAAGCTTACCCTTTTCTCGAGCTCGATCGAATCAGTGTAATATTGGCGGCCGACTCTATTAGACATTCTTGGTTATCATTCATTACTATGGGTTGAGATATAGTTTAGATAACATATCTTTAGTATATTTTTACAACATAGTACATCTGGACTAAGTCCATTAAATTAGGAACTTATTCTAGATCATATTAGCTGGTATGTTCTTGTTTCTAAGTTCCTTTGTATTTTGGAAATGGGTCGTGACACTAGGTCCAAGAAGTACATGTTTTTAGAAACATCTAGAATAGATGAGTTATAACTAATTACCATATTAATCATATGTTAATCAACCTAACCCATTTAGTTAACTAGGTTAATTCCCCTCAAACTAATTAGGATTATCTAGAAGCAATTAGTTACAACTAACTAACTACCTATAATCACATGCTTAATTAATTAAACACATGCTAATTTAAATACATGTTAATTAATTAACTTTTTGAAAGTTCCCACCTTAAGTATGACTAATCTTGCCATCTCTTTCTATCAATTACCAAAAATTAATATTTTCTAGGATATAATATATAAGAATTAGGATTTACGAATTTGGAAAGAGGAGGTTACACCTTATGTTCAAAATAGTTTATTACAGATATACGTTCATGTCTTGTACAAGTACAATTTAAACTTGCACGTCATCACGTCCAGTTAAGACTTATCGGCTACGTAGAATTGTGGTGTGCCACAACTCTGTTAAAGTATCCTTGGAACTTTATAGATGAATCATCATAGTTACGACTTCCTTAATAAACTTCTCAGAAAAGTCCTCTGGAGCCTTAGGCACAAAGTTTGGCCTTTTATATATCTTCTTAGCAGCACCAAGTTTGGACTTGAACTATGGCTTATGTACTTGGAGTTGAGTCTCAAATTTGCGTTCTTGGTATAAAGTTTGACCATAAATTCTACATCTTGCCAGCTCGACACTTCTATCCTCGAAAAGTTTAGCATTAAATTATACGTTCATGGCATCAAGCTCGATACTCTCAGCCTTAGAACATGCATCAACAAGTTGTGCCTTAAAATTTTTGTTGGAAGTTGTAACGTCCCAGTCCCAAAATACGTAGGACTAGGATACGTAAACATGCCAACTATGTATCAAGTGGACTCCAATCAAATTCGAATACGTATACTCTTTCTAGAATCGGGTTAGTCTATTTATATAATCAAATAATCTATATCTTAATCCACATCAAGAATATGTAACAAGAATGAACAATATATGTCATGGTCTGTAGCGTTCGAGTAGACTCGAATGAATAATATGAGCCTATCAAAGCTAGGCTAACAAGCAGAATGTAACATGATAAAAAATTTAAAGCACAAGAGGATAATAAAGTACTATCTAACGATACCTGGATCATGTAGAAGTAATCATAACCATCCCTCTATTTTACGATGACAGCTCAACAAATACCTGGAGAGATCACCAGGTCCTCAGAGGAACGTAACAAGGTACATAATATACATGCCAAGTAATAGTAAAAAGAATATCTATATAATGAAGGGTCAACACCATAACCATCTAAGTACAAAATGCAGTTGAGGACAATCCTAATACCAGGCCCAGCCGTACAGGCAATCACCTATGGCACCATGCTGTGATACCGATGGGTGAACAAGTAAACGATACATAGCTCTGCTACAAAGAGCATGGCCACGAGTAAAATAACCAAGTCCAAATATGGAAGCATGGTCAACGAGTCTAGACGGCCACATATTTCGGTAGAGTCCTCCCATCCCCATGCTCTAAAACTATCAAGTCAAGTAAAATTCAATTACAAGTAACAAGTCTCATATGCTAGTACAGAGTCCATAACCATGAATATCTTATGTCAGATCCCGTATCATCAATTGTGTCAGCGTCCTGTGGTCTATCGTATCAATGGAACACGAATAAGTATAACATCATGCCTAGTGTTGATATCCGATATTTGTAGTCTGACATCGACACCCGAATAATATTCTGACGCAAAGTATCAACTAATCCTATGTCCCTAATATATGAATAAGAATCAAAGGAACAGATAAGGAACAAACAAATACTGAAACTTGGTAAGGTACACTTGCCTATGTCCTCCAACTGTACGTGCAAAAGTCCGGCTTCGGTCTCTACAGTCACACCATCCCGAATTCCCAATGAACCACAAAACTACCAGTTAATGACCTCTCGACATCACAACTCACACCATATATAGCCATACCATATATAGTCTCAACTCGCTATATTCTAACTAAACTAGTACATAACTGTATTTATTATATATATGATCATGCTACCGCGATAAAATAATATTTTTATAAAATAAAAATATAATCCTTTAATTCTGGAAGTTTATTTAAAATTTTGGCTTAATTGCTAATTGCTACCCTCAACTATCACACTTTTTCAAGTTGATACCCTAAACTTTTTTTCGTAACAGATTGATACCTCAACTATTTTTTTTTTCAACTTAATACCTAACATTTTAAAAAACCCCAAAATACCCTTATCCCTTCCCTCCCTCCACCCCCTCCCCCACTCCGGCCACCCCCCCTGCTAGCTCCGGCCAACGCCGACCCTCTCCGCCGCCTGTTCCCGCGCCCCTCCAGCGCACGCGGCCACCCGCGCCCCTGGTCCAGCGACCACGCCCCTCCGCGGATCCCCCGACCGCCCTCCGGCCAGCGCCGCGCCGACCCAGCGCGCCCCCTCGCGCACACGGCCGACCGGCCTCCCGCCGACCGGGCCACCTGAAGCGAGCAGGGGGGGTTGGGGGGGGGAGCTGCGGCCGTAGCTAGCAGAGGGGGGGGGGGGCGAAGCGAGCACGGGGGAGGGGGGTTAGGGGTAGGGGCATTTTTGTCCAAAATAATGTCTGGGTATCAAGTTGTTACAAAAAAAAGTTTAGGGTATCAACTTGAAAAAGTGTGATAGTTGAGGGTAGCAATTAGCAATTAAGCCTAAATTTTTTAGAAATAATATTCGAGTAAAATATTTATAAGAAAACTATTATATAAAATTACTATATCAACTAGTAGCACCATTGCCGAGCGAATCGGACCAAAAAACAAGTAGATTTTTAATAAAAAATGATTCTGAAATAATTCAAAAAAATAATGAAAATAGGTTTTTACAACGAAAGACAAGAAATAATAGAAAAGTGCTATGAAGGTTCAAGTTCAAAAACAACAGTGGTTTTAAGGATTTCCTACGTTCAATAACTTATACAACGGAAATTGATTTTTACAAATATGAAAAACTCGACGAGATAACCAATAAACATATTAGAATGATTGATCAAGGTGTTAGGATCATTACCAATATTTTATTTGAGATCGAAAGGCTCTACAAGTCATCGAAAACAAGTGTGCACCAAAATAGGTTCAGTCTGGACCAAAAATCATGCAACGCGAGCCACGGACAAATGGAGTGGAACCACATGGTGGCCAATTGGACATAGAAGTAGACACGTTGGTTTATGCTTAGAATTTGTTTCATGTTAAACCGATCAATAAAAGTATATGAAACCCAAGTGCAAAGATGTCAAACCTGGGTTTCGAATTTTCAGTACGACTGGAAATAACCTTCATGTTCAGCCTTCAAACGACCAAACAAGTAGACAAGACTCCACCGAATCTTGAAAGGGTCAAAGAGGGCTCTCTTAGGGTCATCGTAGACGGGATGGCATGTCAAACGGATGGTCTCACAAAACTGTCACAAAACTAAGTTACATTGTCCATATCAAACTTCTTTAGCAGGTCTTTTGTATATTTGGCTTGACTGATGAAAATCCCTTATGAATTTTGTTTGATTTATAACCCAAGGAAGAAATTTAGTTCTCCCATCATGCTCATTTCAAATTCACTCTGTATACACTCAACAAACTTGTTACAAAGTATCTTATTTGTTGATCCAAAGATAATATCGTCTACGTAAATATGCACTAATAAATGTTCTTAGTAAGAGATTTTATAAAAAGAGTTGAATCAACCTTTCCTTTTAAAAAACCATGTTCAAGTAAGAAGGAACTAAGACGCTCATACCATGCATGAGGTTCTTGTTTGAGTCCGTAGAGAGCCATACGAAACTTGAATATGTGATCTGGTCTTTTAAAATCCTCAAAACTAAGAGGTTATTTAACAAAAATTTCTTCTTTTATAAAACCATTTAAAAAAGAACTCTTTACATCCATTTGAAAAGTTTAAAATTAAGAGAACTAGTAAAATCACATAACATTTTAGTAGATTCTAGTCTAGCAACTGGAGCATATGTCTCATCGTAGTCAATGCCTTCTTGATTATATCCTTGAGCTACTAGACGTGCTTTGTTACGTGTGACCATACCATTTTATCTAATTTATTTCGGAAAACCCATTTAGTACTAATGATCGGGTGATCATTAGGTATAGGAAAAAATTCCTAAACTTGATTTCGTTCAAATTGGTTAAGTCCCTCTTGCATTGCTGATATCCAAAATTCATCATCAAAAGCTTCTCCAACATTTTTGGGTTCTATCTTAGAAATGAAAACTATATTAGCAATGACATCCCTAGTATTAGAACGACTACTTACACCTTTAGATACATCACCTATTACTAACTCTTCTGGATGGTTTGTGGAAAACTATAATCTCTTCGACAGACTCTCTGTCACGCCTCGCTCCCGTAGGAGCGATCGTCCTCGCTAAGGCGTGAGCCTAGATTGCGCTCGTGCAAGGCGGGTTCCATAACGGCCGATTTCAGCGGCTGCGATGGGGTCGTCGCACAGAAGTCCCATGCAGAGACATTGAACATGCAGCAGAAATTTAGAACAAAACATAAGTTATTCAAAGAAGCTCTTTTATTGATATTGAACAAGGTTACAATAGGGGCGCAAGGCCAAGATTACAATCACTCAAATACACTCGTCTCATATTACAAATCACTCAGCTCTCTCTCATCTCTCAATTACAAATCTTGAGCCAGCGGATGCTTTGGAAGGCGACGTCCATACATTATGTCCCGTATAAGTCTTTACTCCATGCGGCCGCACGCTTCGAATCGCCAAGGAACTCCGTGCCTCGACGCATCCAAGCGAGCTCCACGCCACGAGCTTCTACCCGTGCCTGCACATGTAAACTATGTGGGTGTCAGTACTCAACTGTACTGGTGGAATGAGCTCCTCGTCCACCCATACAAAACCAACACGTTGATTTACTTTGTGCAACATAGTCCCTTTAGGATTGTCTTTCTACTCTTGCCTTAGGATCAGTTTTAGAACAGACGCCTTGGCCTATTTTGTGTCTTTAGACCATCCCGTGCTTGCAACAACGATGTTAACTCATACTTTGCCTCTAGACCCTTCTTGTGCCAACAATGTTAACCTATCAAGTCGTGTTTGCCTTACGGCCCAAAATCAGAGACGCAACTACACGATAGACTCCATTTCCGTGTGACCGTGCTACAAACCCTTGCTGAGGCCGTGCCTCGCAACTTAGTGAGACTTAACCATATCGCCGCCTCGCAGCCCTTGCTACTTTGATCATCAACTGACCCAATCGAGACTTGTGAACTTAGTGTCACTTAACCAACTTGCCTTACAGCGATTCCTGACTTAAACTCGAACAACTGAAGCCCAACTTTTGCAACTCACATGTCCACACTTGAGACTCGACGCCACATCTCGTGCTGAAGTACGACGCCTACATTGAAACCCAATCTTAGGCCCAAACTTTGTGTTCTAACTGTACACACATTCAACTCGACTCAATCCAAAGGCATACACGCGGATAGCCGCTATTTGCCGACATCTATATGAACTTGGCCACTAGCATCACAAGCTATCCTGAGACGTATAGCTTGGTTAAATCGGGGACCGTTGGACCTTTCCATATTCTAACTCAATTCGACCTGTCGGGATTATTCCTTTTAGCTATGTGAATTTGTCTCTTTTATTATCAAGCCTACTTGTGCAAGTTGAAAATATGCGATTTATTATGTGAAGGCTAAGATGAGGCAAGTTCCCCGAAACTACCCCACCTGAGCGAGCGGTCGCCTCGATCGAGTGATGTCTTTGAGCAGCCGTTGCAAGGCTGAGTCTGAACGCCGTTAGCGTTCTGATTCCTCCGATTGACTGAGCGGGACGAGGCACTACATCATACACCACTCAGAAAAAGTTTCGTCCTCGAAACTAACTGAGTACACTTATCGACTTATCACTTTACTCAACATCCTATGTTTCTCGCACACATTTCTCCTATGCATTTCTCAAATCCGAGCCACGCTCGTGCTACCCTCAATCCTTTCTTCAAAACTTACGATCACAAAATCCTCGACACTTTCCCGTTCCTCAAGTCTCATTTGACTCAACATATCACTTAGTTGGATCGTGCACATATTTTAGGCGTCCCCAAAATACATACATTTCAGCCAAGCCTCGTGATAGCAAATCCCGCCATCACCACTCGAGTCGGATCGTGCACATATTCAAGCGTCCCTGATATACATGCATGTCAACCGATACTCGCGAGTGGTGCCTCCACAAATCCTACCACTTCGCACTCGGACATCTGCCTAACCGCTAGGCTATGTCTTTCCGTCAGTATTGGAATTATAGTTCCCAAACAACAATATCAACACTGATCCCATCCTAAGGTCAAACCAAATTGATAGTACGAGGTTTTCTACCCAAGCTCGTATCACTCCGATTTCTAAACTTCGAGCATCGATTCCCTATACACATCCCAACGTTCGTCGCACGGGGTCCGAGTCGTTCAGCAAAGCCATCCTACGATAACTCACGTTTCAACCAATTCTTTGACTTATCGATATCACTCGTTCATCAAGCCATTTCGTATAGTCTATCTCTTTGAGCACGTTCGACATAGTCAGCCTATCAATCCTTCCAAGTCAAGCACGCTGTGACACGATTCATCGCTAAACCATAAGTCACATTTCATACTCCCTAAGTCATTTATCCCAATTCACGAAATCGATCATAAGGTCGTCTAGCTTAACAATATGTTGTGCCCCGATCTCACGCGAGTCAGATTATCCATGATGGGCATGAATTACCATGCACGCTCCCGCGGGATAATCATCCTCATCGGGACGTAACTCTTGTTCGAGTCTAGACTAATTCATTCTCGATGTGCGGATTGGACCTACTCAATCCTCAAGCTTATTTCATTCATCAATCGCAAGTCCTAACATCCTCAAATTTTTCTTCGCATCAAACCGATAAGTCGAGACAATCAAAGTTGTCGCGTCCTGATTTTTCGAGTTCGATCATTCCCGCAACATGAATCACCATGTCAGCGCTCACGCGGAACGATCACCCGAAATCCAACGCGGCACATGTGCGAGGCTGGAGTTGCGCTCGCACAAGACAAGACCGTCGATGTTGTGGTTATCAACGTAACCATCAAGGCACTTCTATTTTTTCTCCAATATTCATCTCAATCAAAATCCTACGTATAGCATCAAACCGAACAATAACGCTTGCACGATCGTCATTCGCCGAGTCAGAGTACCCCCGAGTTATCGCAAATCGATCTTTGATATGCCTCAATACCATCGACGATATGCGTAACCTGACAATTTTCTTTGCAACCAATTTCAAGTCGGGCGAATGATGCTATCATCCGACTGGATAATCTCCTCAACATTCAAATTCAAATTCGATCATTACCCCTCGAATCGTTCACAACATCAATTTCCTTAAACCCAAATTCACGTATCGTTCATCCGTCTATCTTAAGTCAATGACCAACGTATTTCCCCAATTCGCATCATTCCTTTGCTAACTCAAATTCTCGAGCAACGTTCAATCCAATCCTTAGAGTCATTCTCGTAACTTTTAAAATCAAACCTTTCATGCATGCTATCTACCTGTCGTGCTAACTTTTCGTATACGATCCGTATCAATTTCTTCAATTCCGTGCACGTTCCGTGCACATCAATTTCTAAGTCGTTCGAACCAACTCGACCAAATCTTTAAGATTACAACTTGCTCAACGACACTCAATCTAAGGCTTTTGCATAACGCGATGCTTGCTGATTGACTCACCAACACCCCGAATCCTCAATCGACCGATCGACATCCCTGAGGCTATCGCATACACCCCTCAGGGATGAAGTCATTCAACAAATCCTCAACTTATCATTTGATTCTCAAATCTATCTCCTCGAATTTTCGTTCGAACGATTCCTTAAGTTTTAAGCACGCTCACCTATATCGCATCGATGATAACATCGTCGTTCGATAGCACCCCTATCGATAATCATCCCATTTACTCAATCAAGTCTAACTCATTCTCGTCCGACACAATTCGAATCCCGCACTCGACTTTTCTAAGGTTGACACAAATCCTTGGTGTATATGCCCAGCCCGACTTAGCCAATCGTGCTTATGCAAACCATCTTTTTGTTTTGTCAAAAACTGTTCTCCTATATTTTGCAAAATAGATAGACTTATTGCATGGACATCCAGTGGGACATTTGAGAGAGAGCACCAACGATATCAACTTTACGGAAGCAACAATTCAGAGTTTACGGAAACAACGGAGTTAAAAAATTCAATCGAAAGTCCAAGGACGTAAAGCCGTGCTCTGATACCATTATGTCACGCCCCGCTCCCGTAGGAGCGATCGTCCTCACTAAGGCGTGATGCCGCACGAGCCTAGATTGCGCTCGTGCAAGACGGGTTTCATAACGGCCGATTTCAGCAGCTGCGACGGGGTCGTCGCACAGAAGTCACATGCAGAAACATTGAACAAGCAGCAAAAATTTAGAACAAAACACAAGTTATTCAAAGAAGCTCTTTTATTGATATTGAACAAGGTTACAATGGGGGCACAAGGCCAAGATTACAATCACTCAAATACACTCGTCTCACATTATAAGTCACTCAGTTCTCTCTCATCTCTCAATTACAAATCTTTAGCCAGCGGATCCTTTGGAAGGCGACGTCCATACATTATGTCCCGTATAAGTCTTTACTCCATGCGGCCATACGCTTCGAATCGCCAAGGAACTCCGTGCCTCGACGCATCCAAGCGAGCTCCGCGCCACGAGTTTCTACCTGTGCCTACATATGTAAACTATATGGGTGTCAGTACTCAACTGTATTGGTGGAATGAGCTCCTCGCTCGCCCATACAAAACCAACACGTTGATTTACTTTGTGCAACATAGTCCCTTTATGATTGTCTTTCTACTCTTGCCTTAGGATCAGTTTTAGGACAGACGCCTTGGCCTATTTTGTGTCTTTAGACCATCCTGTGCTTGCAACAACGATGTTAACTCATACTTTGCCTCTAGACCCTTCTTGTGCCAATAATGTTAACCTATCAAGTCGTGTTTGCCTTACGGCCCAAAATCAGAGACGCAACTACACGGTAGACTCCATTTTCGTGTGACAGTGCTACAAACCCTTGCTGAGGCCGTGCCTCGCAACTTAGTGAGACTTAACCATATCGCCGCCTTGCAGCCCTTGCTACTTTGATCATCAACTGACCCAATCGAGACTTGTGAACTTAGTGTCACTTAACCAACTTGTCTTGCGACGATTCCTGACTTAAACTCGAACAACTCAAACCCAACTTTTGCAACTCACATGTCCACACTTGAGACTCAACGCCACATCTCGTGCTGAAGCATGACGCCTATGTTGAAATCCAATCTTAGGCCCAAACTTTGTGTTCTAACTGTACACACATTCAACTCGACTCAATCCAAAGGCATACACGCGGATAGCCGCTATTTGCCGACATCAATATGAACTTGGCCACTAGCATCACAAGCTATCCTGAGACGTATAGCTTGGTTAAATCGGGGACCTTTCAATGCAAGTAGTTACCTCCGTTGCAAGCCCCCGCTTTTACCCGTGCTAAAACCTTATGCACGACTATACCCTGTTTCCTCCCAGGCCGAGTCGGTCCCATGGCCCAGGGTTGCCGCTCGAGGAAACTTTGCCCTTATCGACAAGTTGTCCATGACCATGCAATACTCGACTCAAACTGACGTCTCACACAGTCATCCTTCTTTCAGTGTTACCCTCTCTTCCAAAACCATGTTCAAGACTTCTATCCTTGAGATCCCTCGACGACCCACGGTCGCGAGCCTTCTCCCTTGATGCCATATCTTTTTTACTCAACTTAAGAATAAGCATTTGATAGCCCTTTTTTCTAAACTCGACTTGAAACCTACCGTAGCTCGTGCCTTAAACACTAAGTCTGTGCATTGTGCCTTAAGCCAACCGTGTTCTACGCAACACTCATGCCCAAGTCGGCGGGCCTTGAGATCGTAGGCTACTTAACTTTGAAAAACCGTAAAAGAGCGGGATGGTACTTGTAACGTCTTAGGTCGACCGGCATAACTTTGCCTAACTTAACTTCGCAACAACTTAACGAGCAAAGGCTGCATCAAGCTTTGCCTTAATGGATCGTGCCGTGCACGCATTCGACTTGAATGACCAAGTCACTCGGGTGCCTAGACTTAGGTCACAAGCCGCTCAACGCAACTTAACTCATGGGCAGGCCAAGGCTATGCCAAGCCTTGGACGACGGGACCGTGCATGCTTTATGAAGCATTTATGCGGGCGACGCCTATGACTTAGGCTATGTTCATAACTTCGCCTACTCAACCAACTTTCCTTCTTCCAAGCCACGGGACGAAGGACCGAGTATCATTTTCAAAGCACGCCATGCACCAACTCTAAACCGACCGTTGGACCTTTCCATATTCTAACTCAATTCGACCTGTCGGGATTATTTCCTTTAGCTATGTGAATTTATCTCTTTTATTATCAAGCCTACTTGTGCAAGTTGAAAACATGCGATTTATTATGTAAAGGCTAAGATGAGGCAAGTTCCCCGAAACTACCCCATCTGAGCGAGCGGTCGCATCGACCGAGCGATGTCTTCGAGCAGCCGTTGCAAGGCTAAGTCTGAATGCCGTTAGCGTTCCGATTCCTCCGATTGACTGAGCGGGATGGGGCATTACACTCTCCAGGTATATGGTTGGTGTATCTTCGGGCGTTTTAGTTGAGGGAATTTTGTCATCTTCATTATCACTTTCGTTTGCACCTTGACTGTTCAACTCGTCAAAAGTAACGTTTATTAATTCTTCAAATATTAGTGATCTTTTGTTGAATACCCTGAATCCTTTGCCCTTTGCAGTATATTCGAGAAATATTCATTCATCAGCTTTCCCATCAAATTTGTCTAAACTGTCTTTGATGTTTATAATAAAACATCCGCATCCAAACACTTTAAAGTAGCTGATATTAGGAGTTCTATTAAACCATAATTCATAGGGAGTCTTTTTCGAAATTGGTTGAATAAGAACCCTAATCAATACATGGCATGCTGTATAAATAGCTTCTGCCCAAAAGTATTTTAGAAGATTTTGCTGGTTAAGCATAACTCTGGCCATATCGCCAAGAGTTCTATTCTTCCTCTCCATAATACCATTCCGTTGAAAAGTTTTGGGCAAGAGAATTCATGCGATAAACCATTTGAATCATAAATAGTTTTAAAAGCATGATTGTTAAATTTGCTACCATGATCACATTGAATACGAGTAATCATGAAGTCTTTTTTATTTTGAACCTTTTTGCAAAACGAAACAAACTCATAAAAAGTCTCATTTTTATTTGAAATAAAATAAGCCCAAATAAATCTTAAATAATCATCAACACAAAGGCATATAACTTACCGTCAAGACTAGCGACTCTACCTGGTCCAAATAATTATATATGTAATAATTGTAGAGCTCTAGCGGTACCTACAACATTTATTGATCTGAAAGATGATCTGGATGCTTTGTTCTTTCACAATCGGGACAGACCATATCTTTCTTGAAAGTAATATTAGGTAAGTCTCTAGCCAGTTTCTTTGTGGACAATCTTGCAATTATGTTCATGTTCGTATGTTCTAGACGCTTGTGCCATATCTAGCTTCGTCTTGTGATGTGTATAGACACTTTCCTGTACTGTTAGTATTCTCTGAAAAATAAAATATATATGTTGTTTTCTCTTAATCCTTCAAAAGAAACTATACCAGAAGATTTATCATAAATAAAGCATTTATCTTTCACAAAATTAATTCCATAACCATGATCAATCAATTGACTTATACTTAGAAGGTTATATAATTATGTTACTAGGCAAACATCTTTAATAATAGGAGAGGTGGATGTACCTATGTCACCATTACCTATTATGTGCCCTTTAAGTTATTTTCAAAGGAGACATAGCCTTCTTTCTTCATCGATAGAGTTGCAAATAAAGTAGTATCACCAGTCATGTATCTAATACTCCATTGAATTCTGTTCTATCTATTGCACAAAATAAAACATTTATAACTTTTGTATTAAGGCTTGCTTGCTTCTTTTCATGATCAGTATACTTGTCATGTGGTTTCTCAACTAAGCTCCCATCTATAACGATTCGAGACGATTTCTTATAACCATCAATAACAATTGACCATAAATCGAAATCAAGTAACTTGAGATAAAATCTCATGCGTGTCTTCTAATACATGTAGTTTGTGCCATCAAATAGGGAAGGCCTATTTGTTGACTCGCCTTCACCATTACTGGTGTATAATAAGCCATTTCTCAAGGAGTTTTAGTTCAACTTAAAATTTTTAACTCTGTTACCAATTGTGGGATCGATGGCACCTCAAGAGGGGGTGGTGAATAGAGTATAACGGAAGTAATATTCCCAATTAAAAAATTAAAAAATATAGGTAAAGGCATATAATTAACACAATAATATAAAAGTAGTAATTGAGTAGTGAGATAGAAATAATAAGCAAAAATCGAGATTTTATCCTGGTATCCCTCTGAGAGGACTAGTCCAGGCTCGAGTACTCTTGTTCGATATTAAATTCACTATCTTAGAAACACAAGCTTTTACCAGAAGGGCTTGCAACTTTTTACAACGTCGTATTTTATCCGAACTTCACGAACAAACTTTAACACTAACTGAATAGCTTTGATACGCCAAGCTTGTATAACTCAAACACTTACAATTGTAATACATTGGCACTTAGAAGAATGAGAGTTGTCTTGGAAATATGAAGATTGAAAGCTCTTTGGTGAATAGAAGGCTTAGAATCGATAGAGAAGTTGAAGAGTGAGTTGAGTTGGCAAAGTAAAAATCTCTTCTCTATTTATAGGAATTTTAGAACCTGAGTTCGGACAAAAATCGGTTAAGATAACGTTCAAATTTTGAACGTTTGGGAGCCAAAAGAATGGGTATCATTCTGACTAGGAGGGAATTCAAGAGGACCGAATTTGGTCCACGTTCGGGGTGAACTTGCACCGAGTTCGGTTACATGGTATTCATAAGGTTTGGGTTTGAGTAGTTTTTGTTTGAGTGAGGATGTTCAACTAAATGCCAGTGATATCCAACTTACAAAAACTGTGACTCAAATAAAAGAAAAATACATAATAATTTGACAAAAATCTTGCTGACGAGAATAACTGCGATATTCGGTAGTCTTTGTACTTTATGTATCTGATTCGGAGTTTTAAGTCGATTATCAAAATCAGGTTAATCATGACCATATGGGCTAACACACACACACACACACACAAAAAATAATAATAATAATATATATATATATATATATATATATATATATATATATATATAATATATATATATATAGTGATAATTGCCTAGGTAGATAGATTGACATTGGGTGTGCCGAAATAACCATGTATTGTGTGTAGGGGCCATGTGGGTGTATATCTTGTGTATACATGTGTGTATGTGTAGATAGGTGTGGACATAAGTGTAGTACGTAGGTGATTGTGTTCTTGAGTGTGTGTATGTGAGAGAGGATAAATGTATATTATTAGGTGTCTAGCATCTGTCTATTGGTGTTACACACATGACTGATATGTGTGTGCGCCTTAAGACATTATGTGGGTGTAATAGACAGCAGGTAATTGCGTCAACGGGTGCACCTAGGTGCAGAGCAATACCTGTGCAGGGTGTGCATGCCTTGCCAGCACATGAAACCGTAACAATAGTATTAAATGGGTAGGGAGAGCTAACCTGTGCACGTAGTTAGACATCAGGGGCTTGGGGTTCCTGCACAGAAATTAGCAACAACAGTGTAACTTGTGCACTGCTATGCCCAGACCTTGGCTACTTGTGCACAGGTGCACAGCAGTGGAGTGTGCACATAGGTGCACTAGGCAGACAGGGGGAGCAGCAAGTTTTGAGGGAGGGGTTTTTAGCCTAGCAGTATATAACCTTCCCTTTTGCAACAGATAATAGGAAGTAGGCAGTAGGTCTATGTGAAGTAGTGTTGTTCATGTGCACTTGCTTGCACTAGGCATCAAGTGTTGTCCTTGACAGCAACAACAGTTGCTTTGGAAGGCAACGATAGTAGGCAAGAGTATCGATCAACCTGTAATGTTTTGTGTCTTTGGGTAACTCAGCATCAAGTATAATAGTGTCTAGGTGTATGAGTACAAATTGTGGATGCATGGATAATAGTGTTTAGTAATATTCGAATATGTGATCATTAGTGGCATATGCTCATACATAGGTTCTATGGAATATATATATATATATATATATATATATATATATATATATATATATATATATATATATATATATATATATATATATATATAATAATAATAATAATAATAATAATAATAATAATAAAATATATAAATAAAAAATATATAATAAAATATATATATGAACTATATATAAAAAAATAAAAAAATATGAACTATATATATATATATATATATATATATATATATATATATATATATATAATAATATATATATATATATATATATATATATATATATATATATATATATATATATATAGAAAAATGTACCTAAGGTCGACCTTAGGTAAGTTACCTAAGGTCGACCTCATTTTTCTCACTTTACAACATTTTTTTCTTGAATTTTTTTTATGGGATTCATCTACACCTTATTGATTGGTAACATACCAAATTTCAAGAAAAAATAATATTGTTTAGCCCCCTATCAATAAGGTGCAAAATCGACGGTGTAGCAGCAAAGTTTTAGACCCTCGATTTTGCAAGGGATAGATAGGGGGCTAAACAATATTATTTTTTCTTGAAATTTGGTATGTTGCCAATCAATAAGGTGTAGATGAATCCCATAAAAAAAAATTCAAGAAAAAAATGTTGTAAAGTGAGGAAAATGATGTCGACCTTAGGTAACTTACCTAAGGTCGACCTTAGGTACATTTTCCTATATGTGGTATAGAGGTAGATATACATAGGTAAAGGGTTAAGGCTTGGGTAATGTGATATATAGGTAAGTATATATGTATTAGGCCTGGGCCAAGGTTATATATATATATATATATATATATATATATATATATATATATATATATATATATTTCCCTTTACCTATGTATATCTACCTCTATACCACATACCCTTGTTTATATATATATATATATATATATATATATATATATATATATATATATATATATATATATATAAACAAGGGTATGTGGTATAGAGGTAGATATACATAGGTAAAGGGTTAAGGCTTGGGTAATGTGATATATAGGTAAGTATATATCTATTAGGCCAGGGCCAAGGTAATGGGTAAGGACTATGTGACATAGGTTAGGTAAATGGATAATAGGAAAGGAAATTGGGTATTACCCATATAATAGAGGCATAAGTAATAATATAGGAAAGAGAAATTTTGAATTACCCCTACTTGATTTACCATATTTCAGGTGCACCCCACAGCGTTGTAATAATGTACAACACCCTCCACTTTGGATGGAATCCGTCAGAAATATTTTTTGACCAAAATGCCCCTGTCTTCTTCCTTTTTCCTCTCTCCCTCCCCCACCCCATCCCCTCCCCGTCCCCCAACCCCTCCCTCCCTACTGGGAGACCGCCGACGCTCCCCGCCTCCGCTCCCCGCAGCAACAGTAGTAGCAGCAGCCGCGGCAGCAAGCAGCGGCTATGGTGAGGAGAGCGGGGGCCGGGAATGACAGCGGCGACCACAAGCGGGGGGAGGGGAGCGGCGGCGGTGGCCGGGGGCGACGGCGGCAACATCCTGCCTGCGAGGGGGAGGGTGAGAGGAAAGAGGAAGAAGACAATTAGAGGGGCATTTTGGCCAAAACATTTGGTCAAAAATGTTGACCGTCAATTTCTGATGGATTCCTTCAAAAGTGGGGGGTGTTGTACATTTTTGCAACACTGTGTGGTGCACCTTGAATTATGGTAAATCATGTTGGGGTAAATCAAAATTTCTCTATAGGAAATTATGTAATAGGTTAAGCTAATGCATATAGATCCTATGTGTATATAATATGGGTAATTACATAGGGTAAGGCCTAGTATTGCCTAGTATAGGTTAAAATACCTTGATATGGCAATGTATGGACCTAGAACCTAGGTAGGACCTAGTTTTGACTAGTATTGACCTTTTAGGCAATTTGACCTAGTTTGACCTCCACGACCTAGAATTGACCTAGAAATCATATTTTAATTTAGATATCAGTGTTTAGCACACCAAAACACTAATTGACATCGATATTTCCTATTTAGGTCTTTGTGACTCCACTTTGGACATTGATCCATACCCGTTGCTCAGGACCACAGGCGAGTACAGTGTTCGTTACCTTGATGACTTCTATAATATCAGTCTCTAGTGTTATACTTCATTCCTGACACGAGGGTACATAGATTTGTATATCTTGGATCCCGTCATAAGATATTATTCCTTGTATATCTTGGTGTACTTGTATAAGCCTTGTTGTTGTTCTTGTACTTGTATGGACACTGATTCCTGAGAAGATTAGCTACCCTCTCATAGAATCCTGTGTTGTAACGTACCATGGTTGGATCCACTATACTAGTCGGGAGATAGGGAGGAATTATTAGATTATGTGATTATACCCTAAATACTATGCATAGCTCACCCTCACCTCATGCAGGGTGTTGCCTGATCTTACTTGTACTTGTGCATAGCTTTCCATATATGGACGACCTGATCCATTACCTGTACTTGTGCATAGGCGGTCATTTGGCTGATCCTGCCCCAAGCCGATCACATAATAAACTAATGTCTCAAGGCACATTTAGTATTACATGATCTATTCTAGTTATTACCTACTGATATATCGTACTTATATTTACTTACAGTTCATATTTGTCTGTGTTATGGTTACCTGCTTTTCTATATTCCCATTGTTCAGTATTATATATCTACTATGTATTTTCATTGCTTACAGTTATTTATAGTTTTTGTTAATTTAACGGAACTATAGTTAGTTTATGTACTTCGCTCCAATCCTGACTGGATAACATTTTTCAGAGGATTTAGAGACTTTTGTCCTACTTATTACAGACCCGGAGTAGACAAGAATTATGCCCAGGAGCTTCCTTTGGAGCCATCGCCCGTTAAGGATGCACCACTAGTAATGACTTAGTTAGTAGCTAGTATTACTGGATTTGTCTCCAATTTATGAGACTTGGGTTGTTATATTTATTTGAGACATGTACTTATGTTGAGATACTCTTAGACTTTGTTGTGTATTTGAGTTATGCTACTAGACTTCTCCTGTATATCATTTCATATCTTTATCATATTTCGTGCCATTATCTTCCTTTAGATATTGTGATTGAGTATGAACATTATATATATATATATATATATATATATATATATATATATATATATATATATATATATATATATATATAATGCATGTCTATGAGCCCGTTTTTTATTATTTACTATTGCCATATAACGTAATTATTCTAATATAGTTGTTGATAGGCTAAAATAGGGAAGGCAATAGGCTTTTGCAAATAATGAATATACCAGGGGCCTTAACTCAAATATTTCAAATTTGAAATTAAAGGCTGGCCGACCATTTAAACTCTGTGTTTAAATTTCAGTCGATGCCCCTTAGAACAAATCAAGTCCCCTCACGATTAGGATCATCTGTTCAAACACATATCCCTCTTAATCCAAGTCTAGTCCTCAATCAAATCCAAATTCGATTTGGTTAGCGGTAATCCTATCTAAAACTGGTGTATAAATAGGAGTACAGGCAGCCGACTTTCCTTCCTCCTTTACGAGCCCTAAGGAATATGTTCCCAATTGAAAGAATCACCAATGAGGAGTTGAGGGATCAGGCGAGTGCGACAACCATTTCAAGAGGTAGGTAACTGCCCTTCATTAATTGCAACTCAGTTATTTACCTTAACTATTCGATTAAATGCCTAAGGGAATCTAAGTGGAGAGACTCCGTACCTTAAAGATTTAACCATATAAGACCATTGTTTGTGTGCCAAGATGCACATATATCAGAGGACACCATAGTTATGTGTTAGAAAATAACTATGTTAGTATATGTGGGTGTCTAACAGGGAAGTACCTTGCGTGGGGAGGTATCAATAGTGGTGTGTCAGTGCCTCGAATATGTGTATCGGAGATGAAAGGTTCCTGTGTGAGTAGACTTGTATATAGGCATTTGGTATTAGTTGCATGTGGAACATGTATTCGAATAATGGGGGTATATCAGGGTCAATGAGTGTGTACATGACTAAGTGTGTCCTGCATTTTGTGATTTTTTCATCAACATACGGTCAGTAATAGCATCAGATAAATACTTGAATGACTATGAGCACTTGTGTATCAGTTCTTGGCTGATACGGGTAGGTATCAAATTCGGTGATTGATAACATGGGATTTGAGGGTACAATGTATTAAACATAGGAGAGTGAGCAATTGGGTAGGTCGTAATATTAATTGCAAGAATAACCTTGCGGCAGTAGGACTGAGACATGAGACTCCCTATTTAGGCCCGACTTAAGAGCAGCAGTAGGCTCTTGCACCCTTTAGTATCTTTGCTTGGGTAGCAGCATTGACCTATAGGCAAATATCGGGTTACTTTGTATCAGTTACAAATTAAAATGTCAGTAGCCATAGTGTATCAGTCGTTAGGCAAAGTATTAGTAATCAAGATCATGAGGACACTTGAAATATGATGCTAACATAGTACATGTACCAGTTAGGGTGAATTAGCCACTTGGTCGAGACTAGGGTAGTAGAAGGAGAGGGCTTAGGCTCTCAGATGGGGGGGGGGGGGGGGGGGTTCAAAGGCTTACAAATAGGTAAGCCGTGCCTGCTATGTAGCAGTTTGATAGGTAAAGGACTAAACACTTGTATTAGCAGTAGAGAGTTAACCCTTTCATTACAGGAGCACAGGATCTGAGGACCCATGGGATCAACATCAGTAAGTAGAAGTCATGTAGCAACTTGGGGAATACATAGGTGCAATACTACATACAGAAGGATGTGGTTGCACATAAATATGGGTGATAGAAGTATCAGGAATACTAGGCTGATGGGTATGTCAATAGGAATAATCAGTCATAGACATGGGGTATGTATCAGAGATACCACAAGTTGTAATGTAAACCTAGTATCAGTTGGGTAGAAGGGGCGATTACATCAGTCGACTAGTAGCAGTAGACCCTACTAGAGTAAGGTAATATAGGACCATTGAGGACCTCTAGAGGGGGGTGAATAGAGTGTGTGCATGTGTAGCAAAAAATAATCACTACTAAAAATTTACAAATTATGAGCTGTGGCAGGAATAAGAAACAATAAATTAAATAGCAGTAAGAGATAGAAGATCAAACTCAATAAACACCGTGATATATACTGGTTTTTCTCTGAGAGGACTAATTCAGTCGCAAGTACTTTTGTCCGTTGTTAATCCACTATTTGCAAGCTAAATGAGAGCTTGATGTCTCTTTACAACACCGTGCTTAGAGACAAGTGCACGACCGACTTCACAATACCATGCTTGGTGAGTGCACGATCGAATCCGAAAATTGAGAAGTTTTCTGACTTGCAATCTCTTTCAACTATGTAAACCAAAGACTCTAAATCGAACATAATGTTTACTGACTTTGGCTAAGAGTAGTATAGGTGAAATGTGAAAGCTTTAGATCTCTGAAAAACACTTGGGAATAGATAGAGAGAAGAGTGAATGAGTGATTAGAAATGTGAAAAATCCTTCTCTATTTATAGTATTTTTCCTGACCGAACTCGGACAGAATTCGGGCTGAGTTCGGATGCTAAGATCTCGCAAAATTGGATGCAGTTTTGGAGGCAACAGATATTCGTAATTTCTCAGACCGAACTCGACCAGAGTTCTATCCGTATTCTGTCTAAGCAAAATAGGATTTTTGGTTCCAAATTGCATAAGATTTTTGGACTGTTTGGATATGTAGTTTTGAGATAAGTAGGTAGGCTTTTTGGATAGATGGACTAGAAATAACCTAAGTCAGTAATATCCCGATCAACCTTACATTTATATTTCCTAGACTCAATAAAAGTAAAATACAGAAGAAATATAAAAGGACTCGATCTGGAATCTAATATAATTGCTTTTGGATGATGACTCGAATGCTCTTTGTAGACGCAGGATGTAGACGTAGTACGTTCTTTGATATTGATTTTAGCAACCTGTAACTTTAGTAGCAATCGTATATTTTGCTTATAGACTTAAGTTATCGTTGATTATCAAAATCAGGTGTGACCATTTAGGCAATGGGCCAACAATCTCCTATTTTGATAATTGACAAACTTGAGTCTATACCAGAATATAACTAAAATGTAACTTTGAAATAAAATATCTGACTTGTTTATTGATTGAATTTTTCATTGAAATTTTGGTATTGTTCTTCTTCCCCTTTGTCATGTACGCAAAATAATTAGCTCCCCCGCAATGTGTGAAGCCAACAATTTAACACAGAAAGAAAGAAAAAGAGTAATATCCACAATATACAAGTCACAACATAGTAGAACTAGCAGCAGTAGATTAAACTGAAAAACTCACATAGCATGAAATAAAACTGAAAGAAAGTACAACATAAAGTCATAAATGAAAGAGTTTATGACTGCTAAAAACTACTAATAAAAAGTCCAACTGTAAAAGTTTGGACTGCTACAAAGTGCAACTACATAGATCATCACTCGCAAAATAAATCTCAAAAATTCTAAACTGAAAGCTCGTATCACATTTGAGCATCATCATTATCGACTGGAGCAGGTGGCTGAGGATCGAAGTAAGCAGTAGTCGGATCAAAGTATCCGTAGGTAGAAGAATCATCAAACCTCGGTCCATCGAATCCAGGATGATAGATAATCGGAACTTGAGCAGTAGGATGATGCACCAGACTCCAGTGTAGATCAACAATACTGTTCCTCAATACCTGAGCCTGTGAAGTATGACAGAACTCAGCATTGACATAACTTTGATGACGTTGTCCAGAGAGAGTGACAAAATTATCAAAGTGCTAATAAAACTGCGAATCAAATCCTGGAGCTGGAGCAGGAGCAGCAGGAGCATGAACAGGAGTGTCTGGGTTAGTTTGAGCCTCAGCAGGAGTAGCACCGGGAGGAAGTGGAGATAGAGGATATTTCATAGATCTAGTCAGCTCAAAAGATGACGAGGAAATAAGACACAAGGCAAGGTTCATTTCAAATCTCTTAAAGATAGCTGCTAGATGCATGGGGTATCGAAGGTTATGCCCCACTCGCCTACAACCAATCATCCAAGCCATGAAGATCTTGGGGACAGAGAAATGAACGCCAAAATAAAGATGGTACATGGCAGACATCTCATAGAAGGAGATCTCGTTAGAAGATCCCTTCTTGGGAAACAAAACAGAGAATACGAATCGATGTAACTCATAAAAGTTCTGATTGAGGTGCTATGCGTATAACCTACCACTGCGAGGAACAGGGTTAGGATGACACATTGCAACCTTAAAGGAGTCAAGGGTCATGTCTTCGGGAAATTGGACTTTGTGAATATCAACTAATGCCTCGCCGATATCCGGTATATGGAAATACTCACTGAGGTCAGTCGAGTTGAATTCAATTTCATGTCTGGCGATACAGGAATAGATATTATCGTCGGGTTTGACTTGCATGTTGTAGTAAAACATACGTACGACATTACCATAGATGTAGCTAGAGGTTTCAAAGAAATCCTGGAGACTAAGTCTATCAAAAGTGAAGGCACACTCCGAGAAAATAGTAAAATTGACGTATCGCTCGGGTCAAATTTCCCGATAGCGAAAAGTGTCAAACCAAGAGTTCGTTATTTCTAAACATGAAAATAAGGACGAGTCAAATTCCTCTTCGCCAGTAGGGCGAGCAGGACTGAACACATTGACGGGTTTGTATTCAGAGGTCGAAGATGAACTCGTCCTGTAATCTACTTTCTTCCTTTTGTGGATTTTAGGAGCCATAGAATTGAAAAAGAAGAAGAAAGAAGATATACGTAGAGAGGATGAAGCAGGAAGGAAGCATGGAGGAGATGAAACTAGGGTTTTTGGAGAGTTTTTGGTGCTCGGATGGAGGAACAAGGAGGAAGAAGGAGGGTTTTTAAAGGGGTTAGGGCCGGCTGTGCTTTTCTAGAAATTTGAACCGATGACAACCGAACTCGGTCCGAGTTCTGATAGAGTTCGGCCACTTGTATTCCCACTTCATTTTATGCATAATGAATAATAAATAGACTTAACAACTTTTAATTCGTCAATTTAATAATATTCATTACTTTAGGCTAGCTGTAGGGACTGGATCCCAGCTAGCGGTAGTCCGAAGACACTTGGCACCGTATCGCTTAGACTTTTACATCTATTGAATGACCTTTTCGGATTGTACCCAAAATAACTTCAATTAATAAATATCAAAATCTTAAGTTATAAGAATCTTTATTAAACATAATGCATTATGAATCTGAAAATTCAAGTATGACTAGTTCACGTCGTAGATAATTGAAACGATCTTCAGTCAGTAGTTTTGTGAAAATATCTGCTAGTTGATGATCTGTGTCAATAAATTTTAAGCAAATATCTTCGTGTTGTTGGTGATCACGTAAAAAGTGATGACGTATCTCTATGTTCTTTGCGCGTGAGTGACAAATAGGGTTCTTAGTCAAATTAATCGTGCTAGTGTTATCACAATATATGGGAATCTTAGAATAGTGCAGATTATAGTCTTCTAGGATTTGCTTTATCTATAAAATTTGAGTAGAACAGCATCCTGCGGCAATATTCTCAGCCTCAGTCGTTGATAGTGCTATAGAATTTTTCTTCTTGCTAAACTAGGAGACTAAAGCTTTTCATAGGAAATGACACGTACCGCTAGTACTTTTACGGTCTACTTTGCATCCTGCAAAATCTGCATCTGAATAAGCGATTAGGTCAAAAGATATGGTTTTGGGATACCACAAGCCGACTGTAGAAGTTCCCTTAAGGTATCGAAAGATACGCTTAATGGAGCATAAGTGTGATTCCTTAGGATTAGCTTGATATCTAGCACAAATGCTAACGCTAAACATGATACTAGGGCGAGTAGCAGTTAAATATAATAAACTGCCAATCGTACCTCGATACTTACGCTGGTCGATTGGTTTGCCACTTTCATCAATGTTAAGCCAGGTTGATGTAGCCATTGGAGTTCCGATAGGCTTTATGTTGTCGAAGTCATACTTCTTCAGTAAATCCTTCGTATACTTGGCTTGGTTGATGAATGTTCCATGTGAGTGTTGTTTGATCTGGAGTCCTAGGAAGTAGTTTAGCTCTTCCATCATACTCATTTCAAACTCACTCTGCATACACTTTGCAAATTCTTGATAAAGTTTTTCATTAGTAGAACCGAATATTATGTCATCTATATAAATTTGCACATAAGAATAACATCATCTGAAGACTTGATAAATAAAGTAGTACCAACTCTTCCTATTGAAAAATTATTTTTAAGTAGAAAGGCAGTTAGGCATTCATACCAAGCACGAGGTGCTTGTTTGAGTCCATAGAGTGCTTTCCTAAGTTTGAAGACGTAATCTGGTTTTTAAAAATCTTCAAAATCAGGGAGTTGTTTCACAAAAACTTCTTCTTTCAAAAATCTATTTAAAAATGCACTTTTTACGTCCATTTTAAATTGTTTGAAATTGTGAAAACATGCAAATGCACAAAACATACGAATAGCTTCTAGTCTAGCAATAGTAGCATATGTCTCGTCATAATCAATACCTTCCTCTTGATTATAACCTTATGCCACTAGACGTGCTTTGTTGCATAGAACTTGCCCATCCTCACTTATTTATTTTGGAACACCTATTTAATTTATCGATTGACCAATAGGTTCAAGAACAAGTTCCCTTGGTTTCTCCCAAATTGATTTAGTTTCTCATGCATGGCATTAATCCAAAATTTATCATTAAAAGCATTTGCTGCTATCATAGATTCTACTTGAGATATAAAAGCTACATTCGCTGCTATATCAGTGTCTTTACTATAAGGACGTATACTTACACCTTTTGATACATCATCTATGATGAGCGTCTCTGGATGATCTGACAAGAATTTCTAAGATTTGAACATTTTTGTTAGATCTTCCACAGGGCTCTCCTTGGTAGCAGTAACTTTAGATGATTTGGATTTAATCTGTGCATCTTCATCATCACTGTCGCTAGATCTGTGACTACTGAGCTCATCAAAGGTAACGTTAATAGATTCTTCAACAATCATAGATCTTTTATTAAAAACTCTATATCCCTTACTCTTAGCAGCATATCCGAGAAATATTCCTTCATTTGCTTTAGAGATGAACTTATCTAAGTTATCCTTAGTGTTCAGGATAAAGCAGCGACATCCAAAAACTTTAAAATAAGAAATATTTGGAATCCTTCAAAACCATAGTTCATATGGTATTTTCTTCGAGATAGGTCGAATTAACATCCTATTTAAAACATGACAAGTTGTACTAACAGCTTCTGTCCCAAAATATTTAGAAAGATTATGTTGATTCAGCATGACCCTAGCCATCTCTCTTAGAGTATGATTCTTCTGCTCCACAACACCATTCTGTTGGGGAGTTCCAGGACAAGAAAACTCGTGGTAATATCCACTATCATCACAAAACTTTTTGAAATCAGCATTTACGAATTCGCCACCATGATCACTTTAGATACGAGTAATCATGAAGCCTTTTTCATTTTGTACCTTTTTACTAAATATCTGAAATTCAAAAATAGCATCACTTTTATCTAATAAAAAGTAAACTCATGTATAACGAGAGAAATCATCAGCAATCACAAAAGCGTAGAGCTTACCGCCAAGACTAGCGACTCTACTAGGACCAAATAAATCCATATGAATTAACTGCAAGGGTCTAGAAGTACTTACAACGTTGATGGATTTAAAAAATGACCAAGTTGCCTCGTTCTTTTCACATTCAGTACATACCATGTCTCTTTTGAATGTGATTTCGGGGAGTCCTTTTACCAACTTTTTGGTGTATAGCCGTGAGATAGTATCCATATTGGCATATCCTAGCCTCATGTGCCATAGCCAACTTTCATCTTTATTTGCTATTAGGCATCTTCCTGTATTGTTAGTACTTTCTAAAAAGAAAACAAAAATGATGTCTTTCCTAATCCCTTCATATACTGAATTACCAGATGACATTTCATATATAGAGCATTTGTCTTTTACAAAGTTGATACCATAACCATTATCTGCCAAGTGACTTATGCTTAATAGGTTATGTTTCAACTCCGTAACTAGACAAACGTCTTTTATTACTGGGTAAGGAGACATACCAACAGTGCCATTTCTAATTATATCACCTCTTAAGTTATTTTCGAAGGAAACATATCCTTCTTTCTTCATTGATATCATAGCGAACAAAGATGCATCACCAGTCATGTGCCGCGAATATCCGCTATCGAGGATCCACTTGCTTCTAGCATGAGAGGATTGAGGGCCCACCTACAGAACGAGTAGATGAATTCTTTGGTACCCATTTCTTGAAGGGTCCATTTTGATTAGTTCTAGGTATCCAAACAAGTATCTGATTATCAACAAGTTTCCTTGCTAGACAATAATGTGATATATGCCCATGAGTACCACAATACATGTAAGTAAGTTTTGAAAAAGTGCACTTTATTTTTGTGTTGACATTCTTCTTTGAAAACCTATAAGTGAAAGCATAATTATGATTAACGTGTTGCTTGCGTGCTTTCTGTGGTTTAGTCCTCTTAGTTGTATGCTTAGCATTAGGACTAACCTTAGGCCATGTCACAGGAATGGCCTGTTTGCCTAACTTGATCTCTAACTTTTTAGAGACCGCACAAGACTCCTCATATTTGGCAGTCATATCAACGAGTCTTTGCTCTGTGACTAAGTGTCTCTTCTTCTCTATGTCATAAAGCTATTGTATTTTGACATAGTCTCTTTCTTTCTTTTCGATGGTGAGGATAGCCTGATGATAGTCTACTTTGAGCTTGGCTATCTCATCTGTGTTACCGATAGCAGATGTCTCTTTAATGTCTTCAAGAAGATTAAACAATCTTTCTACTTCAGTTGTGCATGCCTTAACCTCTTTGCGAGATTGCTTGTACTTGTCTAACACATTTCTGTGTTCTTCAAGTAGTTCGCTAAAGGCATTCTCTAATTCATCGAAAGTAAAGTCATCATATAGAGGGTTAGATAATACCTTATCGAATGCCATAAGATAGACATTAGCAGTACTGTAGGGTCTGTCCTCTTCTTCTGATTCACTGGCATCACTTTTGTGCCAGATGCTTGTGTTTGCATACTTTCGACATGTTGTAGCTTTCCTGCTCGATCTTGATCTATCATATGGACTGCTTTTCTTTGACAGTGGATAGTCCTTCATATGCCCTGACTTCTTGCATCTAAAATATATTGTTTCTTCTTCATTGCTTTCGTGGATGTCTTTCTTTTTTCGATTTGATCTCTCAAACTTTAAGAATTTCCTGAAGTTTCTTACTAGCAGGGCTTGCTCATCACCACTTGATGATTCTTTGTTAGAATCATTGTTTGCAACTCTTTTGGCTTGTACTTTAAAGGTGATAATTTTTTTTCTCGGAGGTTGCTTCTTCAAATTCTTGTAGATCCAACTCATGGGTCATCAGCTTGCCCATACGTGTCTCCAGAGTCTTTGTGGTAAGATCATTTCCTTCAATGATTGCAGTTTCCTTTGGGTTCCAATTCTTGGTTAGAGCCCGTAGCACCTTTTTGATCTTCTCATGGTTACTGTAATCCTTACCAAGAGATTGCAAAGGATTAGTAATATCTAGAAAATGATTAAACATCTGTGTAATTGACTCATCGGGTTTTATCTTAAATAATTTATATTACTGTGTTAGTCTTTTAATTTTGGATTCCTTCACTTGGGAAGTACCTTCATGAGTTACCTCAAGAAGTCTCCAAATATCATGAGACGTAGTACAGGTAGAAACACGATTAAACTTCATCTTGTCAATTATACATAATAGTACATTGATGGTACGTACATCTAGACTAGCATGTCTTTTCTTTGTCAGTGTATTTGTCGTGTGGCTTGTCTACAAGTACACCTTCAATTACTATTGGTACCGGTTTCTTATAACCGTCAATTACTATAGACCAAAGATCAAAGTCAAAATACTTTAGAAAGAAGCTCATTAGTGTTTTCAAATAAGTGTAGTTTGTTCCATCAAATAGTGGTGGTCTATTTGTGGATTGCCCTTTACTGTTGAATATTGATTTCATGGATGCCATATATACTTTCTAGAGTGTTATATAAGAATATAACCTGCTCTGATACCAATTGTAGGACTGTTGAGCACCTCTGGGGGTGAATAGAGTGTGTGCGTGTGTAGCAAAAAATAACCACCACTAAAAATAACAAATTATGAGATATGGCAGGAATAAGAGACAGTAAATTAAATAGCAGTAAGAGATAGAAGATCAAACTCAGTGAACATCGCGATATATACTGGTTTCCCTCTAAGAGGACTAATCCAGTCAAGTACTCTTGCCCGCTGTTAATCCACTATTTGTATGCTAAATAAGAGCTTGCTGTCTCTTTACAACACCGTGCTTAGCGACAAGTGCACGACCGACTTCACAATACCGTGCTTTGTGACGAGCGCATGACCGACTATGAAAACTGAGAAGTTTTCTGACTTGCAATCTCTTTACAACTCTATAAACCAAAGACTCTAAATTAAATAGAATGTTTACTGACTTTGGCTAAGAGTAGTATAGGTGAAATGTGAAAGATTTAGATCTCTGAAAAACACATGGAAATAGATAGAGAGAAGAGTGAATGAGTGACTAAAAATGTGAAAAATCCTTACTACTTATAGCGTTCTTCTGACCAAACACGGGCAGAATTCGGGCTGAGTTCGGATGCTAAGATCTCGCAAACGAACGTTGGATGCAGATTTGGAGGCAACAGATATTCAAAATTTCTCAGACTGAACTCGGCCAGAGTTCTATACGAATTTTGTCTAAACAGAATGGAATTTTTGGGTCCAAATTGCATAGGGTTTTTGGGCTGTTTGGATATGTAGTTTTGAGATAAGTAGGTAGGCTTTTCGGATTGGTGGACTAGAAATAACCTAAGCCAGTAATATCTCCATCGATCTTATACTGATATTTCCTAGACTCAATAAAATTAAAATACAGAAGAAATATAAAAAGTCTCGATCTGGATTCTGATACAATTGCTTTTGGATGATGACTCGAATGCTCTTTGTAGACGCAGGATATAGATGTAGTACGTTCTTTGATATTGATTTAAGCAACTTGTAACTTTAGTAGCAATCGTATATTTTGTGTTTCGACTTAAGTTGTCATTGATTATCAAAATCAGGTGTGACCATTTAGGCAATGGGCCAACAAGTTAGATATCTGGAGGCAAGTCTTAACTAAGGGGATAGACTATAGTATCAGTGTTGGGTTAATACCAACATTTAGTGTAGACGCAAGTCCATGTAATTTGAAGGGGTATTGGAATACCAAAATGACTAGATAGCAGTAGGATGTAGCCTATAAATAGGGTACATGTCTGCAGCAGTATAGGATAGTGAGTTGTCGCCCATGATGTAGAGACAATGGTAGGTGGCCAAGTGCCTGTCAGTTAACATATGAGGCTAATGCACAGGGAATCTGGATATTGGTTTTAAGTGTTCAGGTCATAGGGTGAGGTTGAATATTAGTAAGAATTAAGTAACAACCCTACTTTTACCAACTGCAACAGAAGTAAAAGGAAGTATCAGTAGAGGGATCAAGCAATTGAGAGGAGCATTAGTTGGGGCTTTTCTCTAGCTGACCATGTGTGCCTAGCAATAGGCAACTATAGTGGAAATAGGTTTTACAATAAACCTGCAAGGTAGTAGTTAAGGCAAACAAGTTATGAAGGTACTGCATGAGTATATGTACAATAGGTTGTCATACAACCAGAGATGCAACAAAGGGTATCCCTGTGATCACCTATGGTGCTGTAGGAGCTCAAAAATAATTAGGCGCTACTCATAAGATGGTGCCAGGATTCAGAATGGCACTGGTCACTGGGTTGCACGAGGCTTAGATGGCGCTAGGGTCAGGTGGTGCGTGCACCACGTGGCAAACCTCCTCGAGAAGCTGTAACAGTCGCAATGATGACTGACAGCTCGTCAGTCAAAGGAAACCTCTTCGAATACTGGGAAGCGCGACGCTCGAGAAGACTGTGTCAGCTTTGTAATAAATCCTGACGATTAGCTCGCACCAGCTATCAAGTGGCACGAGGTAGTTAATGATGACAGAACTGACAGACTAACTAGGAGGCGCTAGTTATCAAATTGCGCATGGTGCCACCTAATCAATTTTCATCCAGAAGTCAGATAACGTGGCGCACATGCCACTAACTCGAAGAAGGTGTCCACTACACTGTCCATGACCACATGTATCTCTCTCACAGAATGCCACGCGTCCTTAGCAGTTCGAGTAACCGTTCATGCAACTAGATGAATGCACACAAAACGTAGTGCGCGCCACCCATAATAACTACTTGACAGTTATTTCAGAACTCTATCAATAGAGTTTCAAATCAGTTCTAAAGCATCACTAATGATCATAATCTACTGACAAAGTGTTGCTGCATTCTCCAGAGGCTCGTGTCTTTGATATCACATCGTCCAAGGGATAAAGAGATTGTCTTCTAATCAGATTCCTACAGTTGTACTTTTCTAGAAATCAATTGTACTCTTTGTACTTTCTTTTTCTTAGTTTGTAGATCAAACTTTGGTTTTTGCAAACAAAATGATGACTCTTTATACTTTCTTTTTCCAAGTCGACCAAACAGCCTATGAACATTTGGACTCCATTTGGACTTCGATTTGGACAAGCGCGCTACTGTTGCTGCCCAGAGCGCTACTGTTGCTGCCAAGAACAAGGCGCACACCATTTGGACTCCGAAGTCCTTCAAATCACCAATCACAGCTTCTGCGCAGACTGCGCCCACTGCTGCCCTGACGTAGAACAAGGGGAAATGCCCTCTGGCTACTCCCTCTTCCTCCCCAGTTCTGAACTTGGAAGAGGACTTATCTATTTCTACTCCTGTGTAGAACAAAGGAAAGCGCCCTTTGGCCCTTCCTCATGCTTCTGCGCAGACTGCGCCCATTGGTGCTATGGCGCAGAACAAAGGGAAATGCCATTTGGCTAATCCCTCTTCTTCCCCAGTTATGAACTTGGGTAAGAACCTATCTATTCACTACAACAAAAAACTCTTTTAATGACGGCTAAAAAGCGTTATTAATGACAAACCATGACGCTTATTTTTCAAAGCAACCATTATGAAAACGGGTGTTATAAATATTTTTTAAAAGCATTATAAAAAAACCGTCATGAATAGTTTCTATAAAAGCATTATGAATATTTAATATATAGTGCACAATTCAGGACTTTTGTAAAACGTTATGAATAGATAATATGTATAGGCTCAATGCAGCACATTTATAACACTTTATACTATTCAAATTAGCATATTTATAACGCTCTATACTGCACATTATATATTACATTCCAAAAATCTAACCTTATATATCACCATCTTTATTACATTTCTCAAAATAGAGTACATATCAACATCTTCATTACATTCTCAAAATAGAATATCCAAATGCATATATATATATATATATATATATATATATATATATATATATATATATATATATATATATATATATATCATTCTCAAAATAGAATATTATATTTAGAACTACCAAAATTTTCCACATCAAAACTTGGCCACATAACCAATAATCATGAAAGATCAACGACAGCTGGAACACCAGTGAAATCCTGAGAAAAAGAGAAGACAACCAAATCAGTCCATAGAATTGTCAGGCCTAAAAATCAAATCTAATCATGAAATATCAAGAGAAAAGAGTAAAACAAACTTGGTCATGATAGGGATCGGGTATTTATCCCATATCTGGAGCAAGCTTGACAGAATAATCCCTTAGAAAAGAGTTTTCATGAAAATATGAACAATCATAACATTATATAGAAACCATAAAAACTATTGCAGAAATTTTGCAAGAAAAAAACCAATTACAACGACGCCAATGCCTTTAAAAGGAAAGAAATAGAACAGTATCCTGAAGGAATGAGGACATTTCGATTTCCTTCACCGTCTATCAAAACAAACACACTATAAAGGTATAGTTGGGGAAAGAAGCTAGCAACAGAACAGTTATCCTGCATCCCAGCAACAACCACAATATAAAGGTACATTTTATAGATGATTATGTTTCATGTGTTCAATGGTTCAAGAACATCATTAATGGGACCAAATTAATTTAATTAGAGCAAATTGGCCTCTATATATGCACCACAAAATAATGAATACCTGGTATAAAGAAATAAACATTCATGCATATAAATGTACCAATAATTCTGATGTTCTAGATGAGAATTGAGATCGTAGAATTTATTACAGAGCACTAAAAAGGAACACCATCACAAAACACCATAGAGGATTTGCATCCTTATCGTGTTTGTAACTTATCTGTTTCCATATTGGTGCAACGTACGTGACTACCTTGTACCTATTTTGAAAATATCCCTATCCCACATGCAAAATAGCACGAGACAGTTCAACAAAATAAGCTGATATGGGCATCAAATCTACACTTACCCTGGAAGAATCCAGCTGATTTTTTAGCAAGTTAGCATGGTCCCTCAACCCAGTGAGCGTTTCCATCATAGCACTTTTCTCCTTCTGCAGCCTTGGGAGCCATTTTTAACAGCATCAGCCTGAAGATTGCTATTGTATTGCTGCAAACCAGTGTTGTACTCCTGCAACCTCCAATTTGTTTCTTGCAACACTTTAATCTAGCATTACCATATAAATGAATCAAAGTCAATACAAAATCTTTAATCAGCATTCAGGTTATTTAAGAAGTGATTCATCACCTGATGATTGCTTTGTTATAACTCTTGAGTGATCCTTAATTTCAAGAACTTCTGACAAAGAAGCACGTAAGTTTTCAGATGTAGCCCTAGTCTCTGCTTCTTCCTCGAAAGACTTATACTTGCAACCTGGCTTCTTCTTCTTTTTTGTGTGTCCAGATACCACTTAGAACCATAAAAGACAACAGAGGGAAGTACTCACAATTGAAATATAAACACACCAATTTCTCGTCTCTTCCCTTGCTCAAACTCTCCTGCAAAGATAAACACTCTGTGAAGATCCTCGATAATTGCATTCAATTCCTTAAGCTGAGCATTCCAATGTGTCTCTACACAAACAAATAGAAAGTTTACATTAGCATTACAATGACCACGTGCCGATAAAAAAGATTGAAATTAAAAAAAATGATAATCAACAACTACTCACTGTTACTAGTTCATGCTTTCTCAGTTGAGAAATCGAGTCAGCGGAAACTCGAATTTCTAGTTGTAAAGTGAGCACAAACTGGCATTTGATGTTTTGCTTGCAGTTCTGTGCACAAGAAGTTTATTAAAGTAAAATAACTTTCAATGCCATTTAGTTGCTCATACTTAATTTGACAGAAGCAAAAAATAGGTCTGCTTACAACCAGTCCCTTAAGGTAACAATATGCTCACTGTACAACTGCATTTTGAGCCTACCTCTGAATTCTGTAAATTAGCCAAGGAAAAACAATACAATTGATAAGTATAGGCTATAGAAGGGGGGGGGGGGGGGAAATAGTTGTACATATCAAGTCTCTTTAAGCTACGTACAATTATCAAAACATAAGTTGCTATATATCTATCAATATATGTATTTTTATGTTCATTCACCTTCAAGTAATTGGAATTTTAAGATGCAAGTTAAATACTAAGATGCACTGATACCTCCTCTTCCGTTTCCTTTAAACACCTCTTAGTTAACCAATATAATCATTCCACATAACACTCAAATTATGTTCCAAAGGGTTTGGAAGAAATTTAAAAAAAAAGAAAGAAAAAAAGCCTAGCCGAAACTAACCTTGTTCATCTCGTTGCTCATCATTCCTGATCCATCGCTGGCGGCAGTTGTGGCAACTCGGTCCGACTGGGCGCTGCAGGCGTAGGCGATAGCCCCCACTGAAGAGGCGAAGGCGGCGGGAGGTGACTGGAACTCACCGTGCTCTGATCCTTCTGCCGGTAGTCTTCTTTTTGTTCAGAGCAGTCGAGGTTGACTCCGAAGAGACAGACCCGCTTCAGCTCTGCCGCACACACGGGCATCGAAGCCAGTATCCTCTCGCATATCGGCGGACCGGCTAGTCGCCGCCTCGCTCGCCGGAGCAGTCGAGATCTGCAATCGTTGGATCGAAGAGATTAAACATAGGGAAGAGGAAAAATTAACGGGGGGAGGGAAATTAGGGTTAGGTTTTAGGATGGACCGAAGGAGTCGTCGAGGCCGAAGTCGTGGCGGATGATCCAGCCCTTGCTGGTGCCAAGGACGATGACGTCGTTGCCGGAGGCCATGGAGGTGATGGTGCCGCGCCCCCTAGAGGCGTTGCGATCGAGGGGGTCGACGGAGAAGAGGGCGCCGGAGGCCCCGCCGGAGTCCATGGCGGAGGGGATCGGACGGATGGATCGGTGGAGAAACCCTAAACCTAACCCTAGGCCTGGACGCTGGACCGAACCCTAATTCTGAGCATGGGAGCGGAGGAAGAGGAAGAGGAGGAGGAGAGGGGAAATGGAAGGAGGAGAAGGTATTTCGAACGCTTAATATTAATAAGTTTGCAAAATATTACAAGTTTGCCACTGCTCTAAAATATTAATAACGCTTTGTTTTATAAACGTTATAAAAAGCCCAGAATTAGCCCAAACCGTCATAGAAAAAAGGTATTTCGAACTTTGATAACGCTTAGGTATCAGGCGTCATCAATACGTCTTATCGAGCGTTATTAATAGGCCTTTTTGTTGTAGTGATTTCTGCTCCTATGCAGAATAAAGGAAAGCCCCCTTTGGCCTTTTCTCATTATTCCCCAGTCATTGAGTTCGCAGAAAACACTCATGATTACACCCCTGCACCAATCAGGATACAAACTCTTTTGAACAAAAGTTCTACTTCTCTTGACAGAGACAACCAAGTCTCTAGCAAGAAAGTAAATTCTGCTCATTTGTGCCATACTAAGCGCGTTGGAGTAGGGTGCGCAGTGCAACAAGGCATTTTGCCTACTCCTAAGCATCAATCAAATCCAAATCAGGATCTGCCAACTCTGCGCATATCAAGGTCCAAACAAGGAAAATTGATGGTATCCCAAATAGACACAAAGGAGACGCACCGTCTTGACATGCGCGCCTATCTCAACAGGCACAAATCAGAGCCGGCCTCATCAAGCCATAAGGCGCGCCAAATGCAGTTTGCGCCGGCTGTTGATCTGCGCAAATTGAGGACTTCTAAAGTCAAAGACCCCTTCACCTATGCCAATCAACTCAGCACTTCCTTGTATACCCAAGGAACCAGACATCTCAAGAACGGGAACCATGTTCCTAATGTAATACATGAATATGTACCTCCTTCTTCTCCTTACCCTGTTAAAGTAACCGATCTCTGCGAGATTCTTGTACAAAAGCGGAAGATCGCAGGTCCGTCCCATGTATCTGTGACTCCACCTATGGAGCATCTTTGCAATCATGAGATAGTGATTAAGTGTTGCTGCCAGACAGTGACACGGTCTGTCTTTGACCGTTTGAACTATTCTCAATCTCCTAAACTGATCATAAAAGTAGATGAAGATTTATCCTCCACGATGATCACATGCAAGGAACTCCAGTCTGCTTCCCATGAAGCTCAAGTACAATGCTTTTGCAAATCAGCCAGAAAAACCATCATTGATCGTATGAATTACAATCGTTCTTCTGACATACAACGCCACCCAACTAAAGTGACCCTAATCGATGAAGACGAGTTGCTATTTACTTCAGTCAACATGACATCTCGAAGCACTAGGGTGGAAAGCATTCGAGACGCAATGCATCCCGCAACCCCAGTCAACAATACTTGGATTAGATCCTTCACTCCGGTGAAGGAATCTACCAATATACTAGATCAAGAAGCCGAGAGACAATCGGTCAAAGGAGTCTTCCTTACGACCAAAAAACAATCGGTCTAAGGAATATTCCTTTCAACCAAGAAACAATCGGTCAAAGGAATATTCCTGATTCTAATCAAGATTTCCTCAGTCATAGGGATCTTTCCGTCCCTTATCCTGGGGGTGGTTCCTCGTATGACTTTGATGCTGACAGCGAAAGCTCTGAACAGACCATCTTTTCCACTAGCTCATCTTCGGTGGCCAGAGAAGTGATGGCCTATGTCACCAACAAAGAACAAGACGCATCTAGCTCCGACAGCCAGGAGCAAAGAATCGCCTCTTTAGAGGCCAGCTTGAAAAATATGGTTGAGATGATGGCAAGCATGCATGTTATAATCATGGCACAACATACTGTTCCACCGGTTGCGAATCTAATTCCAATCCAAGAACAAATAGCGGCATTTGCTCCTACTAATACCGGTCAGGGGGTACAGTATCCTCACAATGCTACTGTGCCAACTCCAAGTCTTTCTGGTGCTGGGGGTGGTGCTTATCATGTAGTTTCTCCTCCTAATACACCAAATCAGGCTACTGCTCCCCAAGCATCAGGGGATGCCAATGAGGCCGTAAAACTTTTACGTAATCTGTTCGAAGCCTTTAAGCAGAAGGATGGCCTACAAAAGTTTGGGATCAAACAACCTTATCCCATAGAGTGTAAGGAAGTCTCGTTTCTACCCAAGTACAAGCCTCCCACCATTATGTTGTTTGACGGCAGTACATCTCCAAGCCAATACCTCAACCACTTCGAGGTAATGACTAATCAACTTTAGCCGAATGATGCTCTACTCACTAGAGTATTCGTCGGATGCTTGACAGGTGCAACCTACGACTGGTATCGCAGTTTGCCAGACGGTTGCATAACTTCCTTTGTCGAGTTTAAACAAATGTTCTTGAATAATTTTATGAGGGAACAAATGACATGACTATGTTAGCCCTCATCAAAATCAAACAAAGACCCGATGAAACTGCTGAACGTTTCAATGAACGCTTCCACCGTTAAGCACTCAAAATGCCTCTGGGAACTCCAGATGCTCTGACTATAGATACATGTAAATCAAACATGTTACCTATAGTCAGCATGTGGACTGGATTCACACAGTTCCAGGACTGACCTTCCTTCATAGTGAATGCCGGGGGCAGCTGAAGAAAGTGCTGACAAGTTCAAGCAATTAGGCATCTAGATGAGTAATCTCGACATAGACGAACATTGTGCATCTAACAGTGGTGGTCGTCAGAATAACCACAAAGGCAAAGAAGCTTTGGCTATCAATGTCAAAGGCAAAAAAACTCTAGCCGTCAACATAGGTCAATCAATACCTACCCCGACGACACCACCACAGAGGGCACAACGTCCGAATGAGGAATACTTCTTCGACGATGACGACGTCATGAGTATCTTCGATTGCTTAATCAAGAGCAATAAACTTCAGCTACCCGACGCAAAGTGGCCGGAGGAAGTAAGTAAGACTGATCATCCTAAATATTATGTGTATCACAGGTTCATTGGACACCCGACCAGAGCATGCTATGTACTCAAAGGGAAGAAACAGAAGATGATTAAAGCCGACACAATCACTCTTCAACAGGACGAGAAAACTGTGACTGCCAACGTCATTTCTCTGCAGTTTGGCGACTTTCTTGCTCAACTTGTATATGATGGGGTCATTCCCATCCCGAAGGCTACTTTGGAGATTGTCAATCTTTCGCCTGCATGAAGTGAAGGTGTTGTTCCTCTGTCAACTGATAAAGGGGAAATCATGTGGATCCATCCTGACTTGGTAGCTGACTTTGAGACACTTCCTTCATTTACAAAATCCAAGAAGGCAACCAAATACAAGTCATGTCACATGACTTCACTGGGTGATCATCATCTTCCATCTCTGAATGATATCTTCATCCCGACGGCGAGTTCATCTTCTAATTCTGAGACGACGCTAATGAAGCCGGAGGCCAGTTACCAACCAGCATTCCATCTATATAGTCAATAGTCCCATGAACTAATGACGAAGATGGGATATGATCTGCAAAAATCCCCTGGCTTGAATAATGGAAAAAGGATCTCCTATACCTCTTTTCTTATGTCTTCAACACAATCAATCTCGTGTTGGCTTAGGGTTCCGGACGAACTTTTCATCTTGCTGAAGGAAGTTTTCTAGAGGCAAGACTCGGACAAAGAACTGCAATATGGTATCATTTGCACCTGTACCAGAAGAAGAAGTCCTGACTGGAACCAGGTCTGGAATATTTTACCTGAGAGAATATTCAGAAAGTCAAGAGATCCCTACTTCAGCTCCAGATGCCCCCTCAGCATCTTCTCCTTCTGCTGTCAATGTTCCATCAGCTTCATTATCTTCAGTGGAACCGACTCCTCCCAAACCGATGGCAGCCGACAAAGGAAAGCAGCCAGTTCGCTTCGATAAAATATTGAAGAAAACTCCACCTCTTGGACTTGAGAACCCGTACAACTTCGATATATTGGCTCAACTAGCCAATACTCCAGTGAGGTTATTAATTTTTTAGCTCCTTCGTCTCTCGAAGGAAACTCGGGAAACATTAAGCGAAGCTCTGTTGCAAGCCGACGCTTGCCTGGCACTCTTCAAGAAACCCGATGAGGAACCTGTGGCATGTTTTCACTGTCATAGTGTGATGTAGTTGATTCCTAACATCACCTTCACACAAGATGACATGCTCCTAGAAGACTATCGACATGACCGACCTCTCTACTATAATGGGTATGTCGATACAATGAAGGTTGACCTCATCCTGATCGATCCCGGATCTGCACTTAACATTATGCCAAAGACTTTACTGGATGCCCTAAAAATCCCTGTGCATAATCTCTCTCCAATAATCACCACTATCTTGGGATTCAACTCCGGAAGAAGTGAACCACTAGGAAATATTCGCCTGAAAGTTCAAATCGGCAATCTTCGCACAAAAGTCACTTTTTGTGTGATTGACAATCATGGCTCCTACAATGCTTCGTTAGGGAGACCATGGCTGCATGAACATAACATCGTGCCATCCACCTTCCATCAGTGCTTCAAATATATCGATGACAATGGAGAAGTTAGGAAGGAAGTGGCCGATCTTAATCCATTTCGAGGTGTCGAAACATATTTCACTGACTCCAGGATGTACAAAGAAGAATTTATGAAGGTTGTACTGGCCATGGATACCGAGGAAGATTAGAGAGACACCCCAGAACGTACTTCCCGTCCTTTGTTTTCTTAGACGCTCACCATTCATCTCTTTCATGCCAAGCATATTCCTGCTGAAAAGATGGAATAGAAGGAGCTCACATCTTCTGAGCCTCTTGTTATCGACCTTCATCGTAACAAGCCTTCTCCTTCTCCTTCTCCTCCTCTGGTTATCAACCATAGCATGCCATCGACTAAGGTCAAGAGCCCTATTGTAAATGATGATGTAAAAATCAATAAAGTAGCATCTCCTTTGCAGTATATTGATGTCATTTATTATTCTCGATGTTACTTAGAAATGCTAGATAATTTCGAATCCCTTACAATAGGAGCAGTTCAATCTCTCCAAGACGAAGTATCACTTGAACCAGTTCAAGATTCCTTCTTCCTAGTTCCTTTCCGGAGGAAAGATGAACTTCCTATACTAGTCAGCAAAGGAACAGAGCAGAAGACTACATTTGATAGTGACTCTGAAAACGACGATAACGGGCGGCTTCAACTACGTCGTTACAGTCAACAATCAAAAGACATCATTCAAAAGATGGGATACAACTTCAAAACTGACCTCAATGGTGGTAGGGAAAGGCAAACTCCTGTCCGTATTCCTGCTCAAAAGGGAAAGTCACTGCAATATTACAGCAAAACAAAGCATGTGTTGGGCTATACCTCGTCGGTCATGCCCCCAGACGCCTCCGAGTCTGGCAGAGAAAAGCGATGTAATTCTTCTGACTCTGTTTCATGAGATTCAGATACTAGTGTAGGGCACGTCCATCCAGTGACTATATCTTCCAATATGGTGAGGCACTGAATATATGCTAGTGTAGGGAGAGATGTTTACCCAGAATATAGAGTTTTAGTAGCCCATACTCCATTGGTCAATCAAGACCTGATACAAGAAATAGTAGGACGTCTGTACAACAGGAAAACCGGACAAGACTTAGATTCTTATGAAACTTGAACTATTCATAACTGCTTTCATCATTATCTCCCGTGCTTATATTTTGCACTACTATGGTTGATGCCGCTATTATGGCCTAGTTTTTGCAAGTTTATTCTTTTATCAAGCTTGTTCAAGGCATATGTTTATTGGGGACGACCGCTAGCAAATTGTCTGAATTAGAATCAATGTATTACGATCTGATCAACCGTAGTGCACTTGGTTCGTTCTTCATTTGATTATCCTACGTGGATTAAGATATAGAGGTATTTAGGATCTCATCCGTGACTGCATTGACAATTCCCTCTTGAATTATTCATTTGCCTTTGAATCACGTAGCTGTATTGCCTTTTGCTAATTTGGAAAGACAAACACTCGTATTTGATATAATGATACGGAGTATTCCCTATGGCCAAGATAGTTGTATACACAAACATAGCTACCATCGGCCAACCATGTGACTACAACCTTGTCTTGAGTTACTCGTTCTTCCCTTCAGCCTAAAACTACTAACGTGACCTTCTAGTCACTTGAATTTGATGATGATTAGATTCATACCCTTGGTCAAACACCAACCTAGACGACTATCTAATCTCAAGGAACCAATTATTGTGAGCCTCTAATTATTCATCTTGATTCTTGCTTTAACTAGCAATCCTTATGCCTTAACCCAACCCTTACTCGACAAGGCCCCCACGGTATAGACAAGAGAGGAATAGACAAAACAAAGGTAAGCAATTACAATTATTGTGATAGAATCCCATTTCGAGATTAGGGATTCAGCAGGTGTCATTCTAGGTATAATTTTTTTTAGTATTGAAGATGTGACTTAGCATTAGAACAACACCTTCACCAGCTTGGCCAATATTTGTCGCATGATGCTCCATTATAATGATTCAGTAGTTATAAACAACAATGCATGACCACTACGTGCAACACCATTAGAAACCTTATGACTATAGTCTGGCCGACTTAACACTAATGGAAATTTATGACCTAGTTGTTGAGATCGTTTGTTACCCCCATTGATAACTCTCGTATACTATGGGCGAGTGGATCATTCTTTTTTAGCGACACGTGTGTCATTGTACGTACTTGTTTTCTATTTATTAGAAATTAATGAACGATCCTTGAATTTGATTCATATCTACCTTATCACGTTGCGCCGTGCCTTATTCCTTATTACCAAGAGTCGAGGTACAATATCATGACTTTGATATTCTTTCTAAACTCATTAATCCTAAAACCATGTCTTAACTTCTAAAGTGAGTAGAATGTAAGCCTTCTAAATTTTAGGATATAAGAAGATTACTGATTGAACAGGATAAGTCGATTTCCATTAGGATGATTATTAGTGCCCCATGAACTCCCACTTTCCATCTAAATTATTTGGTGTCCCCAACCGTGACATTAATATTCGGAGCACGAGACCAGCTATTACCTTCCAACAAATTCACATACAAGACATAGATGACTACATCTTCATGTAGACATATCATGTCCCACTCAAACACGTCCTCTTATACTCTATTTTTATGGTACGACTTTCAAGTTAAAAAAGGACTAGCGATAACCCTTACCATAACACCGATGTATTTTTCGACTGCAATTAGAGATCCAACATCGACTCAAATCTTTTGGTCCAATATATGGTTGTGATCTACTTGAAGCCCTCAATGCAATGCCACTAGTGTGCCACTCAATAGAGGCCTCTTGTGCTAGTTAAACACAAAAGTCATGGAAGGCGCATTTTCATGACTTATAGAACCTATTTTACCATCCCAACTCAGAATTAGCGCAACCACTTGATTTAGAACCTACTCTAAGTTACCCTAACCTAATAGGGATGATTTAGATTGATTCTACACGATTTGGTCTTAGCCAATATAGATTTATTCTCGAGGTTAATCCAAATCAAAGATTGATGACCCATGGAGAACCCCATTAAAACCCAAGTTAAACCCATCCCTGCCTATCGCAATATATGGACTATAAAACCAAACTTGATGAAATAGGTCCTTACACCTATTATGTAGTCCCTTTCACTTGGTCTATTAGTCCTCCTTCCATAAATCCCTTAACCATATTCCTTCGTAGCCTATGCTATGCGAGGAATGGAGTACCATTGTACAAACTTGTTTTCGATTATGGTTGACCAAGACCTCTCCTACTGCCTTGATGGAACAAAACAATGCATAATCCATGGTAAATAAGTAATACCTGGGCTTCCTATAGAGACCGTGATTATAATCAGAAGTACCTCATATCGTCATGCGTCTTCTTGACATTTGACTTTCTTAGAAGTCCTATTACGGTGCTTTCTATGTTTAACAAATTTATGTAGGTTTGATAAAGCGATGATTTTAGTATACAGTATCTCTTATAATGGAATGCCATTAGTCCAATTCTTACATCTGCTTGGGAGCTGCGATACAATCTTTGTATTGTAATTATATTCCTTGCTTGTACGTTTAGATAACCACAATGAAAGATAGAAACCTTGATTCTTCAAATTCCGTTCTAATATAGAATCGTGCCTTAGTTTCAATTTCGAAAAAGGAATTTGCTTAGGGTATAGGCAAGTCTCTCTAGAACGCAGGATTCGTGAATCAGCAGATGATTGAGGTAGACCAATTCCACTTAGGCTAAAAATTCGGTGGTTCATAACGCCCGTTTCTGTTCATACCAACTGACACCCTCTACCGTGGCCTTGATATTTGAAGCATAGCACTATTTTTTTTTTCTTTCAATCAAGCTCACACTTACGAACTAGACCAATCAGGCTAAACACATGACATAAATGTCCCGCTTAAATACACCGTTCTGTGCTCCATTTCAACGACGCAACATATATGACACATTATTCTCATAGAACAAACCATAGATGCCCTATTTTTATTCCCATTGATGTTAACCACATAGCTAACGACCCCCTCCCTTAACCAAACCGAACACCCATGATCCATAAAAGTTGTATGACATGCATTCCCCCCGATAACGCACATGCCTCCTACACGATACCAAACACCAGCACGCATACCCTGGTCATTATGACTTAAGATTCCAAACACTTACATGATCATATTTTATAGCAAGGTTTCTGTACTTACTATAGATTCTCATCACGTGGCCATAAATTGTTCTTTCCTTAAGTTCTTCAAACTCATCTCTTAGCATCTCTTGTTAGGCGAAAAATGAAACCCCTTGAATCAACATGTTTAGCTAGAATCAAACAAGAGATGCCTACTTATCTTGTTGAAGTTTGACCCCTATAGGAACCATGTTAAATTTTAATAACCCTCCTATAGAAGTTGTTGACCAAGGATGTCATGGCAATATCGAGGTTAGCTTAAAATCTGTGATTGCGATCAGAACTTCCAATATTCTCGTGCCATCCTTTAGAAATTGTCCCTTTTATAAGCCTTGTAACGACGATTTTCACGGTTAGCCAACTTTATAAGATGGGTAGAGCTTTGAACCAAGGGTACCCTATCTTGTAGTTTATGACGACAATTCGGATTCCTGTGATAACCACCTTCTCCATCGTTTCAGAAACCAAGTACGATTTGACTTTCCTGCCACCCATGTACAAAATCTCGTCATGTTATATTTTATTATATATGAAGATTATTCTTAATTTCAAGGACAAAATTTTTATAAGTTGGGTAGAATGTAACTCCCCTATATTTTTACTAAACAATTTTGAAATATTAATTGAAGATACATATATATAAATATATGTGTATATTGGAAATATGTGTGTCTATTAGATATGTATTGTAATTTCCCAAAATCTTATTAACCATATTTCGCTAAGAATTTGTTAAGGCAGATTGAGAATGGGTATATACATTCTTCATATATATATATATATATATATATATATATATATATATATATATATATATATATATATATATATATATATTTTATATATATATATATATATATATATATATATATATATATATATATATATATATATATATATATATATATATATATACTTGGTATATTAAAAATAAATATATAAATGTATATCAGTATTAATATATGATAAATACTTCGAATTATTTTAGATATTTATGTAAAAGAAAAACATGTGACAACAAAATTTTCCTTATATATATATATATATATATATATATATATATATATATATATATATATATATATATATATATATATATATATATATTTTTTTTTTTTTAAAACTGTTACCTTTATTGATAAAAAGAGGGTAATGATTACATCCGACCTCATGGTAACTAAGACAGAGAAATAAAGAAAAACACTACTCTAAAGCCCAGAGAGGGATAGCCGGGAGGTGACGACAACTGGAAAGAGACTTCCGAAACTGTCGCTTCACCTCCCGAACCAAGAAGACCAACCCAGCACCACGCCCCTCGTACCGCTGCTTGTTCCTGTTCTTCCAAAGCACCCAAATGATCGCCCCAGCCAATGATCTCCGATGATGACTACCCTGTTCCCGGCACCACCTTTGAAGAAAGACCAGAAAGTCACTATGCATCCGAGCCTTGAAGAAACCCCGGAAAGCGGACCAAACCGTCATAGCAAGGTCCCCATGGAAGAATAAATGCTGAAGGGTCTCCCCATGCCCATCCTGACAGCAATGGCACCTGGATGCCAGATGGAAGCCAATCTTCTAAATATTGTCATCAGTAGGGAGCCGGTTGTGACAAACCCGCCACATCAGAATGCTCCACTTTGCCGGAATACACTTGCCCCAAATATTAGAAAAGAGTGATGATGTAGGGTTAGAGAACCGGCAACATCTCCAAGCCGCAGCCATCGTGAAAGAACCTTTCCGCTCTCCCCAAACTAATGAGTCAGGATCCGAAGTACAAGTCAGATTCGCCCCTCTAAGCCGCCCCGCTGCCTCTATTCCAAACTGCTCCACAAACAAAGACAGATCCCATCCAGATGTTGTCCAAAAGGAACGGATAAGCGGACCACCATTATCGGAATTCCTCGCCCTCGAATCTCTGATCTTCCTTCCCCTATCCGAAAGTGCCCGAACAGTCACCGTTCGTTGTGGAAGAACCACCCGTCTCCCAGCCAATCTGGCCGACCTCCGAAGCTCCCCATTACCCAAGCGCTGTGAAGCCATCGAAACAGACTCCCTCTCCTGTGTTCGACTCCGCACCCGAATTCGTCTCCCCGTTCCGCGCCTGCTCCCCGAAGTGACTCCCTCAGCCGAAGGAATAGCAACACTATCCAACCGAGGACCCCCCGGAATCCAATCTTCACACCTCGCCGATCCTTCGCCACGCCCAAGTTTAAACGAGATGTGCGGCTCCGCCAATTTCCTTCCCCGCAAAATCCGTCGCCAAATATGAGAGCCCTTGGAATTCATAAACACATCACAAGGATGACGCTTACGAAAATATTTTGATTTAAGAAGCTCCACCCAAAGGCCCTTCCCATGCCTCAACTTCCACCATAGCTTTATAGAAAAAGCATCCATAATGTCACTCAGGCACTTGATCCCAAGTCCGCCTTCGGACTTAGTCCGAGTAACGAACCGCCACGCCAGCCAACTCCTCTTAGCCACCCCATCCTTACTACCCCAGAAGAAAGCCGCAAATATCCTCTCAATCGTCCTGAGAACCGCCCGGGGAGGACAACATGCAGCCAATGTATACATAGGGATAGAAGAAAGTACATTCTTAATAAGGACCAGCTTACCCCCAGGAGAGAGAATCTTGTTTTGCCAACCCGTCAGCTTCGAACGGATCTTATCCAACAAATAGCTGGACATCCCCGCATTCCTTCTCCCGCAAGTAAGCGGGCAGCCCAAATAAGAGAATGGCAAGGAACCAGTACTAAATCCGAATAGAGTAGAAATAGTCCGAGCACGGTCCTCACTCAATGGTGTCGCAGTATAAAAGGCCGATTTGGAATAATTAATCTTCTGTCCAGAAACAGCCTCATATCTATGCAATACTTGCTGAAGAGCACGCAATCTAGCAATATCCTCCGAAGTGAAAATAAGAACATCATCCGCATAAGCCAAGTGCGGGATACGCGGTCCCCCTATCGGAATGTGAAAAGAAGATCTCCTATCTGTGTCTTGAAGAAGCTTGAGGTTCCGAGAGAGTACCTCCGCAGCAATAATGAAGAGAGCCGGGGAAAGAGGGTCCCCCTGCCGGATCCCTCTAGACGTCGAGAAAAAAGCAGTAGGAGCGCCATTAATAAGAACCGCATACCGGGTATCTGCCAGGAGACGATATATAATATCACAGAAGACCTCATTAAAACCAAATCTCCGAAGTACCCGCATGAGGAAATGCCAATTGACTCTGTCATAGGCCTTCTGCATGTCCAGCTTAATAGCAGCATTTCCACCATGGTTGGGCTCCCTCATAGAAGCCACCATATCCTGAGCAATAATGATATTGTCCACAATCTCTCTCCCCTTAACAAAAGCACTTTGCTCTGGAAAAATAATTTTGGGAAGATAATCCCTCAACCTGCAAGCAATAATCTTGGAAATAATTTTGTTACAGAAATTGCAAAGGCTAATAGGGCGGAAATCAGAAAGGTTCTTCGGGTGCTCGACTTTAGGAATAAGAAATAAGAAAGTATCCAAAACGGATAACGGAAGGCGTGCACCCAAGAAAAAAGAGCCAACTGCTTCCTCCACGTCAGCAGCAATAATGTCCCAACATACTGAGAAGAATCTCCCAGAAAAGCCATCCGGTCCAGCGCCACTAGCCGGGTCCATCCCCCGAACAGTCTCCAGCAGCTCCGCTCTATCTGGACAACGAACAAGATCAGAATTGTCCTCCATAGAAATAATTCTAGGGATGACATCTAAGAAGGCGTCCTCATCTGAAATAGGCTCAGCTCTAAACAACTTCGAAAAGAATAGAGCCGCCTCCGTCGCTACCTCCTCAGTAGACCCAGTTTCTGATCCATCAGCCCGAATAATTTTCTGAATACCCGCCTTTCTTTGCCTGCTCCTAGTGCACTCATGGAAAAAGCGAGTATTCTTATCACCTTCCAGATCCCATCTCAATCGTGCTTTTTGTTTCCAGAAAGAATCCTCCACCTGGACCTTTTGCTTCAACCTGGCGACGGCCTCCATCCAAGAAGCCCTCCCCCTCTCCGACGGATGGATCTCATAGTCGTGCTCCGCCGCCAAGGCAGCGTCCTCAGCCTGACGGACCTCCTGGAAAACGTCTCCGTAAGTAGCTCTGCTCCAACCAGCCAGAACATGCCCCGTTGTCCTCAAGCGCATGCCCAACCGCTCCAGCGCATCATAATGCCAGCATGAATTCCACGCCCGGGCCACGATCGCAAGAAAATCCGGATGTGAAGTCCAAAAATCAAGAAATCGGAAGCCTCTACGCACCGGGGAAGAAGCTGGCTGGCAGGATATCAAAAGAGGAGCATGATCAGATTCTGCCCGATTAAGATGCTCGCAAGAAACCTGGACTCCATCCAACCAACTACCCGTCACAAGGAGCCTATCAAGACGGGATCCCTGCCGATCTATCCCCGTCTGCCCGTTCACCCAAGTATATATGCTACCTCTGAAACCAGCATCGGAGAGCCCGGCCGCCAACTGAAAGTCGAGGAAGTCCGCAATGGCCCTCGTGTCAGGGGGTCGACCTCCGAATTTCTCATCCGGAGAAGCAATGATTGAAGTCCCCGCCCACCGCCCAGGGCAATGTAATATCCCTGGCTTGGACGTTCAGAAGGTGCCTCCACAGACTCCTCCTCCCCTGTCGTGTCCCTGCACCATGAACTATCGACAACTGCACCGGGGCCGAAAAACAACTCAGAGAAAGCTGCACCGTGATAGCCTGGTCACAGGAATCAGTACAAGTAATCCCAAGACCCGACTTACAGAAAATCCAAATATTGTCCTTATCATTGCAAAAGCTATCATCAAAACCCAACCTCAGTCGATAAGAAAGAAGCTTAGAGGATATCACCATGGGTTCAATAATGGCAAGAACCTGAATCGAGTTGGTCCGACACAAAGACCTGAGACGGGATAAAGTAGCTCTGTTCGCCGTCCCCCGAACATTCCAGATAAGGAATTTAACCATGGACCCTCTGGGGGTCCCGCCTAACCCGGGAAGCATGTGATCGAAGAAGCCGATCCGACTGAGGTGCCATCGACTTCCTCCGCCTACCAGCCGTCTTCTTAAAGGGAACCATCTGCCAGTCTTCTTCACGCCCCTCCGAAAGTATGGTGGAAAGTCTAGCCTCGGGCAGTGAGACCATATCATCACCCGGAGGTGATGCATAGCCCCAGACGGATAGAGGACCGTGACCGTCCTTCCCCCACTCCACCAAGCTACGATTTTCAGTGTCAGAATCCGCCGCAACGACTCCCTGTCCCAGCTGGCTATGAATAATAATAGGAAGGTCCGATAGAACAATAGATCCAGTACCCCGCTCAGGGCCCATCTGCCCATCCAAGCAAGAGCCTGGAACGCTGCGTCGCTCCAACATGGGCCGCCCATCATCCGACCATAAAGCCAGCTGGCCCGAAGATGACTCTCCCACGTGCCAGGATGGCGGAACGGAATTCGCACGATTATCAGCACTCCCGCGTAATCTGGGCTGCGTGGTCCCCGTGCTATCATCACGCCCCTCGACGCGCCTCCATACCTGCCGTGTCCCCTTCTCTTTCTCACGCCTCGACCGTCTCCTCCGACGACCCCTGCTGGTCCCACGGCCCCCCACCGGGCCGTCCTCCTCACTCACTACTCCTGGAGAGAGGCCGTCGGGGATAAGCAGTCTATCAGCAACACCTACTGAAGGAGGCTCCACCCGGTGACGACCACAAGCACTCTCAACGTGACCATGATGGCCACACGAAACACAGTAGAGGGGACTCCGCTCATAGATAACTGGTTGTGAGCGAATACCATCAGGCAGTTGGAAGAACACCTCATGATGGAGTGGTTTGCTGACGTCCACTTCAACCAAAACCCTGGCAACCCCCGGCCTAGAGAATAACGCCGCAGCCCGATCAGTACTGAGCGGAGTGCCGAGACCAGATGCAATGGAAAGAACTGCATTGGTATCAAACAAACAATATGGAAGCCCGGGGAAGGCCACCCAGATAGGAACCCGAGGGTCCTCTCTCAACGGCGAAAAATCCACCGACGACCTGAAAATCATCATCGGAACCCGTCCAACGAACCAGCAGTTCTTAGACCGCAGCCGAAGAAAATCACTCTCGACATGAGGCCGTATGAGGACGTGACGGTCATCGATAACCTTCACTTCAATCAACCCCCTGAAACCCTTCGAATCGAAAGCCTTTCTAATAGTCTCAATCGGGAGTCTCCGCCGAGCAAACTTGCCAATAAGGTCAAGTCCACACGGCACCGTGAGGGCCTCCATATCCGCCTGAGAAAATACAGCCACCTTTCGACCATTGGAAACAATGGCAGGTCGGAAATCCACCCTCGGCAATCCTCCCGTCAACGACGACGCGGGTCCACCCACGACCGCAGCGAAGGTCCGCGCCATGCCGCCCGTTCCTCCACTAGCCGCCTTCGATGTGACCTCCGCCGCAGACGGAAGTTCTACCCTCAAAGCTTCCTTGTCACGGAGGGAAGACCCCCCATGGACATGGACAGCCCCCCCGCCCACAACCCGAACGTCGCCACACGGAGGGCCGGAACCCCCCGCCAAGACCGACACAGCAGGCGAAGTGCTCCCCTGGTCTCCGTTCAGCGGCGAGTGCCGTCCCAGATGGCCGGGAAGCCCCGCCGTGGGACCTGGACCCGCCAGCATACCCAACACACCGCCGGAAGGAGCCGGCAGGTTAATCCCCGGGACAGCCCCCGCCTCTGTAGGGGCGGAGCCCCCCACCCCGATCGGAGCAGCGCCGACGAGCCCAGCAGGCGGAGTGCTCCCCTGGTCTCCGTCCAGCGGCGTGTGCCGACCCAGATGGCCGGGAAGCCCCGCCGTGGGACCTGGACCCGCCAGCATACCCACCACACCGCCGAAAGTAGCCGGCAGGCCAACCCCCGGGACAGAGGGCCGGCCAGGGTGGCCTGAAGCCCCCGCCTTTGGATCTGGTAGGACGGAGCCCCCCACCACGATCGGATCAGCGGCGACGAACTCCGGCAGTCCGCCCCCATGGGCGGAAACACACGCCAGGCGGCGGTCAGGGAGGCCAGGTGCCCCTGGCGACGGACCACCCGGGGGGGGCGGAGCCCCCCGCCGAGAACAGCATCTGGAAATTCGTTCGCCTGATCCGCAGAAACCGGAGCCCTAGCGAGCGATCCATATATATATATATATATATATATATATATATATATATTTATATATATATATATATTTGAACATTTAGATTCTATTCTTTGAATTTTAGAAATTTTAGAATTTATATAAATATATATTACTGATTTTTACTTATATATAAAGGAAAAAAACTCCCCCCTACTGTTCCCACGCGGGAAACAGCGGGAAGGGGAACCCGACCCAGCCGTGATAGTATATACGGATTTTCATATATATATATTAGAGAAAAAAAAAACTAAAAAACCCTAACCCCATGCGCGCGCCTCCAGACCCCCGCCGCGCATGCGCCGCACGCGGTGGTCACCGGCACGACACGGCCGGCAGTGACCGTGTAGAGAGCAGCATCGCGGGCCTAACAGCAGCCCGCCAAATTCCTAACACGATTACTTCGTGATGGCTCCATCGTTCGTCCATCCAATTGATCCGGTACGTTCACAACCTAAACACCTTCAACTCCCTTCTTGTAGAATTAATTCTCATCCATTATTCATAAAGTTATTTGTCGTTGAAAACCCAAGAAAAACTGATTACAAAAACTAAAAAATTTAGAAAACTTGACCGATACGGCGTGCGTTCCGACAAACCGGACGACGTGGTCACAACCCATAAGCATCGAAAGGCGCATATGGATGTTGTCGACATGTGGGAACTGATGGCGTTCGATTTCGTTGTGCGTGCGCGACGAAATCGAGACGTATCCGTCAAGATACCCCTGTATCGGCCCTTTGCAAACTAGGCCATAACTTTGTGCACGTTCGTCGTATCGAGACGACATTTGTGCCAACATGACCTTATCATTTTTTTGGTCATGTGTGCCAAGTTTGGTCCGATTCTGAGAAGGTCGACCGGAATGCCTATTTGGCAGGACCGCGACCCGATCCTACGGGCTAAATTGTGCACAGCCCGCCGGATTTCAACTTTGGACATACGGTTGGGTTTGTCTCCACATACCGGACTTGTATACATGTAGTTTGATGACTTTAAAGACCATAGATACTGGCACACATTTTGGTGCAAAACGGATCCAATGGCGGACATCGTTTTGACCCAAAATTTCAATTTTGCCTCTATTCCAGAATTGGACTTTTGGACAGGCGATTCATGACATATCTTTTATACCAAGAACGTTCTTGATGTTTGTTTTAGCATCCGGAGCCATTTGTGGATTGTGACTTTCTTTTGCTGACGCTTGTGACTGTTGGACTTGCCATTCTCGCACAACAGGCAAGATACCTTGCCACCTTACTCTGTGATTTACTTTATCTTATTTTTAATTATTTATTTTTAGCATTTTTACCTGTTGATAGTATTATATCATAGTGTGTCCAAGTCACACTTGGGTGCAAGCGACTGTATCATTCGTTTTACTTGTTTTGTTCTATTTTCTTGTATTGACTTAGACTAGTAACCACATGTAACGCCCCAGTCCCAAAATACATAGGACCGAGCACGTGAACATGCCAGCTGCACACATATGAAGAATACTCCAATATATGGAATCCTCATATATGCACATAAGCTGTAAATAAAATAATCACATGCCAGAATAACAAAATCTAAACTCATCACAGCTCAACACAGAAGATAATAGAGTCCAAAATAAATAAATAAGAGTATCAAAAGATAGCCGGGTAAACATGCTCACTCCAAACAGCTATAAAAAATAGTCTCACAAGATCGGAGTCCAACCTCCGCAAAATAGAAAGAAATGAGATGTAAAAATAATGTCCACTAATGTCTCAAATATAGAATAGACTAGGAATCAGTAGGGACTGCCTCGTCATCAATGTATGATAGCTCCAACGCTGCTCCGTACTCCTGTGGAAAATCGTCTAATCCTGGAGAGATAACCAGGTCCTTAGGGGACATAGCAAGATACAAGAAAACACCATGCCATATAAACTGTGATAATATAATAAGAGAAAAAGGTATGCATGCAATCGGGTTCCTGACCATTCTATTGTGAATATGCAGTTTGAGATACAATCCTTCGACGCATGAGCCCTGGCTGTAAATGAGATCGGCATAGTTCCCATGAAGGGCACCAGGGGCCTACGTCCATAACGCTCTGGAAGCGTTAGAGGGCACCATGTGCAAGGGCTACGTCCATAACGTACTGGGAAACGTCAGAGGGCGCCTGGAGCCTGCGTCTCTGGAGGAGAACACAGGTAATCAGGGAAGTGCAAAGAAGCCCATACGTCAGGTATTGTTCTCCCCACCCAATGCTAGTATCATCATCTCCATGACTGATATGAACCTCTAATAACCGCCAAGTCTTCTAACATGCAACACTATTGGCAGTTACTCCTATCCGTCGCACGCTCCATATGTATCGGTGGCCAGCCGACTACGCGGGTACGTGTCCTACATGTGGCTCACAACACGTGGTAAGCAAATGTCAAGACCGTATGAGATATACCAATACCTCATCATCAAAGGGAAGGTCACTAAACTAAGTCAATGCAAGAGAAATAAGTAAAAGCGTGAAAACGACCGATAGAGTCAACTGCCCCAAGTGTGACTTGGACGCACAGTTTAAATATCACGAGACAAGAAATAATGAAAATAACAACTGAAAATAAGAATATAATAATCACAGAGGGAGGTGGCAAGGTATCTTGCCTGATGGTGCAAAGTGGCAAGTCCAAGAAATCACAGTGTCAGCCAAGAAATGTCACAGTCTCTAAACAACTCCGGACGCTGAAACAAACATCAAAAACGCACTCGGTGTAAAAGATATACCTAGAAAATGCCTGTCCAAAAGTCTAATTCTGGAACAGGGGCAAAGTCGTAATTTCGGGTCAAAACGATGTCCGCAGTTGGACCCGCTTTGCACCGAAACACGTGCCAAAGTCTATGGTCTCTAAAGTCGTCAAACTACATGTCTACGGTTTCAGTTTGAGGGGAGGCACTCAACGGTATGTCCAGTTTTGGATTCCGATCAGCCGTGTACAAAGTCGCCCGTTCGAGTGGGTCGCGGACCCGCCAAAAAGGGTTCCGATTCGACCTTCTCAGAATCGAACCAAACTTGACACACGGGACCAAAATTTTGATCCGGACCTGTTGGCGCAAGTTTCGTTTCGAATCGACGATTGTACACGAAGTTAGGGCGAAGTTTGCAAATTGGCGTTACGGGGTATCTCGACGGATACGGGCTGATTTCGTCGCGCACACACAACGAAGCTGAGTTCCGTCAGTTCCCACACGTCGACAACGTCCATACGTGCCTTTCGATGCGTATAGCGCGCAACCACATTGTCCGGTTTGTCGGGGCACGTGCCGTATCGGGATAAAGTTTCTGAAATTTACTATTTTACACGCAGTTTTTCGGCCAACTTTAACAGCAGTTTAATTCGTGCATAGTTGTCGAATTGCAAAAATAAAATTTGTGTTATAATCTCGTTTATGTTGTTAACTACTATTTTCAATTAGTTGATTGAAATCCTCAGTATTTGGGTCGAAAATCGGCTCGTGGGTTGGGACTGCCCTAAAACTGTTCTGTTTCGAAATTTTTTGGGAACTTGGGTTCGAAATACCGAACGATATATGGGGTTTCGCTCGATTCTACCAGAAAAGGTTTTGAGAGTGTCATGTCTACTTGCGATAGGAATTTACAGAAGTTGAAACGGCTTTGCGTGGAAGGAGAGAGATAAGAGGGAAGAGGAGTACCTCGCTGTCGATGGGAACAGGGGAGTGCCCTGTTCTGTGCCGCGGCGTCGAGTCTCTGGGTCGGCCGGCGGTCGGCGATGCTCGACGGCGGCCGCTGGGAGGTCGGGGAGGTTCGAGGTCGAGGGGCTTCAGGTTGGGATAAAAATTTCGGGGGTTTAGGGTTCGGTTCGCGGAGCAGTTCTTATACTGCTGCCGCCGTTTCTCTTATTCGGAATAAGAATACAATATGGGGGGCTCGGGTTGAATCAATAGCAGCAGCTGCTGCTAAATTATTAGCTTTAGGGGGGTCGGGCCCCACCCCGCGGCTTAGTAGCTGCTGAGGATGGGGTTCGGCCCACCACCCCTCTGTTACTTTTTTTTTTACAAACAATCTATATGTGTGTGTGTGTGTGTATATATATATATATATATATATATATATATATATATATATATATATATATATATATATTCATAAGAACAATTCTATAATTCGTAATCAAGTATCAAAAATCTCTTTGTAACAAAGGTAGGCGATACTTAGTAATATTTAAAATATCAAGCACACAATCATACGTATAATATATTTATATATAACTATACATACGTACATATACTAATCACCTCTATAATGCCAATAATATAGTAAAATAATTTTTTTTAAACACTAAAAAAATAGAAATATTGGGGGTTTACATCCTACCCAACTTAAAGAAAATTTCGTCCTCAAAATTAAACTAAGATCGGGGATCAATGCAATGCAAGGAATATAATAGTACTTAAAATGCAAGACATATCTTCGCCTTCGAACAAATGTGGGTAGCGATTTCGGATGTCGTCCTCGCGCTCCCAAGTAGACTCCCCTGGCGAGTGATGCTTCCATGCCACGCGAACCAATGGAATAGATTGATTCCGCAACACCTTCACTCAGCGATCGAGGATACCTACTGGTTGCTCTTCGTATGACAAACTCGGTCCAACTGTGATCTCGGAGTGATCAAGCACATGATTGCTGTCCGCCACGTACCTTCTCAACTGAGATACATGGAATACGTCATGCACTCCCTCTAGCGACGGTGGCAAGGCCAATCTGTAGGCAATCTCTCCAACACGTTCCAAGACATCGAAAGGCCCGATGTACCTTGGACTCAACTTGCCACGTCCTCCGAATCGAATCGTGCCTCTAGTGGGGGATATCTTCAAGAACACATGGTCGCCCTCTTTGACCTCCAAGGGTCGACGACGATTATCTGCCCACTGCTTCTGACGATCCTGCGCTGCTCGCAGGTGGCCCTGAATTTTCTTCACCGTCTCTACTGTGCTCAAGACCAACTCGGGACCCAATAGCTGTCACTCTCCTATGTCGCTCCAACAAACAGGAGACCGACACTTCCTACCATACAACGCTTCAAATGGAGCCATCTGAATGCTCGCTTGATAGCTATTGTTGTAGGAAAATTCAACGAGATGAAGATGGTCCTCCCATGAACCGCCAAAATCAAGCATGCACGCTCTCAACATATCCTCTAACATCTGAATGATACGCTCCGACTGGCCGTCTGTCTGCGGATGATATGCCGTGCTAAACTTCAATCGGTTGCCCAAACTCTCTTGCATGCTCCTCCAAAAATATGAGGTATATCTCGAGTCACGGTCCGACACAATACTAACAGGCACACCGTGTAATCTCACAATCTGCTCCGTATACATCTCTACCAATACCTCTGTCGATTGGCCCACTCTAAAAGGTAAGAAATAGGCTGACTTGGTAAGTCTATCAACAATCACCCACACTGCGTCACGTCCCCTAGGACTCCGAGGAAAAACCGTAATGAAATCCATAGTAATGTGCTCCCACTTCCACTCGGGAATGGGTAGCGGCTGCAATAATCCGGCCGTCCTTTGGTGCTCCGCCTTCACTTGTTGGCATACCAAGCACTTGGCAACGAAACGAGCTATCTCTCGCTTCATTCCGTGCCACCAATAATACTGTCGTAAGTTGCGGTACATCTTGGTTCCTCCGAGATGAATGGAGTATGCCGAACCGTGAGCCTCTGCCATCAGCTCCTGCCGTAGCTCTCCATTGGGAACATAAAGGCGATCACCACGTCGCAATGTCCCATGGGTTGAATCCTCAATCCCGTCTGCTCTTCGGCTTTAGTCCTTTCTCTGAGCCGTCGAAATCTAGCATCATTGGGCAATGCTGCCTTGATGCGCTCTACCAATGATGATTGCACGTGGAGGTTGGCTAATACACCGTTTGCTCCAGGCAATACTACCTCAATACCCAGCTCCAAGTCTCTAATCAATTCCTTCTGCGTAGTCAAAAAGTGTGCCATGGGCTTACGGCTTAATGCGTCTGCCACGACATTAGCCTTATCCGGATGATAATGTAGCTCGATCTCGTAATCCTTCATCAACTCCAACCAACGTCGCTGTCGCATATTCAACTCTTTTTGTGTGAACATGTACTTGAGACTCTTATGATCAGTGTAGATTTCAACCTTCTCGTCGTACAAGTAGTGTCTCCATAGCTTCAAAGCAAAGATAATCGCTGCGAGCTCTAGATCGTGGGTTGGGTAATCTTTCTCGTGTACCCTCAACTGTTGTGATGCATATGCTACTACACGACCGTGCTGCATCAATACACATCCTAATCCCTTCCAGGATGCGTCACTGTAGATAACAAATCCTCCCTGGCCCGATGGTAGTGTCAAGATCAGTGCTGTAGTCAATCGCTTTTTCAACTCGTCAAAAGTGGCTTGACACTCGTCTGTCCATACAAACTCCTGATCCTTGCAAGTTAATCGAGTCATAGGCCCCGCTATTCGAGAGAAATCTTCCACGAACCGTCAATAGTAACCCGTAAGTTCGAGAAAACTTCTCACCTCAGAAGTTGATGTGGGAGCGGGCTATGATTGACTGTTGTGATCTTCTCTGGGTCCACTGATATACCTTCACCCGTAACAATATGACCAAGAAATGATACCTCCTCGAGAAAGAAATCACACTTGCTAAGCTTCGCGAAAAGTCGTTCATTCCTCAACGTTCCCAAAACTATCCGTAGATGCTGCTCATGCTCCTCCTGACTCTTGGAGTAAATCAAGATATCGTCTATAAAGACTACTACAAATTTGTCCAAGTACTGGTGAAAGATCTTGTTCATTAAAGTCATGAAGACTGCGGGAGCATTGGTCAACCCAAAAGGCATGACCAAAAATTCGTAGTGTCCATACCTTGATCAAAAAGCTGTCTTTGCAATGTCTTCCTTCCGAACCTTCAATTGGTGATAGCCTGATCGTAAGTCAATCTTGGAGAATACTTTTGCTCCACTCAGTTGATCGAATAGATCGTCTATACGCGGCAAGGGATACTTGTTCTTCACCGTCACTGCATTCAATGCTTTGTAGTCGATGCACATGTGCACTGTCCCGTCTTTCTTAGGCACAAAAAGAACGGGTGCTCCCCATGGTGACGCACTGGCACGAATAAATCCCTTCTCTAATAAGTCATCAATCTGCGTCTTCATCTCTACCAACTCCTTGGGTGCCAGACGATATACTCGAGATGAAATAGGCTCGGCTCCGGGAATAAGCTCAATAGAAAACTCAATATCTCGGTCAGGTGGTAGTCCTGGCAATTCCTCGGGGAATACATCCTCGAACTCGGTGATAATAGGGTGCTGTGGGGTGTCATGCATCATCATATGAGTCCCCGATGTGGGTGCATCACAACTCTCTCCGTCTTCTTTGGTGAACTCAAACTCTGCCGTATTAGGTGGTCTAAAGATAATACTACTCCTATGGCAGTCTATGAGAGCGAAATGCTGGCTCAACCAGTCCATTCCAAGAACCACATCAAATGTCGGCATAGGGAATACAAGAAGTCGTGCCATCATCTCTCTGCCACTTATCACTACAAGACAACGTCTACAAACACCACTAACAGGTACAACTCCTCCTCCAGTGAGGATTTTAACATTTTTAGCTAAGGGTGTGATGGGAATGCTGTGTTTAGTGGCAAAACTAGTGGCTATAAATGAATGTGTCGCTCCAGTATCAAATAATGTAATAGCAGGAAAAGATGCAACTAAAACCATACATGTTATAACTTCTGCCTCTGTCTCTATATCCTCAACAACAAGTGAGAATACCTGCCCATAATTCTGTCCTGGGGCCTGAGCTCTGGCCTTGTTGTACTGTACGCCTTGGGGAGGCAATGGTGGACGAGGTACTCCTGCTATAGGCCGTGGTGCTGGAAGAGCTGGGGCTGTAGGTCTCGGGTTCTGCCGAGCATGTACTATCGCCTGTTGCTCCGGATAGTCCTTGAGCATGTGCTGATTGGATCCACATCTCAAGCATAATCCAAGGCGAGTCCTGCAGTCGTTCTGGAGATGTCCTTACTTTTCGCAGTAATGGCAAACGGGCTTCTGATAAGGTGAGGGCCTCTGCTAGAACTGTCCTGCGGCCCTCCTAATAGGTCCACTCTGGGTGGCTCGGTCTGGTGTAACTGCTGGGGTATGTCGTCTCGATGTCTGTTGCTGCTCCTTGCGAAGTATCTCCTGAGCATGAGCTTCTTCCAGGACAGCTGAATGGGAGACTCGAGACTGGGTAGTCGTATAAGACTTGAGCTCTGGTGCAAACCCCTGGTGAAATCTCCTCGCCTTCTCTAACTCCGTCGGAATCAATCCCGCACCAAATCGACTCAGGCGATTGAACTCTGAGTTATACTCATCAACGGTCATATTCCCTTCTTTCAGATGAAGGAACTGGTCATAGAGACCATCTCGAACATGAATAGGGAAGAATCTCTCATAAAATGCATCATAGAACTACTTTCAGGTGATCCCAGTGCCTAATCGTCTCTCTTCCGCCTTCCACCAGTGGTGAGCATTGTCTTCCAACAGTAGGTTCACTGCTGTCATCCAATCTCGAGCTGGCAACTGGGATGCCTTCAGTAGCTTTTCTGTACTAATAAGCCACTGTGACACCTCTAGTGGCCTCTCCGTCCCTCTAAAGGCCTTGGGGTTCATATCTGTGAAATTCTTGATAGAGTCTTCATATGGATGCAGAGCCGGTGCTGGTGCTGGTGCTGGTGCTGGAGGTGGTGGTAGGGGTCTAGCCATTGTTGCCATCATCGTCTGTCTCATCAGCTCAGTCTTCTGCTACTGAGCTTGCATCATGGCGTAGATAAACTGAGTAGTAGGGCTCCCATCAGTCGGTGGTGGAGGCATCTGAGGTCCCGACTGTGGGGGAAACTGTTGAGGGAATGACGGTAGTCGAGGTAGAGGTACATTCCCTTCTGGTGGCATGGTAGTAGTCTGCCCAACCTGGCTGCCTGAGGGTGCTGCGATCTCTGGGTACTCTGTCATCGGTGTCGTAGTAGGCTGCGACTGTCCTGGCTGGTATGGTGTCGCTGGAGTCATGGGAGGATTCTGTCCCTCCGGAGTAGCCTCTTCACCAGATGTGAGGGCCAAGGCAGAAGTGCGTCTACTTCTTAAATGCATACTGTTGGCACGAAGAAGATAAGTTGATATTAGGAAGGATTAGATATGAAGTAAATCGAATAATCAAGAAAGTTTCGAAAAGATTGGAAGTCAAGAGGTAGTAGTAGTTCTGGATGAGATATTCCTATTCCTATATGCAGGCTTGTTGGGCACAGTCATGTAACCCAACAATATTAACGTTGACCTGCATGGGCCACCACAAAAAGATGTAACGCCCCAGTCCCAAAATACATAGGACCGAGCACGTGAACATGCCAGCTGCACACATATGAAGAATACTCCAATATATGGAATCCTCATATATGCACATAAGCTGTAAATAAAATAATCACAGGCCAGAATAACAAAATCTAATCTCATCACAGCTCAATACAGAAGATAATAGAGTCCAAAATAAATAAATAAGAGTATCAAAAGATAGCCGGGTGAACATGCTCACTCCAAACAGCTATGAAAAATAGTCTCACAAGATCGGAGTCCAACCTCCGCAAAATAGAAAGAAATAAGATGTAAAAATAATGTCCACTAATGTCTCAAATATATAATAGACTAGGAATCAGTAGGGACTGCCTCGTCATCAATGTATGATAGCTCCAACGCTGCTCCGTACTCCTGTGGAAAATCGTCTAACCCTTGAGAGATAACCAGGTCCTCAGGGGACATAGCAAGATACAAGAAAATACCATGCCATATAAACTGTGATAATATAATAAGAGAAAAAGGTATGCATGTAATCGGGTTCCTGACCATTCTATTGTGAATATGCAGTTTGAGATACAATCCTTCGACGCATGAGCCCTGGCTATAAATAGGATTGGCATAGTTCCCATAAAGGGCACCAGGGGCCTACGTCCATAACGCTCTGGAAGCGTCAAAGGGCACCATGTGAAAGGGCTACGTCCATAACGCTCTGGGAAACGTCAGAGGGCGCCTGGAGCCTGCGTCTCCGGAGGAGCGCACAGGTAATCAGGGAAGTGCAAAGAAGCCCATACGTCAGGTATTGTTCTCCCCACCCAATGCTAGTATCATCATCTCCATGACTGATATGAACCTCTAATAACCGCCAAGTCTTCTAACATGCAACACTATTGGCAGTTACTCCTATCCGTCGCACGCTCCATATGTATCGGTGGCCAGCCGACTACGCGGGTACGTATCCTACATGTGACTCACAACACGTGGTAAGCAAGTGTCAAGGCCGTATGAGATATACCAATACCTCATCATCAAAGGGAAGGTAACTAAACTAAGTCAATGTAAGAAGAGAAATAAGTAAAAGCGTGAAAACGACCGATAGAGTCACCTGCCCCAAGTGTGACTTGGACGCACAGTTTAAATATCACGAGACAAGAAATTATGAAAATAACAACTGAAAATAAGAATATAATAATCACAGAGGGAGGTGGCAAGGTATCTTGCCTGATGGTGCAAAGTGCCAAGCCCAAGAAATCACAGTATCAGCCAAGAAACGTCGCAGTCTCCAAACAACTCCGGACGCTGAAACAAACATCAAAAATGCACTCGGTGTAAAAGATATACCTAGGAAACGCCAGTCCAAAAGTCTAATTCTGGAACAGGGGCAAAATCATAATTTTGGGTCAAAATAATGTCCGCCGTTGGACCCGCTTTGCACCGAAACGCGTGCCAAAGTCTATGGTCTCTAAAGTCGTCAAACTACATGTCTACGGTTTCAGTTTGAGGGGAGGAACTCAACGGTATGTCCAATTTTGGATTCCGATGAGCCGTGTACAAAATCGCCCGTTCGAGTGGGTCGCGGGCCCGCCAAAAAGGGTTCCGATTCGACCTTCTAAGAATCGAACCAAACTTGGCACACAGGACCAAAATTTCGATCTGGACCTATTGGCGTAAGTTTCGTTTCGAATCGACAACTGTACACGAAGTTAGGGCGAAGTTTGCAAATTGGCGTTACGGGGTATCTCGACGGATACGGGCTGATTTCGTCGCGCACACACGACGAAGCTGAGTTCCGTCAGTTTCCACACGTCGACAACATCCGTACACGCCTTTCGATGCGTATAGCACGCGACCACGTCGCCCGGTTTGTCGGAGCACGTGCCGTATCGGGATAAAGTTTCTGAAATTTACTATTTTATACGCAATTTTTCGGCCAACTTTAACAGCAGTTTAATTCGTGCATAGTAATCGAATTGCAGAAATAAAATTTGCGTTATAATCTCGTTTTTGTTTTTAGCTACTGTTTTCAATTAGTTGGTTGAAATCCTTAGTATTTGGGTCAAAAATCGGCTTCCAAATCGTGGCTTGTGACTGCCCTAAAACTGTTCTGTTCCGAAAAATTTTCCGGAACTTGGGTTCGAAATATCGAGCGATATATGGGGTTTCGCTAGATTCTACCAGAAAGGGTTTTGAGAGGGTCATGTCTACTTGCGATAGGAATTTATAGAAGTTGAAACGCTACACGTGGAAGGAGAGAGATAAGGGGGAAGAGGAGTACCTCGCTGTCGATGGGAACGGGGGAGTGCCCTATTCTGTGCCGCGACGTCGAGTCTCTGGGTCGGCCGGTGGTCAGCGATGCACGGCGGCGGCCGCTGGGAGGTCGGGGAGGTTCGAGGTCGAGGGGCTTCAGGTTAGGATGAAAATTTTGGGGGTTTAGGGTTCGGTTCGCGGAGCAGTTCTTATACTGCTGCCGCCGCTTCTCTTATTCGGAATAGGAATACAATATGGGGGGCTCGGGTTGAATCAATAGTAGCTGCTGCTAAATTATTAGCTTTAGGGGGGTCGGGCCCCACCCCGCGCCTTAGTAGCTACTGAGGATGGGAGGTTCGGCCCACCACCCCTCTGTTACTTTTTTTTATTACAAACAATCTATATGTGTGTGCGTATATATATTAAAATATATATATATATATATATATATATATATATATATATATATATATATATATATTCACAAGAACAATTCTATAATTCGTAATCAAGTATCAAAACTCTCTTTGTAACAAAGGTAGGCGATACTTAGTAATATTTAAAATATCAAGCACACAATCATACGTATAATATATTTATATATAACTATACATACGTACATATACTAATCACCTCTATAATGCCAATAATATATTAAAATAATTTTTTAAAACACTAAAAAAATAGACATATTGGGGGTTTACACCACTCATTGGTGATGAGGTATTGGTATATCTCATATGGCCTTGACACATGCTTCATCACGTGTTGTGAGTCACATGTTGGACACGTACTCGTGTAGTCGGCCGGCGACCGATACGTATGAGGCGTGCGACGGTTAGGAGTAACTGCCAATAGAATTGCATGCTAGTGGACTTGGCAGTTACTAGAGGTTCCTATGAGTCATGGATTTGACCCTACTAGGCATTGGGTGGGGAGAACAGTTCCTCAATGTATATGCCACGTATGCACTTTTCTATTCCTGATCCTGCTGGCCTCTGACATTCGATGAATGTTATTCTTTGAGGTCCCTGTATCCTGGTGGGACCATACTGAGTTTCCTGTAGCTAGAGTGCCCATGCGTTGAAGGTTTGTTCTAAACTGCATTATCACTGTAGAACTGGTAGGCACCCTATTGCATGCATCTTTCCTTTTATTTATTTTATATCACAGATTATATGACATGTTCTTTATGTATCTTGTTACATCCCTCTGAGGACCTGGTGGTCTCTCCAGGTGTGTGCTTTCATGCCTTTTCGTAGGTGCTCTAGCCAAGATGTGATCTTTCCTTTTTGTCGAGGGGGCTTGCTCTTGGATCGTCCATTGCTATTTTTATCTATCCTTTCCTTGTATTGTTCTTCTCAGTTAAATGGTTCGTAGTGGATTTGTCTCCGCCCAACTGTTGTACAAATGATAAATTCAGAGTTGGTTTTTATTATACATTTATTTTCTTATTATGGATGAGATTAGTTGTCATGGTTTACTATATTTTACAGCTTATGTATACATACGAGGATACCACATATTGGAGTATACTTTGTATGTATGCAGCTGGCATATCTACGTACTTAGTCCTAAGTATTTTGGGACTGGGGCATTACAAAATTCCTCGGATTCATTATTACCTCTAAGGGTATATACGTTGACCCCAAGAAGATCAAAGCCATTCAAGAGATGTTTCATCCACGCAACCTAAAAGAGCTACGAGGATTCCAGGGACGACTTGCGTACATCAGGATATTCATTTCAAATCTATCTGGACACTGCAGACCATTTCATTTGGACTGAAGAAAGGTGTCTTTCATTTGGACTGAAGAATGCCAGCAAGCATTTGAAGACATAAAATGATACTTGATGAACCCTCTAGTCCTGGTGTCTCCAGTCACAGGAATACCCTTCTTAATATATGTCTGAGCAATGGATCATTCTTTGGGTGACATAAAATGATACTTGATGAACCCGCTAGTCCTGGTGTCTCCAGTCACAAGAATACCCTTTTTAATATATGTCCGGGCAATGGATCATTCTTTGGGTGCCTTGCTAGCCCAGAAGAACAAGGAGGGTCATGAGCAAGCTATCTATTATCTTAGCCGTACTATGATCGGTGCCGAACATCGATACAGTCCAGTGGAAAAAGAATGTTTAGCCATGATGTTCGTTGTTCAGAAAATATAGCATTATATCACGGGTCAAACTATTCATGTCGTCGCTAGAGTTAATCCTCTTCGAGTCTTGATGAAGAAACCCAGTATACTCAATTCCAGACTCGCTACATGGGCCATACTACTAGCACAGTATGATATGGTCAATGTTCCACAAAAGTCTGTTAAGGGTCAAGTCCTAGTTGACTTCCCGGCTGCTCATCCAATCCCTGAGACATCCAAACTCTATGATAAGATTCCTGATAAAACTCTAGAATCCAACATGATTTCAGAATAGATCCTTGCTTGGCGACTATTCTTTGACGGTGCATCCAGAATCGGACCCAAATGTACCATTGTCGCTGGAGTCGGAATCGTTTTTGTATCTCTGAAGGATTGGTCATTCAGAGAGCTTATTCTCTAGACGAGCCACTCTAATAATGTGGTTGAGTATAACGCTCTACTCATTGGTCTCCAATTGGCTAGACAGTTGGATATTGAATATTTGGAAGTATACGGAGACTCTAAGCTGATCGTCAATCAGATTAGAGGCACGTATGAAGTTCGGCATCAGGACCTTGTTCCATATCATGATGCAGCAGTCAGACTGGCTACATTGTTTAATGGTTTCTTCATTGAACATATACGTTGAGCATGCAGCACAGAGGCTAATGTACTTGCTAATCTTGCGGCAGTATTGGCAATTCCAGTAAGAAGACAGTAGATGATCGTCATCACTAATAGTGAGTTATTTTACATCAAGAATAACTCGAATATTGAATTTAGCAATTCAGTCGAAGTTGACACCATTAGTGAAGATTGGAGAGCTTCTTTCATCGACTTCGTGGTACATGACATCCTACCTGAAGATCCGAAGGAACCAACTACAATCTGTTTGCGATCGCTACGATTCTACTACAATCACATCACCAAAATACTCTATTGACAATCATATGACGGTATTGTTTTCCATAAAAAAATTCTCTTTATTTGTTGTGTTTCTGGGAAAATTACAACTGTAGGAATCCGATCTAGAAGACGATCGCTTTATCCCTTGGACTATGCGAAGAAGAAAAGCTCTCAAAATTTTGACAGTAGATATCAATGTATCTGTACAATGAATGAGAAAAAGAACTCTATTTATAGAGTCAAAACAGTAACTGAAAAGATAACTACCTCACCACTGGTGCACTTGAAAAGTCACGCAGACTCTAAATACACGCAGGGTTAGTGAGTAGTTACTGGACGTGGCCCGTAACTGTTGGACACATGGCATCAGTGCATGGGTCGTGTGCAAGTTACTGGGCACGCGATAGAGAGATCGGTGGCATGGCTGCCACGTACTCCAGTTGAAATGAAATCCACGCTGACTTGCTGAAGGCAAAAATCCACGCAGATTCGTTGACGCAGACTCGTTGAAGGCGAAATCCACGCAAGCTTTGAAGAAGAATACTTCAGAATTCACGCAGGCTTTGAGAAGAATAACTCAAAGGTCACGCAATGTTTTGAGGAAGGAGAAGATTCAGAATCCACGCAAACCGCCAGCTGTCTTGATTTGGCACGCTTCGTCTGACACAAAATCTCTGACATTGATTATATTGTCAGCCGCATTAAATGAAGATAAGACCCAAAGTCACGCCAACTTGGTGAAGAGTGAGTCTTGCTAAGGAAGATTGCAAAAGACGGCTGTGATCTCTCGAGTTCTGTGCATACGTGGCATACGAGGAGACGTTTCTCGATTGTTGTGTTGTCAGTCATTATGATTCTGACGTATGGCTGAGCTATCTCTGCGTGACTTCTAAAAGAAATGGCCAGGCAGAACTTAGCGTATCTTTTGTGCTGCTTCTTGGATCACTCAGCGTGACTTGTTCTGATCAACTCAGCGTGACTTCATTTTTGAGGCCTACAAAACCCCCTTCAAAGTTTTCGAAAAATGATAAAATATTTTCGAAATACTTTGAAATAGAGATGATGAAATGAGTTAAAGTCACGCTGAGATGACTCAATTTTTTTTTTTCGGAAGTCGAAAAGACTTCGAAGTTCTTTGAAAATATCAAATGAACTTATTAAATGTCATAATGACTCTTCGTTCTCCGAGACTGATTGCGTCCAATTTATGGTGGAATATGAACTGTCGACGAGATCTGTTATATAAACAGGAAGAGATTCTCAGTTTTGACATTCATCTCTCGAAAATATGACCCCAAAGGAAGCAGCCGAAGAGGAAGCACGCAAGTTGGGCTTTTGTTCCCATGGTGACCCCACTTTTGGGGGCAAAGAATCCGAACCTGTCGTCATCGAGCTCAAGGACGACTCCACGCAGTTAGCCAAGAATCTCTTGAGCTACTTTGGATTGGATGGCTCGTCTTCTTCTGATGGGCGGAGCCTTATGGAGAAGCGTGAATTGCTCGAGACTCTGTTGCATCGCCTGGGAGTTAAGAGCGTAGAGGAGTTAGGCATCAAACTTAGCCGCTCTGGAAAATAGAGCGTAACTTTCTACGCTTTTGTTGCACTTTTCTGTTTTGTCTTTTTGTAAGGCCATCAGTGCCTGTTTAAAGAATGAAGTACAACTTTTGTGTTTGATCTGCGTGCCTTTTAATGAAGAATATTAATTAGCACACTTTGACTGTTTCCAATGTTGCACTGTCTCCCGAAGTACACGTGACACTTATTCCACAATTTACGAGCGCTATTTATGCGGATCTTTTCCAAGAATAGACCTGCACTTGACCCTTTAAATAGATGGATGAACTCCACGCAAACTCATCTTCCCATTCTTCTTCCTCTCTTCTGAGAATGAATTTTCCGTGAGAAAAAAATAGAAAAGCCATGTTGTCTGATGTTCGACTTCTGCGCACTGTATCAAACATGAGTCTGTCAATCCTTAGCAGCAAACTCAGCGATAAGTTCAATATACACGCATCGAATTTTTTTGTTTACTAAAAACAAATTCATCTTCCTGAAATGAACAGAATGCATCTGTCTTTGCTTGGCCAATTTCTGTTGGCTGATTTTTCTTTACTGTTTCTTGCAGAATTTTGGCTGAAAACCTTCTTCAGAACTGGCATTGGTGATGTGGATGCTGTGGAGAATATCCTGCTGACACCAACATCAGGGAGCTCATACGCTTTTGACGCATACATCAGACAACTCAGAACTCTTCGTGGGATAGAAGGGTCTTCCTTAGATGGTAGGAAGAGCCTTTATACACGAGAGTTGGATGGTGGAGTCAACTCTACTACCGAGAAATCGGGTAGTAGAGTTCCTCTGACGGCAGAACTAGGAATCGTATCCCAAGGTTGGATACATTCCTACCTGCTTGAGGTGCCGCCGTTCCTCCACGAGCTGTATTGGCAGCAACACGCCGTCGGGCTGCCATACTCTGTGGTTCTCCTCTCGTCTGAGAGAGAAGACCAGAGTTTGATTCCTGCTGATCTGGACGTGACTGAGACCCAGACAGTCAGGAATTGCCACCAACAACGAACCTGACGGAGAAGGTCCGACGGAGAAGATCCAAAGAAGAAGATAGATCTCTATTAGGTTATCGTTGTGGTGTAGAATGAAAATCCAAGATTTGTAATAGATTTCCATTATGATTTTAAGAAAGTCTAAGAAAATGTAATAGACTTTTTGTGGTGAAATGGGAATGGAAATGACAATTCTTCTATGCTCAATGATTTGTATTTGTGGATGAATTGTGGACATGATAGATAATAAAATCATCTTTTCTGTTTTAGAGTATATGATATTATCAGAGGTATTATGGACATGATAATATATAGGAACTCGAAAGAAAATAGATTGATTTCTATGCAGAGGTCAAAACATAACAAATGAGTAAGTAGATTCGGAATTGATTTAGAGGTTATGAAAACGTGATCAATAACGAATCCCCACTTAATGAACTGATAGAAGATTATGAACGGACGAACCGTTAGGAAATGAAGAACAGATGAACTGTCAAGTGAATGTAATAAATGAACGGACGAACCGTCAAGTATTAATGAACATGTGAAACGTCGGATGAATGTGAGAAATGAATGGATGAACTGAATATCGGGAAAGAATACGTCCCTTCGATCCTTGTAACCATATGCCTATAAATAGAGCATATATTTGAATAGAAAGATCACATTTTATCCATAATGTCTTCTGAAGAGAATATAAAGAAGGCTGAAGTCGCCCCCGAAGCTACTGAAGGTGTTAAAGAACATCCACCTCCGCAGAAGAAGGAAATGGGCGAAAGCTCGTCTACTCCCAAGCCGCCGAAAGATATCCTGGACTTCCTGGTCGAACCAGGAGAAAATGAAGAAGAAGAAGCAATGAGGCTAGCTGCCTGTCAATTCTTGGTGCGATCAGGAAAAGATGTACTCAATTCTTTTGCTGATTATGTATGTGGTCCTCGTCCCAAATATGAAAGGGATTACAGTGATCTTCCATGATGATGTACTCTTTTTCTTGAAGAATTTGTCTCAAATAAACTCCGTTTAAGGAAACTTTGTTTACGATATATCCTTCCCACTTTATATTTTTGCCTTTATTCATTGATCTTTTGACTCAGAAACCAGAAAGACTAAATATCATTTTCATAAATATGATATTTGAGATAGAAAATTCAGAGGTAATATGGACATGATTTTCTGGATATCAAATTTGTTGAGAAAACGATACAAAGTAGAATACCTATCTCCACTGGGGACAATAGATATCAGAATGATTCTTCGGAAAGAACAATGAAACAGCTGGAGAATGATGGGAGGTCAATCTTGATAGAAATATTAAACGTAGTACTTCTTCAAGAATTTGCCGTTGATGGGCATCATAGTGGCTTTACCATCTAGAGTAGTGAGTTGATAAGCCCCATTAGAAAAGATCTTATTGACAATGAATGGACCTTCCCATTTTGCATCAAACTTGCCCTTACTCATGTGTGTCATAGTCATCGGGCGTCTGACAGTAAGCACAAGTTCTCCTTTCTGAAATGTTCGAATTCTGACTTTCTTGTTAAAAGCCCTTGAAATTCTAGCTTGATAGAATTCAATATTCTGTTGAGCAGATAACCGCTTTTCATCCAGAGCCTCCAATTCTTGAAGTCGAAGACGATCATTATTTTCTGAGGTAAGTTCATTAGCGATTGCTATCCTTAAAGAAGGAATTTGAATCTCTAATGGGAGAACAGCCTCAGATCCGTACACCAGAGAGAAAGGTGTACACTTAGTAGCATTACGGACTGTAGTGCGATAAGCCCACAAGCATTCCCCGAGCTTGTCACTCCAATTACGTTTGTTAGTGGAGACAAACTTCTTTAGGAGTTTGATGATAGTCTTGTTGAAAGCTTCTGCCAATCCGTTAGCTGCTGGATTATATGCGGTAGAAGCCACATTATTGATCCGGTGATCGTCACAGAATCGAGTAAATTTCTGGCTGACGAACTGTGGTCCGTTATCATGAACAATGCGTCGAGGAACACCAAATATGTAGATGACGTGGTGCTTAATAAAGCTGATGACATTAGACGTCTTAACTTCAGATAAAGGAATGGCTTCGGCCCATTTGGAGAAGTAATCGGTTATTGCGAGAATGAACCGATGACCTTTAGATGACGGTGGATTGATCGGGCCGACAATGTCCATGCCCCAAACTTCGAAGGGCCATGATGCTGCCGTCGGATGTAGAAATTCCGAAGGTTGATGTATAAAATCCGCATGGATTTGGCAAGCTTTGCATTTCCTTGCATATTCAATGGCATCTGATACCATAGTTGGCCAATAATAACCCATCCGTCGAATACGGTCTTGAAGTTTTGGCCCAGGTTGATGCGCTCCACAAATTCCATCATGTGCTTCACGAATAACTTGTTGGGCTTCATCACCGGCAATGCACCGAAGGAGTAAACCATCATAAGCTCGACAATATAAGGTCTTTGTTGTATGATTGAAATAGAATCTGAGTGATCGTCGTCTGATAGATGCTGCCTCACTCGGATCATCCGGAAGAATATCATATAATACGAGATCTAAGAAAGGAAGTCTCCAATCTTTATCCGTATTCTGATTCTCAGTCGAGTTACTGAAGATGAATTCCATGCTGGAATCGGATGAAGATGACATCGATTTACGACTGAATCCAAATCCTCTTGTTGTGTTGACGTCATGAGATGTTGATTCTTCAATGTCAACTGGAAGTCCTAGAGTCAGGTTATTTTCAAGATGAAATAACTCTCGATTACGAACAACAATCATTTGTTGCCGTCTGATTGGGATAGCCAGCACCGCTGCAAGATTAGCAAGGGCATCAGCTTCTGTGTTACATGCTCGCCTAACATGTTCAATGAAGAATTCCTTAAATGATGAGGCCATAGATATGGCTGTTTTATGATAAGGAACCAGATCTTGATGGCGAACTTCATAAGTACCCCTGATCTGATTGACAATAAGTTTAGAGTCTCCATACGCCTTCAAATGTTGAATATTCAGATGTTTAGCGAGTTGAAGACCAATAAGTAATGCGTTGTACTCAGCTATATTGTTTGAACACGGCTGATCGAAAGAATAAGCTCTTTGGATGGCAAGACCTTCTGGCGATACAAGAACAATTCCAACTCCAGCGACAATATCGCCATTAGGACCAATTCTTGATGCTCCATCAAAGAATAGACGCCAAGTAGGATCTTCTTCAGCAATTTGATTTGAATCTAGGACTTCATCTGGGATTTCATCATAGAGTTTTGAATTTTCTGGAATTGAGTGAGCAGCCAGAAAATCAGCTAAAGCTTGTCCTTTGACTGATTTCTGAGGAATATAGTGCATGTCATACTGAGCAAGTAGGATTCCCCAGTTAGCCAATCGAGAATTCAAAACACTGGGTTTCTTCATCATGATCCGTATAGGATTGATCTTGGAGATGACATGAATAGTCTGGCCAATGATATAATGACGTGTCTTTTGGACAGCAAACATCAAGGCTAGACATTCTTTTTCAACCGGTGAATATCGAGGTTCAGCTCCGGTCATAGTGCGGCTAAGATAATAAATGGCTTGTTCATGGCCATTTTGATTTTTTTGAGCGAGTAATGCACCCAATGAATGACTCATTGCTCGAGTATAGAGGAGGAACGGTATTCCTGAGACGGGAGGTACCAATACTGGAGGGCTCATCAAATATTGTTTTATATCATCGAATGCTTTCTGACATTCATCATTCCAGACAAAAGAGACACCTTTCTTCATAAGTTTGTTGAATGGTCTGCAACGTCCTGATAAATTAGAGATGAATCTCCTGATATAAGCGATTCTTCCTTGAAATCCTCGTAGCTCTTTTAAGGTGCGTGGAGGACGCATTTCTTGGATGGCTTTGATCTTCTCGGGATCCACGTGTATACCTTTAGAGGTAATAACGAAGCCGAGAAATTTACCACTAGAGACGCCTAAGAAGGACTTAGTAGGGTTCATCTTTAATTGATGCTTACGCATTAGATCAAATATAGTCTTCAAATCTTGGATATGATCCTCCTTTTGTCGACTTTTGACTGCAATATCATCAACATAGCATTCGACTGTTTTCCGCAAATGTTCACGAAATATAGTGCTCATAGCTCGTTGATAAGTTGCTCCTGCATTCTTGAGACCAAATGGCATAACTGTATAACAGTATGTACCAATCAGCGTTCTGAAAGAAGTGTGCTTCTCGTCTTCTGGAAACATTTTGATCTGATTGTACCCAGAATACCCGTCCATGAATGACATTCGTTCAAATCCACAGGTATTATCAACCATGACATCAGTGATTGGTAGAGGGAATTCGTCTTTAGGACATGCCGCATTGAGATCGCGGAAGTCTATGCATACTCTGATCTTGCCAGTCTTTTTAAGAACAGGAACAATATTAGCCACCCAATCGGGATGTTGTTCCTCTCTAATAAACCCAGAGGTAATGAGTTTATTGACTTTAGCTTCAATTGCATCCATGATGTCTGGACGAAATCGTCGCTGTTGTTGTTTGACCGGTTTAGCATTCGGCAAGATGTTGAGTTTGTGAGTTGCAATCTGTGGATCAAGACCTGGCATATCTTCATAACTCCAAGCAAAGACATCAATGTATTCACGAATGAGTTTGATCATGTCTTTCTTATCAGTTTCTGAAAGACTTTCACTGATGAATATTGGTTTGGGAGATCCCTCTTCACCAACATCTATTTGAACAAGTTTATCTTCAGTCGGAGGTTCTTTTTGCTCGAAGCGGAACTCCCATTGATTATCTAATCTTTGGGCCCACTGTTCTGATTCAGGTGAGATTTCAAACTCTTCTTCGTCTTCATCACTTTCTTCAGAATGGTCAATGGAAACCATATTGGAAGACAGAAGGTTGCAATAGAAGTCACCGATATTCGTATCGGAATCCCAAGAAGTAGTACTAGAAGAATCAGATCTCTTATCTTCGTCAGACTCAGGATCTTCATGGATAATATTGATGAAAGGAGTAGGAGCAGTATAACCCAATCCGCATTTCGTCCTTCCATATTTCAAAGGAGGAATCCGGACAGGTATTTTTCTTCCTTTTCCATTATTGAGGCCAGTCCTGAAGTCATAGCCCATATTTTTGATGATGTCTCTAGATTGCTGACTATAACGACGTAGTTGTAATCTTCCAGTATCATCATTTTTGTCATCATCTTCAAGATCAGAAGGATTTTGAGGCCCTTTGTAGAAGAATATTGGAATGTCTCCTGGCTTTCTGCTGGGAACTAGAAAGTATGAAGATTGTACAGGTTCTAGAGATACATCTGTATGAACAGTCTGTACAACTCCTATGGTTATTGTGTTCAAGTCATCTAACAGATGTAAATAACTATGAACATAATTACACACATCGACGTACTGCAAAGGTGGAGACTTTTCATTAAATGTAAAAGCAGCAATATTTATATTGGGAGAAGGCTAAGCCTTAGAGATTTTAGCCAAGTCAATGACTAAAGGGGGAGAAGAAGAAGAAGCTTTGTTTCGATTAAGATCGATAACAAATGGCTCAGAAGAGGTGAGCTCCCTTAAAGTTTGTGTAGGAAGAGTAGTCCGCCCTCCAACTGGAATTAGCAGAGTATCTTGTGAAGGTATAGGAACTGTAGTACGCCCACTGACAGGAATGATCAGTGTATTTTGAGTCGATGACTGAGGTAACGGAGAGATCCGTCCACTCACTGGAATGATGAAAGAATCTTCTCCAGAGGGTTTAGGAGATTGTTGCTGAGTAGTTCGACTTTTAACAGGGATTATTAAAGTCTCACTTTGTGCATCTTCTTTCTCCATAGCTTGTATGATCCTTGTATACTCTTCTTTGTACATTCGGGAATCATTGAAATAAGCTTCAACCCCATGGAAGGGATTTATATCAGCAACTTCTTTTTGTACTCTTCCATTGCTATCAATGTATTTAAAACATTGATGAAGAGTAGAGGGCACCACATTATTTTCATGAAAAAAGGGCCTCCCCAGAAGAAGATTATAGGATCCCGCGATCTCGATCACATAGAAAGTGACTTTAGATCTGAAATCGCCTATCTGAAGCTTCAGATGAATCTTTCCCAAAGGCTCACTTCGGCTTTGATTGAATCCCAAGATAGTAGTAACCGTCTTGGAGAGCTTGTGAAGAGGGATTTTTAGTTCATCCAACAAACTCTTTGGCATTATGCTTATAGCAGACCCTGGGTCAATGAGGATACGATCTATCTTCATCGTATCAATATAACCAGTGTAGTAGAGAGGTCGGTCATGTCGATTATCCTCCAGTAACATGTCGTCTTGTGTAAAGGTGATATTTGGGATAATCTCCAGTACACTGTTGCAATGTAAGCAAGTGGCAGGTTCCGCATCCGGCTTCTTCAATTGTGCAAGACAAGAGTCAGCTTGTAGAAGTGCTTCACTTAACGTCTCCCGAGTTTCTTTAGAAAGACGTAGAAGTTCAAAAAGGGACATTCTAGCTGGAGTATTAGCAAGTTGAGCCAAAATGTCGAAGTTGTAAGGCTTCTGAAGTCCAAGAGGAGAAGACTTCTTGATTGGCTTATCAAACCGAGCCTGTTGTTTGCCTTTCTCCAGAGCCGTAGGCTTGGGAGGAACAGGTTCAGTGGATGATTCTTCTTCAGGAGGAACATTAGGAGCATCTTTAGCATCTGAAGGGATATCAGTAGGATCTTCAGGATTTTTAGAATAATCCTTTAGGTAAGGTTTCCCCGTTCGAGTAGCACTAACAAGTGCTTCTTCTTTGTCTTTTGGCTCTGTGTCAGAGGTAGACCCAAGAGAAGTCATATGACATGACTTGATCTTTCCAGCCTTCTTGGACTTTTGAGAAGAAATCTTTTGAGGAGAAGACGATTCAAAATCTGCCACTAGATCAGGATGGATCCACATGATTTCCCCTATTTCCAAAGTGATTGGCACTAATCCTTCAGACTGTGGAGGAGGAAGATTCACTATGTCAAGAGTTGCCTTGGGAATAGGAACAATCCCACTTTCAAGGAGTTGAGGAGGGAAATCTCCAAATTGCATAGAGACGACGTTGGAGGTGACGGTCTTCTCTTTTGGAGTAAGAGAGAGAGCTCCAGATTTAATCATTTCTTGGATCTTTCCTTTCAGTACATAACATGTACGAATTGTATGACCCAGCATTCTGTGATATGGACAGTATTTAGGATGATCTGTCTTACCAGCTTCATCAGGTTTCTTGATCTCTGGTAATTGTATTTTATTACCTTTCAGCAGACATTCAAAGATACCAAGGACATCGTCGTCATCAAAAGAATATTCTTCTCTGGGGCGAGGTGTTCTTGATTGTTGAGTTATAGAGGCAGGAGTTTGAACATTTGATGCATCTTTGCTCTGAAGATTAACTTCAAGAGTCTCTTTTCTTTTGCGAGCATTATTTTTATTGTTAGCACCTTGTCCTGTTTCTTTAGGAGTCATCTGCACTCCTAAACCTTTGAAGGTTTCAGCACTGATTTCTGCAGCTTTGGCACTGACTATGAAGGAAGGCCAATCTTGAAATTGAGTGGATCCTGTCCACATACTGATGATTGGCAACAAGTTTGATTTGCATATGTCAATGGTGACAGCATCAGGAGTTCCAAGAGGCATCTTCAGAGCTTCTCTTCGAAATCGTTCAATGTATTCCTCTGTAGATTCATTATTTTTCTGCTTGATTCTAATAAGAGCAGACATAGTCATGTCATTAAGTCCTTCATAGAACCTTTCAAGAAACATCTGTTTGAAACCAGCAAATGAAGTAATACTCCCATCTGGGAGACTTCTATACCATTCATAAGCCGTTCCCTTGAGACATCCAATAAATACCCGAGTAAGGAGGGCATCACTTGGTTGCAGTTGATCAGTCATCACTTCAAAGTGATTAATAAACTGACTTGGAGAAGTGGTTCCGTCATAGAATGAGATAGTAGGAGGCTTGTATTTAGGAGGATATGATACTTGCTTCCATTCTATCGGATAAGGCTGCTTGATGCCTAACCTTTGTAAACCATCCTTCTGTTTGAATGCCTCGAATTGAGTTTTGAGATTCTTCAATTCTTCAGAGACAACTCCCGAAGATTGTGGAGTTGTGGCTTGTAGAGAATAGTTGGGAGGAGGAACAGCATTGTAAGCATTACCCCCAGCTCCAGAGAGACTAGGATTTGGTTGAGCTGGTCCAGGAGTATTGGATTGTACTGCTGGAGGAACTTGTACTGGACTTATATCAGTATCAACTGGTATGGCATCTGATACAGTCTGTCGATTTTGCAACTGAGCTGTCATAAGTTCATACATCGACTTTATTGTGTCAGTCATAGACTTCATTTGTTGTTCCAAAGAAGCAATTCTTTGATCTTGAGGAGTCAGGGAAGAAGAGGGTTCATCAGTATTCCCATCAACCATGTAAGTTGTGACTGTATGAGGGATTATTGATGAACTAGTAGATGTTGTATGCTCTGAATCATTGCTTCGTGTATCAAAGTCAACTATAGGAGAATTACCCCCAGTAGGAAGAGGTGGGAAGTTAGATTCTCCAAGAAATTCAGAATCAATTTCAGGGATCAAATTTCTTTGACTAGAAGCCAGGACTCTTGCTCTGGTGTTTCTATATACTCCATCTGGACTATCAACTCTACCCCCGGTGTCCCGAGAAGTCATGTTGACAGAGGCAAACAAAGGCTCATCTTCATCAGGCATAGGTTCATACTGAATCCTATTAAAGACAGACTGTCGTTTATTTTGACATCTGCATTGCATTGTGACTCTTGGCTGGAAGTCACATTCATGATCACCATGGTCTTGAACTGTTGATTCACATCTGTACTGAATTATGACTCTTGGATAGAAGTCACATTCAGCATGTTCCTTTGATATAGAATTACTCCTTCTCTTCTGTTGAAGATATTCCCGTAAATCTGTTTGTGAAGATTGAGGAGTATACTTCCTGTTCTTGGGTCTTGATGGCTCTTGATTATACAAAGAGTGATTAATGTGAGCCATATAATTTCTTGCATACTCTGCATCTGGATCTTTTATCTTCATATCCAATTGGTATGGTTTCTTAACACCAGAAGTGCTGAGCTTTGTTCTTAAATCAGTGGAAGGTAACACATTAATTTTGGAAACATGGAGTTTTCCTTCCATTGATCTGGATATTTGCAGAGAAGGAAGAGTTGAACCACTCCCTTGATTAGGAGTTGGTAACAGACCCTCTTAGTGGACAGATTCTGTGCCCAATTTGAAGAAATCAAAAAAGAAGACATTAAGGAATGTTTCTTCTTAGACTCATTCAGATTTTGAGACATAGAATGTCCAGAAGGAAGAGTAGTCAAAAGACCATCTCCTTTCCTTTGACTAACAAAAGTATCAGTCAAAGCTGTTCCTGAAGTAAAAACTACAGGAGCAGAAGAAACAACTAAAGAGTTATTCCTTTTCGAAGGGACTTTGTGTGGAAGACCACCCCCAGTTCTAGTAGAACTCGGTGAAGAAGAAGAGATAACTAAGGAGCTATTCTTCTCTGATGAAATACACGCTGAAACAGACTTGGTTAAAGAACCAGAGCTGTTAGCGTGATTTTTGATTTTAGAATTACACGCTGGAACAGATTCGGCTAAGGAGCCAGTACTGTCAGCGTGACTTTTGAATGTGGGTTTGCACACTGGAATAGATTTGGCTAAGGAGCCAGTACTATCAGCGTGACTTTTAGAGTTGAATTTGCACGCTAGAACAAATTCGGCTAAGGAGCCAGTACTGTCAGCGTGACTTTTAGAGTTGAATTTGCACGCTGGAACAGATTTGGCTAAGGAGCCAGTACTGTCAGCGTGACTTTTAGAGTTGAATTTGCACGCTGGAACAGATTCGGCTAAGGAGCCAGTACTGTCAGCGTGACTTTTAGTTACTGTCATCTTCGAGCGCACAAGAGTGTGCGTGCTTGCAGTTGAGTTCTTGCCAGTGTTAGGAGTAGACACTGTGACAGAGACTTCTCCATTGACTGCCAACTGATTCTTAGGGACAGACAGAGTGTCCCTTCGACTTGGCAGTGATGATGGAGGCTAGAGTGGGCTTGCCACCCTTAGTCCGCTGCATTTCTTCATAGGCGAGTTGATCGAATTTGATCGTCATCACCTTCTTCGTCGAGCCGATTGACGAAGTGTCGCATTGAGTTGTTACCATCTCAGAAGAGGAGATGGTTTTCCCCAGCAGAGTCGCCAATTTGTTTTTCATAAAGAAATTCTCTTTATTTGTTGTGTTTCTGGGAAAATTACAACTGTAGGAATCCGATCTAGAAGACGATCGCTTTATCCCTTGGACTATGCGAAGAAGAAAAGCTCTCAAAATTTTGACAGTAGATATCAATGTATCTGTACAATGAATGAGAAAAAGAACTCTATTTATAGAGTCAAAACAGTAACTGAAAAGATAACTACCTCACCACTGGTGCACTTGAAAAGTCACGCAGACTCTAAATACACGCAGGGTTAGTGAGTAGTTACTGGACGTGGCCCGTAACTGTTGGACACATGGCATCAGTGCATGGGTCGTGTGCAAGTTACTGGGCACGCGATAGAGAGATCGGTGGCATGGCTGCCACGTACTCCAGTTGAAATGAAATCCACGCTGACTTGCTGAAGGCAAAAATCCACGCAGATTCGTTGACACAGACTCGTTGAAGGCGAAATCCACGCAAGCTTTGAAGAAGATTACTTCAGAATTCACGCAGGCTTTGAGAAGAATAACTCAAAGGTCACGCAATGTTTTGAGGAAGGAGAAGATTCAGAATCCACGCAAACCGCCAGCTGTCTTGATTTGGCACGCTTCGTCTGACACAAAATCTCTGACATTGATTATATTGTCAGCCGCATTAAATGAAGATAAGACCCAAAGTCACGCCAACTTGGTGAAGAGTGAGTCTTGCTAAGGAAGATTGCAAAAGACGGCTGTGATCTCTCGAGTTCTGTGCATACGTGGCATACGAGGAGACGTTTCTCGACTGTTGTGTTGTCAGTCATTATGATTCTGACGTATGGCTGAGCTGTCTCTGCGTGACTTCTAAAAGAAATGGCAAGGCAGAACTTAGCGTATCTTTTGTGCTGCTTCTTGGATCACTCTGCGTGACTTGTTCTGATCAACTCAGCGTGACTTCATTTTTGAGGCCTACAGGTATGCTTCTACGTTTTTTTGCCGAAGATGAAGCAAAGCAGATATTATGTGAAGCTCACGATGGTGTTTGTGGTGCACATCAGCCCGGACCTAAACTACAAGATCGAATTCGTCGTATGGGGTACTATTGGCCCACTATGGTATCAGATGCCATTGAATATGCAAGGAAATGCCGAGCGTGTCAAATCCATACAGACTTCATTCGATCACCAACCTTCAGAATTCCTACATCCAACCGTCAAAATTTGTGCGAGATTAGTTTTGCACAGGATTTAGATGGTGCCAGTTCATAGGTTGCGCAAGAACTGCTAGGCACAAGTGTGTTTTTGCGCGAGTTTATTTTTGCACATAACACAATTTGTAAGAACAAAGAGTGTGCGTTATAATGCGGCCAACACTCTAAAAAGAGGAGGCGTGAGTTGTGAAGTGTGCAGGGATAACCAGAGCTCTAAAAAGAGATGGTCGACACTGGCATGTTGTGCCGCCATCAAATGGCGCCCAAGATCGGTCATTTAGTTCTTCGGTGATCACCTTCAAGCGGTGGGTTTGCCCTCTCGATTCTCGCCGACGGTGGCACGTACTGAGGCGCCCTCTGTGGTGCGGCACGCGATGAAGGCTCGGCGACCCCTTTGTAGCAGATCTCTTCGGTGCCATTGATGGTCGGAAGTGCTTCTAAGGTTAAGAAGAAGGCAAAGAGTTGGAGAGAAAATAACTTTTTAGTAAAAGTAAATTTTCTCTCTTAAATAGCTATTTATAGCCTATGGCGGCTATTTTTTACCATTGCGCAACCTACGTGCAAAACTCAGATCAGTTACAACAGTATCCTGCGCCAGTCAGACAAATCACTTCCAATTCAAAGTATTTCAAATTTAAAAACTTTGAAGGGGGTCTTGTAGGAGCTCAAAAATAATTAGGCACTACTTATAAGATGGCGCCAGGATTTAAAATGGCGCTGGTCACTGGGTTGCGCGAGGCTTAGATGGCGCTAGGGTCAGGTGGCACGTGCACCACATGGCAAGCCTCCTCGAGAAGCTGTAACAGTTGCAATGATGATTGACAGCTCATCAGTCAAAGGAAATCTCTTCGAATCCTGGGAAGCGCAGCGCTCGAGAAGACTGTGTCAGCTTTGTAATAAATACTGACGGCTAGCTCGCACTAGCTATCAAGTGGCACGAGGTAGTTAATGATGACAGGACTGACAGACTTATTAGGAGGCACTGGTTATCAAATTGCGTCTGGCGCCACCTAATCAATTTTCATCTAGAAGTCAGATGACGTGGCGCACATGCCACTAATCTCGAAGAACTTGTCCACTATACTGCCCACAACCACGTGCATCTATCTCATAGAATCCCATGCGTCCCTAGCAGTTCGAGTAACCGTTCGTGCAACTAGATGAATGGCGCGCAAAACGCAGTACGCGCTATCCAGAATAACTACTTGACAATTATTTCAGAGCTCTATAAATAGAGTTTCAAATCAGTTCTAAAGCATCACTAATGAACATAATCTCCTAACAAAGTGCTGCTGCATTCTCCAGAGGCTCATGTCCTCGATATCACATCATCCATGGGATAAAGTGATCATCTTCTGATCAGATTTCTACAGTTGTACTTCCCAAGAAATCAATTGTACTCTTTGTACTTTCTTTTTCTTATTTTGTAGCTCGAACTTTTGTTTTTTGCACACAGGTGCATGCATGGATATACAATCTAGGAACAAATGGAAATCCCTACAGGAACAATATCATACCAGTTAACATGAGCACTACACCATATGTTAGCCTAGGGGTTTAATGTCAACGAGGCTAACAACTTAACTACTACAAAATCATGTGTAAATCTAAGTAAAGGGATATAGATTAGACTTTGATAGGCAAGGATGAGGGTAGCCCATAGAGGCCTATGTAAACTTGAATAATATAGGGGTAACCAAGGGGAGTAGATATATGTGGGTTTATTCAAAGAGTATAAAAGAACTTAAAGGACAGTCCAGACCATTAAGTTTACTAGACACGTAGGAAAGATTAGCAATAAGTAAGAGATAGACTTATTTTAGCTTAAATTCATGTGTTGACTAGATTTAATTCATAATATAGGTTCTTTGGATTCTGACTCAGCACTTGACCGTACCCGCAGCTCAAGACCATATGCAAGTATACCTTGCCATTCTCTATAGTTTAATTACATGCTTATTCCTTTTCCTATGCTACATATCATGATCTAGTTTCTTTTATTGATTATTGACATGTGTTCTCTCATATTATGTATACTAATTTGGTTGTCTCATTAATATATAGTCCTTGTTCACGGTTGGCATTATAGTTCATAGTGGATATGTTTTCACCTGTACTTTGATTGAGTTGTATTGTAGGACGAGTTCGTCATGACTGAACTGCTATTCCTATTTTGTTTATTCTCAACCTGCGAGTCCACACTAGGGGCGAGGGTTGATTATTTGAGTTAACCTGTGAGTCCACACTTGGGGCGAGGGTTGACTGTTTGAACTATCCTGCAAGTCCACACTAGGGGCGTGGGTTAGTTATTTGTTCAAACCTGCGAGTCCACGATAGGGGCAAGGGTTTGATCATCCATTGATTTCTTGCTATGTGTTCGCCTCTTTTCTTTCCAATAGTTCATTTATGCATAGTTGTTCTTATAAGCATTTTTCCTTGTTAATGGTCATTTTCTGTTTCTTTCCTACTTATTCTTTATGCATGATAAACTGTTAGATATGCATGTTTTATGTATCTTGCTAGTGCCCTGAGGACCTGGTGATCTCTCCAGGTTTAGCCGAGGTTGACCCATGTACAGACGAACAGGTGTACGAGCCGCACCACGGTACTATTACAGCTGATGACGCTATTGATGCTTAGCCTAGTTTGGACTTGGTACTTTATTTTCCTATCTCCACATCTTATTTTCGTCTACTGGTAGTGGATTTGTCTGCACCGGAAGTAACTTGAATTCTTGATATACGAAACTTCATTTTTTATGGTATTCTTCATTATTCAGTTCTTCAGTATTTATTTATTACTCATTTGAGTTAGTTGTATCTTTTACATTTGTGGATGAGATATAGATTGTCATATTAGTTCTAGACTTCTGTGACTTGTGAGTTTATAGACAACTTTATACCGCCGACATTGCGGCATAGGCTGGACTTAGACACAAACTCATATCTGAAAAACGGGTGCGTGTCGTAACAAGTTTTTTGGTGGCCCAAGCAGATCTACGTTAATCACTTCGGTTACTTTACTATACCGATGTGAGCCTGTAAATAGGATTAGACTCTTAGGATCTCATCCACCTACCTTGACATGCTATTGACCTCTATCCTCAATTTCTGTTAACCTCTTGACTTGCATCCTGCTTAAAATTCTTTAGCGGCTAAATATTTTCTTTCTATACAGATAATGGACCCACAAGACAGAAGCTTGACCTTAGTTGACACTCCGTCAAATGTTATCGTAACCTATGCCGATGGGACTCCACCGCCACTTGGGAGCCAACCAAACCAGCAGAATAATGGGCCACTGACCTCACAATAGATGGACAGACTTCACAGCGGGCATCGGTAGCACAACCGAGGGTTTCTTTACCTCCACCACCCCTGCAGTTTCCTCTGCAGACTCCACCACCAGCACCTGTTCTGCCTCTAACACCTACACTGGACAACGTTCTGCTTCTTGGGATCTTTCAGCAGCTCATCCATTCCCAGACCGAGCAAGCCAACATCTTTCGTGACACCTTGAGAGAGGCTCTTCAAACTAGAGATGCTCCCTAACTGCGCCCTGGAACTTCCAAGGACTTTATGGACCTCATGCCAAAGGAATTCTATAGGACAAAAGGGATTTTCTACACTGGTGAGTGGTTAGAGAACGTGGAGCGATTTCTTCGGATGGCCCGAGTATCCAAAGACCTGAAGATCGAGTCAGCCAGCATGCAACTTTTCAACATCGCCCGGACGTGGTATAGAGATGAGCCCCGACTTTCCACACTATATGTGACTTGGAAGGAGTTCAAGCAACTGTTCAAGAAGAAGTTCTACCCCAACGTAGCTCGAGAGGTGTTAGTAAGTCAGTTCGAGAATATGGAGTAGGGAAACCTCACCGTCAACGAGTACACCTCAGATTTTTTTTCCCCTCAGCCGCTTCACAGAGAGCATGGTCAACACCCCTGAAAGCAAGGCCCGACGATTCAGAAAGGGATTATCTCACGAGATTCGCCTAGCCATCGCCACTAGTCGAGCCACCACCTACATGGAGATCTTGAAGGTCGCACAAGCAGTTGAGGAAGAGCTAGGTCGCAAGCCGAAGAGGAATCGAGATGCATACGGAAGAGCTAACAGCCAATTGGGATCGACAAAATGTTCCAACGTTCCAGGGAAGACCTCAGCACAGCAGTATCATCAGCAACCACGAGCAGGCCCATATCAAGTCCAAGATGATCCCACCTGCCAGTATTGCATAAAATTGGGCCACCTCCAAGAAAATTGTCGCGGTAGATTAGGTTTGTGTTCGACTTGTGGCTCCAATCAACATATATCTCGAGATTGCCCGAAGAGAAAAGCGACAACACCATAAGAATTAGCTGATGATAATTCCTAGTAGATTATGGTAGTGGTATTTTTAATAGTCCTATATTAGACATTGGCTTGTGAGTATTTGGAATATGTTTTTATAGCGATATTTTAGACTATTCCTTCTAGTAGACCATAACTATATAAGTATACACCTTTTTTTTGAAAATTTCAAGGACGAAATTTGTTTAAGGAGGGTAGATTTGTAAGTCTATGTCCCCTTTTTTATTTACTATTGCCATATATACGTAATTATTCTAATATAGTTGTTGATAGGTTAAAATAGGGAAGACAATAGGCTTTTGCAAATAATGAATATACCAAGGGCCTTAACTCAAATATTTCAAATTTGAAATTAAAGGCTGGCTGACCATTTAAACAATGTGTTTAAATTTCTGTCGGCGCCCCTTAGAACAAATCAAGTCCCCTCTTGATTATGATCATCTGTTCAAACACATGTCCCTCTTAATCCAAGTCTAGTCCTCAATCAAATCCAAATTTGATTTGGCTAGAGGTAATCCTATCTAAAACTGGGGTATAAATAGGAGTGCAGGCAGCCGACTTTCCTTCCTCCTTTACGAACCCTAAGGAATCTGTTCCCCATTGAAAGAATCACCAACAAGGAGTCGAGGGATCAGACGAGTGCGACAACCATTTCAAGAGGTAGGTAACTGCCCTTCATTAATTGTAACTCAGTTATTTACCTTAACTATTCGATCAAATGCCTAAGAGAATCTAAGTGGAGAGACTCCATACCTTCAAGATTTAACCATATGTGGCCATTGTTTGTGTGTGCCAAGATGCACATATATCAGAGGACACCATAGCTATGTGTCAAAAAATAACTATGTTAGTATATGTGGGTGTCTAAGAGGGAAGTACCTTGCGTGGGGAGGTATCAGTAATGGTGTGTCAATGCCTCCAATATGTGTATCAGAGATGAAAGGTTCCTGTGTGAGTAGACTTGTATATAGGCATTTGGTATTAGTTGCATGTGGAACAGGTATTCAAATAGTGGGGGTATATCAGGGTCAATGAGTTTGTACATGACTGAGTGTGTCCTACATTTTGTGATTTTGTCATCAACATAAGGTCAGTAGTAGCGTAGGATAGATACATGAATGACTATGAGCACTTGTGTATCAGTTATTGGCTGATACCTGTAGGTATCACATTTGGTGATTGATAACATAGGATTTGAGGGTACAATGTATTAAACATAGGAGAGTGAGCAATTGGGTAGGTAGTAATATTAATTACAATAATAACCTAGCAGCAGTACGACTATGACAGGGGACTTCCTGTTTAGGCCTGACTTAAGAGCAGTAGTAGGCTCTTACACCCTGTAGTATCTATGCTCGGGTAGCAGCATTGACGTATAGGTAAATATTAGGTTATTTTGTATCAGTTACAAATTAAGATGTCAGTAGCCATAGTGTATTAGTCGTTAGGCAAAGTATCAGTAATCAAGATCGTGAGGACACTTCAAATATGGTGCAAACATAGTACAGGTACAAGTTGGGGTGCATTAGCCACTTGGTCGAGACTGGGGTAGTAGTAAGAGAGGACTTAGGCTCTCATATTGGGGGGGGGGGGGGGTCAAACACTTACAAATAGGTAAGCCCTGCCTGCTATGTAACAATTTAATAGGTAAAGGACTACACATTTGTATTAGCATTAGAGAGTTAACCCTTTCATTACTGGAGCACATGATTTGAGGACCCATGGGATCAACATCAGTAAGTAGAAGTCATGTAGCAACTTGGGGAGTACATAGGTGCAACACTACAGATAGAAGGAGGTGGTTGCAATAAATATGGGTGATAGAAGTATCAGGAAATAGGTAAGCCCTGCCTGCTATGTAACAATTTAATAGGTAAAGGACTACACATTTGTATTAGCATTAGAGAGTTAACCCTTTCATTACTGGAGCACATGATTTGAGGACCCATGGGATCAACATCAGTAAGTAGAAGTCATGTAGCAACTTGGGGAGTACATAGGTGCAACACTACAGATAGAAGGAGGTGGTTGCAATAAATATGGGTGATAGAAGTATCAGGAATACTGGGCTTATGGGTGTGTCAATAGGAAGGATCAGTCGTAGACATGCGGGTATGTATCAGAGATACCACCAGTTATAATGTAAACCTAGTATTAGTTGGGTTTTTAGAGGGGGCGATTACATTAGTCGACTAGTAGCAGTAGACCCTACTAGAGTAAGATAAGATATCTGGAGGCAAGTCTTAACTAATTGGGAAGGGTACTAGAATACCAAAACAACTAGATAGCAGTAGGATGTAACCTATAACAGGGTACATGTCTGCAGCCGTATAGGATAGTGAGTTGTCAACCATGATGTAGAGACAATGGTAGGTAGCCAAGTGCCTATAAGTTAACATATGAGGCTAATGCGCTGGGAATCTGGATATTAGTTTTAAGTGTGCAGGTCATAGGGTGAGGTTGAATATAGGTAAGGATTAAGTAACAACCCTATTTTTACCTATTGCAACAGAGGTAAAGGAAGTATCAGTAGAGGGCTCAAGCAATTGAGGGGAGCATTAGTTAAGGCTTTTCTCTAGCTGACCATGTGTGCCTAGCAATAGGCAACTATAGTGGAAACAGGTTTTACAACCATACTACAAAAATACAGGACTTTGGCGACGGAAGATTAGCGACGGATGGTTCCGTCGCTAATAGGGACGGCTTAGCGACGTAATTGTGACGGACACCCGTCGTATTACAAAGTTGTTACTTCTAGTTTTCAAATTTTAGGGTAATTTTGTCATTTTTCATATTTTAAATATTTTTGTGAGTATTTATTTATTAATATTGTATTTTGGGATTTTTGTTTGATCGGGTTTGAGTTTTGTCTTATTTCGACTTGTGTTAGTGACCCGGGTCAGTTTTGGACCCAATTGGACCCGACCAACTTATCATGACCAAACTCAGATATTTATTTTGACTAATCCTATTTGATTTTAGTGGGATTATAGTTTAGAATTAGATTTAGAACTTAGAATTTAGAAATTCCAAGTTACCATTTTGACCCCAACTTAAAACCCTTCTTTTCTTTGACTTGGAGGGCATTTTTGTAATGTGCCAAATGGCCTCCTTCTATATGTGGCCGGCCAGATTTGGAAACCCCCTCATTGCTTTCATTTGCTAGAAAACACTCTCTCCTTCTTTTCTCTCTGTACACACGAAACCTATTTTTCCCTCTTGATTTCAAGCTTTAAGTAAGTTAAATCTCTTCTAAATCTCTTCCATTTCTCTAGATCTCTCTCTGACCTTGGTGCTAACCCTTTTTTATCTCTCATTTGTGGTTTTGATCTAGGTAGATCTAGCTTGGTGGTGGTGTGAGCATAGATCTTGTGCTTTGATCTAAAAAGAAGTAAATTAGGGATTTTTCCTTGGGATTCCAACTCCCAAGAGATAAACCCTCACTCTAACCTTTATAATTACTTCTAATTAGTGTCATTTGTATATTAGAGGATGCCCGAGGTGTAGGATAACCCATTAGAAGAGGTTTGGAATCCATTGGACTCAATTTGGGACTTTCGGCCTAGGTTTAGTGCCAATTTTGGAAAAAAAAATCCTAAATTGACATGTTTGGGTGTTGCCCCTAGTCTAATTAGACCTAATTAGGTTAGTTTGGGTGAGATGAGGCTAGATACGTGTCCATATTTGGATACGTGGGGTCGTTTTGCGAGAAATCATGAAAATAGGCTTTTTCGGGATTTTCGGGTTCCAACACATGGGCAACTTTTTGTCCCGACATTAGAATCGGTAAGTTAGCACTTAGAATAGGTTCTAATTATTATTTAGGACTCGTGGATAGAATTTGGGTCGAATTCGGATAGGTTTGGTGCCCGTATCGCATGGTATCGCGAATCGGACACCCCGGAGTCGCCATAATGGCCATTTGGCCATTCGGGTCTCGTTTCTCGTTTTGCTCGCGTGCGCGAGTTGGATTGCTTGTGTGGGGTACGTGTCTAAGCCCTAGTGGGCAGAATTGCGAGGATTTGGGTATTCGGATAGGTTTCAGGATGTTTTGAATATATATATATATATATATATATATATATATATATATATATATATATATATATATATAATAAAATAATAAAATAATATATATGTGTGTGTGTGTGTGTGTGTGTGTGTGTGTGTGTGTGTGTGTGTGTGTGTGTGTGTGTGTGTGTGTATATATATATGAGTGTGTATATATATATTAGTATTAGAGAGTGTGAAGAGAGGAGGAGAAGGATGTGTCTATGTGTGTATGTAAGTATATGTGTGTGTGTGTAGTAAGGAGAGGGGAAGGGGGACTGCTGCCTATGGCAGCAGCAGCAGCTAGGAGCGGCAGCTGCAGCAGACAGTAGCAGTAGCAGCATTAGTAGCTGCTAGTAGCAGCCCCAAGCCCCCAATTTGCAACCCCCTTTAGCCCCCATCTCATCCCCCAATTGTCCCTTTGAGTGTGTGTGTTTGTTAGCTTGCTATGTTAGAGTATATGTTAGATGGTTTGTTAGATGTTAGATATTATTAGTAGATGTTAGTGTTTGAAGGTTTGTATAGATATTAGTTGTTAAAGATATCTTAGGGTATAGAGGTAAGTTGGTATGTATGTTAGTAAGGTATTAGTTAAGATAATGTTAGTGTTAGCTTGTAGATAGATAGTATCCTATCTTAGACACTATGATATTAGATGTGTGTCTTAGGATACAAATATGGTATCTTAGGATGGGTTTACCTTTACCAAGGTAAATGAGACGTACCCTATTATAAGATAAGATAAGATAATGTAAGGTAAATATGGTTTACCTTATCAAGGTAAATGAGATATACCTTAGTATAAGTTCAGGTATTGGATACCTTCATGGTATTGGGTATACTTAGAGTCTATAGGTAGGTATCTATGGTATTAGTTAGCTAGTAGCTTAGGGTAAGGTATATTTACCTAGGCTAAGATATTGGATCCCAACCAAGGTATTGGTATTGGGATACCAACATGACCAAGGTATATGGTATCTTGGTAGGTAAATGTTAGGAATATGATACTTAGACTAGTTTTGACCCTGTTTGACCATGGTTGACTGTTTTAACCAAAAGTCAACACTTGACCTAGAAATGACTAGAACTTGACCAGAGTTGACCAATTGACCAAAAGTCAACTGTGAGTCAACCATTAGCCTAGTTTGACTTAGATTAGACTAGGAGTTGACTAGAGTCACCAATTGACAAAAATTCAACTGTATGTCAACTTTTGACTTTGTGTGACCTAGTTTGACTTTGTGTGACCTAGTTTGACTTAGTGTGACCTAGTTTGACTGAGCTTGACCTAGATTTGCATATCATACACTAGAAATCATGCCTAACACTATTAAACCCTAATTTAACTCATGATATCTCATCTTAGGGTCTGCGACATCACTCTGAGCATTGATTCCATTTGACAGCTCAGGACTGCAGGTAAGTACATTCACTGATAGTTTTCATTGTCTTGATATCTACTATATCCGATTCAGTTGTAGTATTTTACTTGATTCTCGACACGAGGATACATGAACTAGTATACGTTGGATCTCGTCATGCGATGTTATTCCTCGTGTACCAGGTATATGAGTACATTGTTCGATCTTATTTCCTGTACTTGTATAGACACCGATTTGGGAGTAGGCTGGCCCCCTGTTCTTTAAATCCCGTGTTATGGTTGGATCTATTATACTACTCGGAGATGGGGAGTTATTAGAGGTTATGTGATCATTACCCCCACTTGTTACTACTTATGCATAGCTTCATCCTCACCACACGTAGGGTGTAGTCTGACCTGATACTACTTGTACATAGCTTTTCATTTGGCTGGCCTGATATTCTATACTACTTTTGCATAGCCGGTCAAATGGAACATCCTGATCTTGACCCAAGCCGATCACATAACGCCTTAATACTCAAGGCACTGTTTATGTTTACATTGTACATCAGATATTCCTGTACTATTCTACTTTCCTATACGTTACACCCTGACATGATATCCTGTTATATATATCTTGTTTATATTCCAGTCTTGATATTTTATCTTGTATTCCATTACAATTGTCTCTTATAGCATTTGTCAATTCAATAGAACTGTTGTTGGTGTTTGTACTTGCTCATTATCCTGATAGGATAACCCCATTGATGTTTACAGAGGATTTAGAGGCAGACTGCTCGACCTTTTACGGGTATGGCATAGATGGGGAGTACGACCTGGACATTCCTGTGGGGTCGGTGCCTATTGAGGACGCACTGCCTGCTCTGACCTAGACTAGTTAGGTTTGACTGGACTGCGTTCCAGCTTAATATTTTGGGTTGTGGTATATATATTTTTGGGATTGTATAATATTTTAAACTCTGAACTTCTGGTTGTGACTCTGTGACTTGCATATATTTCCAGATTTTTTCTATTTCCATCATATCTTTATCACATCGTGCTTATCTTCCCTAGATGTCATATGATTGAGTTATATATATTCCTCTGTGCGGAGATGACAGGTTTATATATATTGTTGATGTTAGATTTTATAGACAACCTATACAGCGTTCTACCGTCGACACTACAGCGTAGGCTGGACGTACCCACGTGCTCGTGCCCCTAAACAGGGTGCGGGTCGTGACACATTTTTGTGGTGGCCCATGCAGGTCTCTGTGTCACAACTAGTACGATATCGTAATGGTACTCGACTTGGAGTACTAATTACGAGCCTGCAATTAGGATATAGGATTTAGGATATGATAGGAGTTACTCAATCACATTTTAGAAAAATTTCCAATTTTTTGATTACCGTGACAACTTTTCTTGCATTTCAATTTAATTTTTCTTCTTTGATAATATCTTATCTTGTGCCATATTGATCTTTTACTCGAATCTGTCTCCAGGATGACAGTAACTTGAGCTCAGGCCGTTGGATCCGGTGCAGAGCCAGAGAGGTCCGATGTGGCATTCTAGGAGGCTGCCCTTACTGTTTCTACAATCCAGGTGGCAGAGGCAGCAGCACCTGGAAGTCCTCCGCAGCAGGTTCAGGGGCCTACTATTGTCATGCCAGAGACTCTACCGCATCCACCTGCACTGCCGATAGACGCTACCAGATGTTCGTGCTTCTCCAGCAGATGATGGAGGCGCAGCGAGCACAGGCTAAGGCATCGCAACGTCAGACAGAGGCTTTGAGGCAAAGCATGGAGAACGCTTATCAGTTGGCACTGACAGCAGTCGAGAAGGTGGCTACGGCTCCAGTTCAGGGCGCTCCGGCCCAGGAGCCAGATCAGCAGCAGTCGAGGCCTGGTACAGTGCTTGACTTCAAGAAGATGGTCCCTCGACAGTTCAGGGGAACCGATGGCATCCTTTATGCTGATGATTGGCTAGAGGACGTGGAGAGAAGCCTGGAGTTGGCAGAGCTTCTGGGGAAGCTGTGGGTATCAGCAGCAGCGAGCCAGTTCTTCGACATTGCGTTGACCTGGTACTGTACAGACCCTCGTGCTTCAGTTAGAGGGCTGACTTGGGAGAACTTTCGGAGGCTATTCAAGGAGAAGTTTTATCCTGATGTAGCTCTCAGCGCAATGGAGGGCCAGTTTGCGGGACTGGTCTAGGGGAACGCGTCGGTGGACGAGTATGTGATGGAGTTCTTTCGCCTGAGCCATTTTGCCCCAGGGATGGTTCATGATGATGAAGAGAAGGCCCGCAAGTTCAGAAGGGGCCTGATCCACGTTGTTTGCTCTCACACATCTGGGCATCGTGATGCAAATTTTGAGCAGATTCTGATGGACGCTCAGATAGCGGAAGAGGACTTCAATCTCAGACCAAAGAGGAGTAGTGATGCTTTGGGAGCTAGTACTAGTGTGGGGCGGCCAAACATCCTCACACTCAGTAGAGGCCGTATCAGCAGCCTCAGTTTCAGCAGCATCAGGCACCAGCACGTACCCATCACCAGCAGGGTCGAAGACAGGCCCTTCAATGTACCTTCTGTAGAAAACCGGGGCACACTCGGGAGGTTTATCGGAAGAAGTTGGGCGTTTGCCTATTCTGCGGAGCGTCCGACCATCATCTGAAGAATTTTCACGTTCGTACAGCAAAGAAAGGTCAGGACAGAGCTCCACCTACAGCTCAACAGTGGGGTCCGCCACTTCAGACGCAGCCGTAGCGTTTTGTCCAACATCAGAGGGGAGCACCCCAGGACAGAGCGTTCGCGCTGACAGCTGAGGAGACTGAGCCCATGGAAGATGTAGTGGCAAGTACTGTTCTACTCAATTCTTTTTCTGCATTAGCTTTAACTGACTCTGGTGCTATGCACAGTTTTGTGTCTGTTTCTTTTTCTCTTGGGCACAATATTATTGCTGAATCCTTGGGTAGGACTTGCAAGATTGTGATCGAAGAAGGCATTATCCTGGTCAATAATATTTGCAAGGGGCAGAGAGTAATACTAGGACGACCCTTGAGAATCTTGTTTAAATGTCAATTTGAAATCCTTTATTTTGCTTCCGTTCACCCCTGCTCCTCGTTATCAAATTTAATTTTGATGTATCATCGCTGATTTGACTTTTCATATCGAGATGAATGTTATAGCCTGAGTTATAGTATCTTCTGATAACATATGTGACAGAAATAACAGGAAAGGTAAACGTCTACTTGGTTATGGAACCTAGAGTTTATCGCAGCTATATTAGCCGGCGTGGCGAGAACGTAGAGAACTGACTTCGGATGTATATATCTTGATTATGAGATTTGGGATTTCTCGTAGCTATACTAGTCGACGTAGTGCGGATTCTAGACGACATGATTATAGAGGTGCAAACCCTAGTTATGGATCCTACCGTTTATCGCAGCCTTGCTTACTAGCGTGGCGAGGATTCTAAGTATCATGATTTTGGACAAACACGTATGATTATCAGATTGTATCTTGAGAAGGGTCCTAACATGTCATTTCTATTATTTCACTTCGGTTAATATAGATGATTTTCTTCCGTGACTTTGATTTCTGGAGCGTCAGAGATGTCAATCTCTGTAAACTTCCTTCACGAGTTTGTAGTAGACAAGATTATCTTCATTTTGATATATCATGTCCCACTTAAACTTATTACCTTGTACTACTTTTGTATCGTAATTTTCGGATCCATTTAGGCCATTTGACCTTTCCCACTTTATTTATGATTATATGCACATTGCCATGACTTTTAAGTTAGGAGCACAAGACTAGTTGTTTTCTGAAAACCAACATCACATGCATGATCTAGACAAGACACCCTACATCCATGACCTTCGTGTCCTACTCAGACACACCATCTTGTGCTTCATTTTTATCGCACGATTTTTCTAACGCAAGACCCACTCTTGATTCACCCCACTAAGTCACTTTATTTTTCCGACTCGAATTGGGGATACCCTTCACCGTCCTGGCCACTGTCCATACCAAGGGCAGGAGATGGAGTTAGGCCACCTGTGGAAGAGCGTCATGCCCCGCACCAGCAGAGGGATATTCCCAGATGGACAGGGTTTCTGCGTTGACGGCCGAGGAGACCGATGCTACAGGTGATGGGTTAGCAGTCTGCCTATTGTTCTTCTTCTATTCTTTTTTCCATGATTGTTGTATGTTCCAATAGTACCTTTTAGATTGCATTTTGTTGTGCTAGATAGTGTATTGACCCTATTGAGACTATAAAATCATGACCAGCAGGACCATTATTTTGTGTGTTGCTAGATAGAAGTTTTGACCATGACTATTGGGGGTTTGACCTAGAGAAGAGTACAACCAACTTAAATTTTGAGGACGAAATTATTTTAACGGGGGTAGATTTGTCACTTCTAGTTTTCAAATTCTAGGGCAATTTTGTCATTTTTCATATTTTAAATATTTTTGTGAATATTTATTTATTAATATTGTATTTTGGGATTTTTGTTTGATCGGGTTTGAGTTTTGTCTTATTTCGACTTGTATTAGTGATCCGGGTCAGTTTTTGAGCCAACTGGACCAGACCAACTTATCATGACCAAACCCAGATATTTATTTTGACTAATCCTATTTGATTTTAGTGGGATTAGAGTTTAGAATTAGATTTAGAACTTGGAATTTAGAAATTTCAAGTTACCATTTTGACCCCAACTCAAAACCCTTATTTTCTTTGACTTGGAGGGCATTTTTGTAATGTGCCAAATGCCCCCTTCTATATGTGGCCGGCCAGATTTGGAAACCCTCCCCCCATTGCTCTTATTTGCAAGAAAATACTCTCTCTCTCTCTCTCTCCTTCTTTTCTCTCTATATACAAAAATCCTATTTTTTTCTCTTGATTTCAAGCTTTAAGTAAGTCAAATATCTTCCAAATATCTTCCATTTCTTTAGATCTCTCTCTAATCTTGGTGCTAACCCTTTTTTTATCTCACATTTGTGGTTTTGATCTAGGTAGATCTAGCTTGGTGGTGGTGTGAGCAAAGATATTGTGCTTTGACCTAAAAAGAAGTAAATTTGGGGCTTTTTCTTGGGATTCCAACTCCCAAGAGGTAAAACCTTACTCTAACCTTTGTAATTAATTCTAATTAGTGTCATTTATATATTAGAGGATGTCCGAGGTTTAGGATAACCCATTAGAAGAGGTTTGGAACCCATTGGACTCAATTTGGGACTTTCGGCCTATGTTTAGTGCCAATTTTGGGAAGAATTCTAAATTGACATGTTTGGGTGTTGCCCTGATCTAATTAGACCTAATTAGGTTAGTTTGGGTGAGATGAGGCTAGGTATGTGTCCATATTTGGATACGTGGGGTCGTTTCGCGAGAAATCAAGAAAATAGACTTTTTCGGGGTTTTCGAATTCCAACACACGGGTGTCTTTTTGTCTCAACACTAGAATCGGTAAGTTAGCACTTAGAATAGGTTCTAATCATTATTTAGGACTCGTGGGTAGAATTTGGGTCAAATTCGGATAGGTTTGGTGCCCGTATCGCGCGGATTTGGGTATTCGAATAGGTTTCGAAATGTTTTATATATATATATATATATATATATATATATATATATATATATATATATATTGTAAAACCCAATTTATTCATAAAGGCCGAAAGGTCGAACCTTTACAAGTATACCATGAGGCGCAAAATGCCGAAGCCTATACACGTATACTGACAAAAGAAGAGGAAAATAAGGAAAAAGAGAATCAACTCGGGTAATCCGAGGAGGGGAGAGCGTTCCAGAATATCGTTTGGCCATAATTGTAGAGGGCTCTCCGTTTGCGGCACTGTGGTCTCCTGGATCAGTTGGTCCACGTTGTACTGGCGCCCTTCATATCTAGCCTTGTTCCGATTCTTCCAGAGGACCCACGTGGCTGCCGCTGCGGCGATCTGGTGGCCATGAGTCGCCGATGCCCAGGTAGCCATGAGGTGGTGAAAGTGGTCTCTCCCGTGAGGCAACCGACAATGCTGGGAGAGAGCTCTCCAGACCTTGATCGATAGTTCCCCTTGACTGAGGATGTGGTTGAGAGTTTTTGATTGACGATCAGCGCAGAAATTACATGCGGAAGCAAGGCTGAACCCGATTGTGTTGAGGGTGTCGCCTGTGGGGAGGATGTTGCGAAGGGCTCTCCAAATGAGGAAGAACCACTTCTTGGGGATGCAAGTCTGCCAGAAGGAGGCGATAGTAGGAGACGAGGTCGCATTGCCGATGATCACTCTTCTAGCCGACTTAAGCGAAAATGCGCCGTTAACATCGGGCGACCACTCGAGCTTATCAGCATCGGCTCTGATCTTTACTTTGCTACGACGAATGCGATCGACCGCCTCAAACCCAGCCCACACCTGAACTTTGGTCCAATTTCAGGTGTTGTTAGGAAGGTCCCATAAGTCCTTGATAGTGCTATTCCTAGGGGCGGCTGAAATATTGGGCAGCAAGATATCTCCGACCCAGCGTTCCAGGAATGGTAAAGCTTTACTAATGCCCACCTTAAGACGAATCTCTGGTTCGACGAGGGACCGCCCGGTGAGGATGCGATGCCAGGCTGCTGAGGATCTGATGTTCGCAATGGCCGTCGACGGGTGGATGTGTTTGTAGTATCTGGCCATCATGAACCTGTACCATAAGTTCTTACTCGTGCGGAGCCTCCATCATAATTTTATTAAGAAAGCGTTAACGATGGGGGAGAGTTTAGTGAATCCCAGACCCCCCTCCCCCTTCTTCTGTAGTACGAGCCATGGTATCCCAGCTAGCCCAATGGTGCTTGTCGTTGCCGCCACTGTGTCCCGAGGAAAAGTTGCTGAAGATGCTCTCGATGTAGGATAGAACTTTCTTGGAAGGGGAGCAGACTGCCAGGGTGTAGATGGGAATGGAAGTGAGGACGTGTTTGATGAGGATGATCTTGCCTTCGGGGGAAAGCGTAGCATTGTGCCAGCCCTCGATCTTCTTCCTGATACGGGATATCAGGTTTTCGAAGATCCCGACGTTAGATCTGTCGTAGACTAGGGGACACCCCAGGTAATGGAATAGAGGGTGCTAGATGGGGAATGAGGTGGTGGTAGAGATGCTCGCCGCTTGCTCTCTTTTGAGGTTATGGTGGGTGTAGATTACACTTTTGTCCGGATTGATCTTCTGCCCAGAGCACCTTTCGTATCTCTGTAGCATGTTGTGGACGACGTCCACAGATCCGGCATCCCCGGAAGAGAAAATGAGGATATCGTCTGCGAAGGCCAGGTGGGTGATGATCGGGCAACCGCTGGCGGTGTGGTAATGCTGGAAGTTAGGGTTGCCCGACATCTTATTAAGGTTTCTGCTCAAGGCGTCCGCCGTGATGATGAAGATGGTAGAGGATAGGGGATCACCTTACCTAACCCCACGACTAGATTTGGAAAATTCGTCCGCATAACCGTTAATAACCGTAGAGAACCATGAGTTGCTGATCGATCTCCACACGATGTTGGTCCAAGTTTCGGAAAATCCGATGGCTCTGAAGACCCAGATCATGAATTGTCAATCCAGTCTGTCGTAGGCTTTTTCCATGTCCAATTTGATGGCAATGTTGCCCCCTCTTGCTGGTAGCTTCATGCATGTGACTAACTCTTGCGCCTGCATGATGTTATCTTGGATATTTCTCCTCCGAACAAAGCCACTTTGCTCTTCCGAGATGATCTTGGGAAGAAGGTCTGCCATACGAGAAGCGATGATCTTGGATATGATCTTGTTGGTGAAGGTGCAGAGACTGATTGGGCAAAAGTCGCGGAATATCTCTGGATTGTCTTTCTTCGGGATAAGGATTAGATTGGTGCTCGAGATGGCTCTAGGGTAAGTGGCTCCCTGGAGGAAGGCGGAGGCCGCACTGTGGATGTCCCCCTTAATGATGTCCCAGCACTTACAGAAAAATGTTCCCAAAAATCCGTTTGGCCCGGGCGCACTGTGTTCGTCGAGGGCCCAGACGGCAGCTTTGACTTCATCCTCTGAGAGGGGCTGTTCGAGCCGGGTATTGTCTGTATCGCTAATGAGATGGAGGACCTTGTCTAGGAAGGTGTTGTCTTTAGTGACCGTTTCCTTGGAGAATAGTCTGGAGTAGAAGTTAGCAGCCGCCAGTTGGATACCCTTGGGATCGCTGATGTTGGTACCGTCGTCTACGGTAATCTGGTGGAGGGTGAGTTTTTGCCTACGACCATTAACGCAGGCGTAGAAGAATCTCGAGTTATTGTCCCCTTCGCTGTCCCATTTGATCCTGGCTTTCTGTTTCTAAAAATCAGTCTCAATTTTCAGCCTGAATTTGAGGATGGCTTTGGTGAGATTCAGTGCCTTCCTGGTCTCAGACGAACAGTCGGTCATGTACATGGCTTCGACGCGAGTAACGTCATCCTCAGCCTCGCGTATGGCTTAAAAGCTATCGCCATAAGCTTGCTTGCTCCAGGCTGCTAGAGCTTTCCTCGTGGACTGGAGTTTGGCAGCCACCCGTTTGAAGGGATCGAGGGAGTCCGTGCTGTTCCAGGCTTCCTGGACTACTCCCAGAAATTGGGGGTGCTCGCTCCAGAGGTCCAGGAAACGGAAGCTTTTCCTGGGCTGGTTGGAGGTTCTAGCGATTTCAACTAGCAGGGGGCGTGGTCAGATTCGTTGGCGTTGAGGAGAGAGAGCTTGGAGGTGGTCCCCATCCCTCGCCAGTGGGCATTGGATAAGGCCCTGTCGAGGCGTGAGTATTGCCGTTGGTCGCATTCCTGCATGTTGCACCAGGTAAATGCGTTGCTTGTGAACGGGAGAGAAGTGAGGTGAGAGTTGAATATGAAGTCGTTGAAGTCTTGCATGGCAGTGAGAGGGGGAGGGCGGCCTCCAATTTTCTCATCTCTGCAGGTGGTCGCGTTGAAATCCCCGATGCAAATCCAAGGGAGGTTATGGTTGTGATTGTTGATGTTCAGGAGGTCGTTCTAGAGTTGTCTGTGGTCCGCGATGTCGCAGCTACCGTGAACCGCGGAAAGGATGGCACGGTTAGGGATCAAAGGGTGTTTCATCCAACAGGAAAAGGGCTTGACTGGAGTCGTGGATGAGTCCGATTTGAATGGCCTTGGAGCAGATGATCCAGATGTCGTGTCTGCCTGCTATGGCCGAGTGAAAGCCTAACTGAAGTTGGATGGATTTGATTTTCTTATAAGGGATTTTGGGTTCGAGGATAATCAGGATGTCGATCTTGTGAGTTTTCTTAAGGCTGGTAATTCTCCTCATTGTAGGTTTGTTCGCCAGACCGCGGACATTCCAAGAGAGAATGTTCAGCATTATTGGAGGTTTGGGTGGGGTTGGTTGGACCGCTTAGCAGCAGACCTAGTGTGCATGGATGGGGACTTTACGGACTCTTTTTTGTCCGATTTCCTGTTGGTGGAGGATGCTACCCCTGCCTTTTTGGAAGATGTACTGGGATCCTTGTGGGTTTTTAGGTGAACAACTGTTTCTCCGGTCGAGTCGAGATCGGCTAGCTCCAGCGGGATGAGGAGGGAGTCGTCAGTGATTTCAATCTGGTTGCCTTCCGCCTGGAGAGAGAATCCTACGACGATGACCTGAAGGCCTCTACTAGCCTGCTCTGGCCCTAGAATAGCCAGAGTGTTAATGGCGGAGGAGCCAAGCACTGTGAGGTGGTCGGTGTCGATCGGGGGTGCTAGTAGGGCATCCTCTGCGTCTGAAAGGGGTGGGGTGCTGAGATCCTCCCGGATTGTGCCTGGGGTCAGGACGAGATCGTCAGGGAGAGCCATCTCCTTGGGGGGTCAATAGCTTCTACCACGAGGGCGTCGAACTGATTGGACAAAGGGAGGGCAGGTGGGTGGTAGGTGATCACGGCTTTCTCTGATGAGTCGCCTCTGTCGGACTTCCCTTCGCTGGAGTTGAATCTGATGTGGGAGTTCGGTAGGGGCATCAGGGGTGGTTGGGTGGATTTATGATGCCGGGTCTCTTTAGGATTGGGTTCTTTCCTCTCTGGTTTCTTCTTCCTGAGCTCAGGGTGGAGACAGAGGCAATGCTTGGATAAGTGACCGCATAAATGGCAGTGAGTGCAGAAGATGATGTGATTGATGTAGATGATTTGCTGGGTGTGAGTTCGGTCGCCAAGTTCGATAAGAATGTAGCTTGGGGGCTCTGAGGTGAGGTTGAGCTCCACACGTATCTTGGTGTATGAGC